>RJVU01057857.1:8160180-8186246 GCA_003731715.1 Anabarilius grahami | reverse complement strand
GTGAGTGTTCGTGAGAGCTTCACAACACGTGTTGTGTTCAGACTCGCACGTCAACTCAACACATTCGCGAGTGTTCCTGAGAGCTTCACAACACGTGATGTGTTCAGACTCGCACTTCAACTCAACACATTCGCGAGTGTTCCTGAGAGCTTCACAACACGTGTTGTGTTCAGACTCGCACGTCACTCAACACATTCGCGAGTGTTCGTGAGAGCTTCACAACACGTGTTGTGTTCAGACTCGCACGTCAACTCAACACACATGCATGAGTGTTCGTGAGAGCTTCACAACACGTGTTGTTCAGACTCGCGCGTCAACTCAACACACATGCATGAGTGTTCGTGAGAGCTTCACAACACGTGTTGCGTTCAGACTCGCACTTCAACAACACATTCTCGAGTGTTCCTGAGAGCTTCACAACACGTGTTGTTCAGACTCGCACGTCAACTCAACACACATGCATGAGTGTTCGTGAGAGCTTCACAACACGTGTTGTTCAGACTCGCGCGTCAACTCAACACACATGCATGAGTGTTCGTGAGAGCTTCACAACACGTGTTGCGTTCAGACTCGCACGTCAACTCAACACATTCGCGAGTGTTCATGAGAGCATCACGACGCATGCGTATTGTGTTCAGACTCGCGCATCAACTCAACGCACATTCGCGAGTGTTCATGAGAGCTTCACAACACGTGTTGTGTTCAGGCTCGCACTTCAACTCAACACATTCTCGAGTGTTCCTGAGAGCTTCACAACACGTGTTGTGTTCAGACTCGCACTTCAACTCAACACATTCGCAAGTGTTCATGAGAGCTTCACAACACGTGTTGTGTTCAGACTCGCACTTCAACAACACATTCGCGAGTGTTCATGAGAGCTTCACAACACGTGTTGTGTTCAGACTCGCACGTCAACTCAACACACATGCGTGAGTGTTCCTGAGAGCTTCACAACACGTGTTGTGTTCAGACTCGCACTTCAACAACACATTCTCGAGTGTTCCTGAGAGCTTCACAACACGTGTTGTGTTCAGACTCTCACGTCAACTCAACACATTCGCGAGTGTTCCTGAGAGCTTCGCAACACGTGTTGTGTTCAGACTCGCACTTCAACAACACATTCTCGAGTGTTCCTGAGAGCTTCACAACACGTGTTGTGTTCAGACTCGCACTTCAACTCAACACATTCTCGAGTGTTCCTGAGAGCTTCACAACACGTGTTGTGTTCAGACTCGCACGTCAACTCAACACATTCGCGAGTGTTCTTGAGAGCTTCACAACACGTGTTGTGTTCAGACTCGCACGTCAACTCAACACACATGCGTGAGTGTTCGTGAGAGCTTCACAACACGTGTTGTGTTCAGACTCGCACGTCAACTCAACACACATGCATGAGTGTTCGTGAGAGCTTCACAACACGTGTTGTGTTCAGACTCGCACGTCAACTCAACGCACATTCGCGAGTGTTCATGAGAGCATCACGACGCATGCGTATTGTGTTCAGACTCGCGCATCAACTCAACGCACATTCGCGAGTGTTCATGAGAGCTTCACAACACGTGTTGTGTTCAGATTCGCACGTCAACACACATGCGCGAGTGTTCGAGAGAGCATCACGACATATGAGTGTTGTGTTCACACAAGAGCTGACATTGTAGCGTGAGCACGCTTTGGATAATATTTTTTTTGTAAATAAAGCGGTAAATTATCTTTTTTTACACAAACAAAGCACACGTCGCTTCATAAAATTGAGCTTAAAACACCGGAGTCACATGGAGTACTTTAATGATGTCTTTACTACCTTTCTGGACCTTGGAGTGGTAGTTGCGTTGGATCTCAATGGAGAGACAGAAACCTCTCAAACTTAATCAAAAAAATCGTAATTTGTCTTCTGAAGATGAACGAAGGTTTTACGGGTTTGGAACGACATGAGGGTAAGTAATTAATGACATCAATCTGATGATGTTCAATGAATAGTTCAGAATGACAATAATCAATTCTGTCTGGTAGAGTTCGTGATCTAGTTATATTAGTTACCTGGTAGGACTCGTCACCTGTCTTGTTCAGGAAGTTGAGTGAAGCGGCACGTTTCATTCTGTAGAGGAAAAAGACAAATTAAATATCTAAAAAACCAAAGAATAAAAGATACAAAAAAGTCTGACAAGAAGGAAAGTCTGTCTGCAATGATCAAACGTGTTCAAAAATAGTTCACCCAAAAATGAAAATTATTCCATGATTTAATTATCCCATGAGTTTTTGAAACCCAAAAAGGCGCATCGATCCATCATAAAAGTAATTCATACAGCTCCAGGGGATTAATAAAGGTCTTCTGAAGTGAAGCATGCGATGGGTTTTTGTAAGAAAAATATCCATATTTAAAATTTTATAAACTATAATCACTGGCTTTCGGAAATAGACATATGCACGTTTAAGTTCCAACGGAATACTGACCTCTGACCCGACTTGCCATTACAAAGCTGGGAAGAGCCAGGATATTATTTAATATAACTCCAATTGTGTTCAGCTGAAAGAAGATAGTCATACACACCTAGGATGGCTTAAGGGTGAGTAAATCATGGGATAATTTTTGGGTGAACTATCCCTTTAAACACACACAATAATAAAGCATTAGAGAACAAGGACTACTGATATGGGCATTAGTCTTATTGAATACGTCTCTCTAATGTGATGAAGAAATATGAACCAAACTTTTGGAAAAAACAAGATATATTAGAATGAAGTTTTTGAGGGATCACGTGACTGAAGACTGGAAATGAAGTGAAAATTCAGCTTTGATTACAAGAATAAATTACATTTTACTATCTATTCACATAGAAACAGTTATTTTAAATTCTAATAATATTTCACTGTTTTACTGTATTTTTGATCAAATAAGTGCAGTCTTGGTGAGCAGAAGAGACTTCTTTCAAAAACATTAAAAAACCTTAATTATTCCAATCATACGCATAAAAAGATAATAAAGTACTGACAATAATAGTAAAGATAACATTAGCACTACCAAAATCAGCCATGATCCATCTCCTCTTGTCAAGTAATCTAATGCTGTGTACTATTTAATGTTTTTAATTAAAAATCAGACACGATCAGTAGTCAAAGCAGCTCTAGGATCTGAGAACACGCTCTGCACATGTTGACGTGTGTGTTGTATTTGTTCATACGTGTTGTTGAGAGTTTCTGGAGGTCCGTGGCCCTGCAGCTTCTTCACCAGCATCTCGCTGCTCCGGCGCAACACATCTCTGAGCCGCCCGATGGAGCCGCTGCGCTGCAGTGCGCCGCTGCCGTCCTACGCACACACACACACACTCAATACACTGCACTGGACAACACACACATTCACACACACCCACTCTGCCTGGGTCTAGTGTACTTAGCATGCACACACTTCAAAACATGATGTTCTTCCTCAGTATTTTTGTCTTTTTTTCCAGTACAAATATCTAAACATTCTTAAATCAAGATACATTTACTGGAGAAGCATTTACTTAAAGGCACAATATGTAATTTATCACCACTAGAGGTCGCTTATTCAAAACAAAGGCGTAGCTTGATGACGCCTTGATTTCGCAGAATTTTCTTCATGTCTACAGCCGGTGGAAAAGAATTTGATGGGACTCGGGCAGAAATCCTAATCATGGATGAGCTGATGTATTAAAGATTTATTAACATTACTGTATGAAGCAGGGTGTGGCTGAAAGCCGTTGGAGCGGAACAAGGCCGCTGGAGCGATTGCTAATGAGAGACAAGCGCGACACACGGCTCGAGAGCAGTGGAGCTTTTATTATGCTGCAGACGAGCGCTTCTCCTTCTTCCGGTCAAGCGTATGTGGGGTAACGCAGCGCTGTTTTATTATGTTATATACGTTTGTGTGTTGAAAGTTGTTATAATGCTGCTCTGTGTGTTCACTCGGCGGCTGCTATGAGACACTTGTTGCACACTGCAGTAAGGTAGATCGATATTAGGCATGGCAAAACATGGTACTCGCGGTAAATCAAGAAAACGAGATTTAAACAATAAGACTTACTGTGTTGAGCTATATAACACGATTCATTTTTTGTCGATGAATGTATTCAAACAATTGCTCACCTGTCTAATAAAACACATAATATATTAAAGCGTTTTTGGTGTTTCCATGGTTTCTACAAAATAAAACCGGAAATCGAGGGTAACGCGCGTATGATGTCATTAGGCGACGCACGGTCCGTGTCCTGGTTAAAATTGCTTATTTCTCTGGATTTAAACATTCTTGGAAACATTTAGGATAATGCAAATACACAAGTCATCAAAATAGATAACATTGTTCTAGTGGTTTTTGGATATTTTAATCCAAAAATCTTACATATTGTGCCTTTAATAAGCTTTAAGTGACTTTACGCTTAAAACAAGAACAAATATCCGCCAATGTGGTCAGAAAAATAAACTTCATTCAAAGGGAAAACAAGATTATTTTTCTGACCCCATTGGCAGATATTTGTTCTTGTTTTAAGCACAAACTCACTTCATTTTTATACATTTTTCAGGAAACAAGACTTGATATCTTCAGTCATTTTGCTTCTCCAGTAAATGTATCTTGATTTAAGGATGTATAGATATTTGTGCTGGAAACACTGGGGAAGAACAGGAAGAATTTTGTTTGTGTGCACCAATTTAATCAGGATTGATTCTTGCATATTAGAAAACACGTTTATATGCAAATAACACTTAGAAAAAAATGAAAACAGCAGTAATACTCAAAATGTGCATTATTAAACTGTTTAATTATTTATTAAATAACATTCAAAGCACTTGATCTCAATATAAAAACAGACCAAAATTATTAAACATAAACTGATATGGAATCATGAGAAAGTCCAGAAATGAAACCTTTATTGAGGATATCAACAAACATCACAATGCAGTGGAGTAATACGTTTATATATATTTATTTGCAGATCTACTCACTATGATAGAGAACAAACGCTCTGAATAAAACAGATACAGAAGAGCCAAAACCATCAATAAATAAGCAGCATTCCACGACACACGGCATAAACACGTCAGTTATCAAGAGAACAGGAGAAACATTTGTTCGTTTTATACTGCATCATCATCATCATCATCATCATGTGTGTGTGTTTGGAATGGTGATCAAACTATCATCATTAGTGAAAATGGGGAAATAAACGAGCGCACAGACATCATTTGACGTGCACTAAACTGAACTGAAAGGACATTGGGTGATACAGTACAGTCACATCAGCTTCTGTGACGCTTCTTTAAGGCGTTTCATCGAGCGCAAACACTGATGTGTGTTCAATGTCTGTGCGTTCGTCCTTGAGCACATTCAACAAGCTCAATGAAATGATTTAATCGCTCAGAAATGCTGTTCGTACACGGGATTGAGTCGAATGAACGAGGAAAATGGTTCATGTTTGAAATCTCTAAATACTGACATCTGAATCCTGTTGTTCCCTTTGCAGGTGGAAATATATGAGGATTTGATCATCCATCTCATGGCCGCAGATAAACAAACACAAGATCATTTCTCGTTAGTATAATTAGCTGAAATATAATATATATGATTGACAGAACCAGAATATGGCCTCTGCTGACTAATGCGTCAAACCTCACGGCAAGTGTTAATGGTGAATACTGTAAACGTAACTTTGACACCGAAGCACAGAGACACCGTCTGTGTTCGTTGTGTTGTTCAGCTTTGGATATGTGTGTCACACACGTCCTCAAGCGACACCAAAACATCATTGATCATATATTACAAAAAACAAAACAAAAATAATAACAAAAAGTATCAAGAGCAAGTTTCAAGGTTTCTGTTAAACACCAACCATGATTGTTCAACACCAGAAGCCGTTCAAAACCACAGACGGCAAAACAGTCTAATGGAGAAAAAGAGCAAAAACCATCAGAGTTAAAAGAAAGTTCAGTCTGAAAGTTCATCAGCGACGTCAGACAGCGAACATGTCGACGTCCATCATCAACGGATCAGAGATGAGAGAGAGACGGAAAGGAGAAAGAGACGAAGAGCCCAAAGACGACGTCACGTCAACCGAAGACAGAAGAAGATAGCAGAATGCAGGAGAGAGACGCGTCGCCGGTGAAGGCCGGTGGACTAAAGGACACCCGCTATGGCAGAGGATGATATGAACACGTCACTTCCTGTGTGAGGAGGAAGAAGGTGAGGGAAACTCTTGATGGCTTTATGCCTGATGAAGAGAGAGAGAGACAGCACACCATTAAGAGCTCATTTCAAACACACGTGTGGCCTGTCTATCTGTCTGTCTGTATCTCTGTCTGGCTGCCTGTCTGTTTGTTTGCCTTTCTGTCCATCTATCTGTCTGTCAATCTGTCTGTCTGTCTGCCTGTCTGTCTGTGTCTCTGTCTGCCTGCCTGTCTGTTTGTTTGCCTGTCTGTCCATCTATCTGTCTGTCTGACCGGCTGTGTCTCTGTCTGTTTGTTTGCCTGTCTGTGTCTCTGTCTGTCTGGCTGCCTGTCTGTTTGTTTGCCCATCTGTCTCTCTGTCTGTCTGTCTGTCTGCCTGTCTGTTTGTTTGCCTGTCTGTGTGTCTGCCTGTCTGTGTCTCTGTCTGGCTGCCTGTCTGTTTGTTTGCCTGTCTGTCTCTCTGCCTGTCTGTCTCTCCGTCTGTCTGGATGCCTGTCTGTCTGTTTGTTTGCCTGTCTGTGTCTCTGTCTGGCTGCCTGTCTGTTTGCTTTCCCGTCTTGTCTCTCTGCCTTTCTGTCTCTTTGCCTGTCTGTGTCTCTGTCTGTCTGTCTGCCTGTCTGTGTCTCTGTATGGCTGCCTGTCTGTTTGCTTGCCCATCTGTCTCTCTGTCTGTCTGCCTGTCTGTTCGTTTGCCTGTCTGTGTCTCTGTCTGGCTACCTGTCTGTTTGTTTGCCCGTCTGTCTCTCTGCCTTTCTATCTCTCCGTCTGTCTGGATGCCTGCCTGTCTGTTTGTTTGCCTGTCTGTGTCTCTGCCTGTCTGTTTGTTTGCCCGTCTGTCTGGATGCCTGTCTGTCTGTCTGTCTGTTTGTTTGTTTGCCTGTCTGACTGTCTGGATGCTTGTCTGTCTCTCTCTGTCTGTCTGTCTCTCTGCCTGCCTGCCTGCCTGTCTGTCTGTCTGGATGCTTGTCTGTCTGACTGTCTGGATGCTTGTCTGTCTCTCTGCCTGCCTATCTGTTTGTTTGTTTGCCTGCCTGTCTGTTTGTCTGTCTGTCTCTCTGGATGCTTGTCTGTCTGTCTCTCTGCCTGCATGTCTGTCTGTCTGTCTGGATGCTTGTCTGTCTGACTGTCTGGATGCTTGTCTGTCTGACTGTCTGGATGCTTGTCTGTCTCTCTGCCTGCCTATCTGTTTGTTTGTTTGTTTGTTTGTTTGCCTGTCTGTCTGTCTGTCTGTTTATTTTACTGTCTGTCTGTCTCTCTGCCTGTCTGTCTGTCTGCCTGTTTGTTTGTTTGCCTGTCTGTCTGACTGTCTGGATGCTTGTCTGTCTGACTGTCTGGATGCTTGTCTGTCTCTCTGCCTGCCTATCTGTTTGTTTGTTTGTTTGTTTGCCTGTCTGTCTGTCTGTTTATTTTACTGTCTGTCTGTCTCTCTGCCTGTCTGTCTGACTGTCTGGATGCTTGTCTGTCTGACTGTCTGGATGCTTGTCTGTCTCTCTGCCTGTCTATCTGTTTGTTTGTTTGCCTGTCTGTTTGTCTGTCTGTCTGTTTATTTTACTGTCTGTCTGTCTCTCTGCCTGTCTGTCTGTCTGGATGCTTGTCTGTTTGTTTGCCTGTCTGTCTGTATGACTGTCTCTCTGCCTGTCTGTCTGTTTGTTTGTTTGCCTGTCTGTCTGTATGACTGTCTCTCTGCCTGTCTGTCTGTTTGTTTGTTTGCCTGTCTGTCTGTCTGGATGCTTGTCTGTTTGTTTGCCTGTCTGTCTGTATGACTGTCTCTCTGCCTGTCTGTCTATCAGAAGGTTGTTCTCTTGCCCCTGCATCACACACACACACACACACTTCTACCACATTCAGTTTATGGCCAAATGCTGATAAACAGAAAACACATATTTATCAGCATTTTTCTTAAAAAGTACTTTTTATCATTCTTAATAATAAAGTAAGTTATTACTTAAATTCATTAATTGCTTGCTTTTTAAAACAACACTCTGGTCATGTTTTTGTCATGCTAATAAGGCACAATTAAAAGAAAAGTGAAAGCAGAGAGAGCAGTAGTTCCTGTCTGTCAGTGAGGTCACGACACATGAAGTAGAACAGGAAACAAAGGCTGGGCTGATCTTCATTTAAAGAGCAGTGATTTATCTTCTACAGCAACAGTGTGTGTGTGTGTTTGCTTGCAGGGACAAGATCACAAATCCCAGTCTATTTATATAATGATGTTTATATTTACACTGACAGGTCAAGTCTGAAATCATTACGATTTTTTAATGTTTCTGAAAGAAGTCTCTTCTGCTCACCAAGGCTGTATTTATTTGATCAAAAGCACAGTAAAAACAGTGAAATATCATTAGTGTGATACACTACCATTCAAAAGTCTGGGGTGAGTAAGATTAATACTTTTATTCAGCAAGGAAGCATTAAATTGGTCAAAAGTGACAGTAAAGACATTTATAATGTTCCAAAAGATTCTATTTCAAACAAATGCTGTTCTTTTGAACTTTCTATTCAAAGAATCCTGAAAACTAAAATTTATGACGGTTTTCACAAAAATATGAAGCAGCACAACTGTTTTCAACATTAATATTATTTAGAAATGTTTCTTAAGCAGCGAATCAGCATATCAGAATGATTTATGAAGGATCATGTGACACTGAAGACTGGAGTAATGATGCTGAAAATTCAGCTTTGATCACAGGAATAAATTACAGTTTACTATATATTCACATAGAAAACAGCTATTTTACATTGTAATAATATTTCACTGTTTTTACTGTATTTTTTTTAACAAAACTCCAGCCTTGATGAGCAGAAGAGACTTCTTTCAAAAACATTTAAATCTTAAAACTGGATGTTAAGTTCCTCTCTGTCTGATCTCATCCAGTCCAGCGAGTCTCTAACGGAGAAGGGAAGAGCACAATCCACTGTGTCGGGAAAAACTGATCACGGCTGCGTTTCCCAAAAGCCTCATAAGTAGATCATAGTGCTGAAAGCGCTTACTAGCATCTATTAGGCCCGCGATGCTGTTGGGAAAGGCAGCCCAAATTGGCTGATTGGTTGTCATGGCAACAACTGCGACGACGTGGCTGGTTAGTAACAGGTAGTGATGGTGAGCGCACAGATTCATGCAGGTCGCATGCACAGGCAAACACACGCCGAGCGTCACATTGACCAACTTTATCATTTTTGGACCACTTGAGATGAACCACTGAAACAAACACTAATTATGTCTAACGTGAAAGATCCATGTGAGATCATCATGAGACATGAGGTGGAGTCAGAAACAATCTGAGAATGCAAGATTGATTTATTCTGGGTATGAATGTCATCTTCACATCCACAGTCTTATGCGCACTGCCTGAGAAATCACACAGAAACACACACCATCACAACACACACACATCTGATCCGTTTCGGCTCATGTTCCAGTTCAAACATCTAACAATCCATAAAACAAAAGACACAACACTGCATGTGACATTCAGATGAGTTTTCAGTGATTGTGTGTTTATTTTGTCTCACTGCACTGAAAGATTCTTTCACATGTTTTAACTTGTATTAAACACACAGTCACTGAAAACCAGTCAAAGCAAGTCCATGTTCATTTATTGGTGAACTGTCCCTTTAAGAAGCTTTGCAAGGCAAGAGATCCTGAGTGCTTTAGTGGCGTGTTCAGAGCTTCATGTTATTATTATTATTTCATTGCATACACTAGCAGTGACTCTGTAAGCAGGACGGAGCAGGTGTTAATGATCGAACGCATTAAGCTTCACATGCAGGATATGACATCAGACTGAACATCCTGAACACACCACACCGTCTCAGCGCTCTAGTGACGTCACACCAAACTGCACGAGGACACGACCACATCATATTTCAGCCCAAAATCACAACAATAAAGGCCCGTTCACCCCAAGAATGATAACTATAATGATAACTATATTTGCGTCCACACCAACGAACGATGGTCTGTTTATTATAAGCTCACAAGCTGCAGTTTCAAAGCGTGTACAACATGTTTTTGCTGTTCTTGTTGCATTTACACTGCTTTAACCAGCAGATGTCCTCAGCTTGTTATGTTTCAAGTGAATAGCTAGTGTAATCGATCTAATCTACAGTGAATTTAGCTGTAGTCAATATAGTGGAATAAAAACAACACCTAGTCTTTTTCACTGCAACTTCAAAGGAAGCAAGACGATGTTGTCGAAACTAGTGCTGGATACCTGAGGTAATTTTATATTACACTGTTTGCTAGCCTGACATAATGATCTCATCATTAATACTTCTCACCATTTATTCAGAGGTTATGACCGATTGTTTTCCATATAAATTTTCTTTAAAGTATCCTTGAAAAGGGTGTTTGACTTGTCAAACAGTGGTGGGTTTTTCTGGACCTCGGCGATTAACTTCTCCGCAATGTCGTCTGCCATTTTAAATGCGTGAGCCCTTAAATTCGAAAGGATTCTGATTGGCTGTCAGTGTTTTATCGTTCAACAGCTGTGAAAAATCGTTCTGAAAGTGATCCCAACGATATCGTTTCTCTATATCGTTATAGTTGTGGTGTGGACAGTGCTATTCTTTTATATTTAGAACGATTTTTAGAACTATATCTTTATAGTCATCATTCTTGGTGTGAACAGGCCTTATCATGAGAAATTTGCATAAAGAAAATTATCTCGGGGTCATGTGACCTGGACATGTTCTGGTGAGGATATTGTGTGCGTCACGGATCTGCAGCGCTGCACGGGGAGGCTTGTGTGTGTCAGAGATGCTCACGAACACTTTCATACACAAATACAAGCATGTTAAATCAGCACAAACATGCCAGGACACACAATCAGCTCATAAAAACCTTGAACAGAGCAGACACTCAACAGGTGCCATTCAATGATTTACATGACTGGTCGATAAAAGCCCAAACGGCGGCTGGAAAGTGTCATTCAGCTACACCTACATCATCTGCACTGCAAGAAATTATGTTCTTCCTCAGTGTTTTTGTCTTGTTTTCCAGCACAAATATCTAAACATTCTTAAATCAGGATAGATTTACTGGATAAGAAAAATGACTGAAGGTATTGAGTTTTGTTTTATGTATCAAAATGAAGTGAGTTTGTGCTCAAAACAAGAACAAATATCTGCCAATGGGGTCAGAATAATAACCTTGTTTTCCCTTTGAATGAAGTTTATTTTTCTGACTCCATTGGCAGATATTTGTTCATGTTTTAAGCATGAAGTCGCTTAATTTTGGTACATTTTTCATAAAACAAGACTTAATATCTTCAGCCATTTTGCTTCTCCAGTAAATGTCTCTTGATTTAAGAATGTTTAGATATTTGTACTGGAAAACAAGACAAACACTGAGGAAGAAGGTGATTTTTTGCCGTGTGATGCTGATGTCATCATGATGGCACCTGTTGAGAGGCAGCTGTGCTGTGATTGGTGGCTGCAGTGGATGTGTACTCACCCCGCTCCACTCTACAGCCATACTCACTTCATCGCCGCCCTCAGAGCCGCTCTCGTACTTTACGCTAGACAGACTGTCTCTGCTGCGCCGGCGCTCACTGCCGTCGCCCTCCTTCAGGATCTCCACCACACGCGTCTGATGGACGGGGTCCAGACCCTGGCGCACACACAAATCAATATTACAACTTGAAGCATCATGGGAGTGATGAGCCGTGCTCTCTAACAGACGATGGTAATCAGCATCATCGTCGCTAATGAGGTGCAAGAACATCTTCAAAATGACTCACGGAGTTGCTCTGGGATCCACAGAAAAGCAGGAAGGAAAGACATGAGAGAAAGCACATGAAATGTCATTTACAAACAAGTCCTGCTGCTCTCAAAGCGAGTGAGGTTTGTGTCGCACCTGTTTGCGGGATCTCATGGCGCACTCCTCCAGTGTCTCCGCCGCCTCCATCTTGCCCTGTCTGCGGTACAGAGCGCCCAGATTCCTCAGGGTCGTATTGACCGGACTGCAGACAAAACCACAGTGATGTCACAATGCAAATCATCCTACAACAGGCTTCACTTCACTGTAGATTATCAGTTCTTATATTTTTCTTTTGATTGATACTTCAGGATATTTACTCAATCATCGTCCAGTCTGGTTACTGAATTAACCTGGGACGGTTTACATGCAAACCTTACAGCAACGCAAGTAAAACACATTTACAAGACTTTATTAATAAATCAGATTATTTTGACTAAACTGCTTCTACTTTGGCTGCACGAGATCAGAACACATTTTTATCATTTCTTGGCTCAAGAAAGTTTGTGATATATTTCCTGCCGCCAAACGCTGTCTGGATGTGCTTCAATCCGCAGTGAAGACGCTGTCAAAAATCACACATGCACACTTCAATAGGCCACAGAATGCTGGTTAATGTGTTTACATGCCGGGAGAAATCCAGCTGTGTCAGTCGGTTTATGCTTAAGCCGTTTCTGGCTTTATGCTGATATATGAAAAAAGATTAGTACGTTTACACGAACACACTGTCAGTTTTTTTATGATGAACAATCGGGTTAAGAATGTGCATGTAAACACGCTCAGTGTAACACTTCTGTATTAATGTATTGATGAGTCCAGGGACGTCGCCAGACATTAAAACATCAGTGATGAATCCTAGTCTCAACATGGATCAGTTCCGCTGATCACTCATGTCATGTGTTCGGTGGTTTAGAATCAGAACTAGTGATGCCAGATTCACAAATGCATCACTATTGATCAAATCAATTTGCAAACAAGGACTTGCGATTCAGTTTGATTCATTTGGACAGTTTACTCATGCACTGAATCATTTCTCATGGGATACTATATAAGACAGATAATATAAATAGCACTGGATGAGGTGGATATTTACCTACAATTCACTGTAAAAAAAAAAAAATGCTTTCGATGGTTTGTCAGAGATTATTGTGCATGCAGCTTGTGAAAGACAGTTTATATCTATTACAGTGTCAAATGAGAGTATCAAAATAAAGGGAAGCCCTTTTTTGATGAGAGCCTGATGAAACGTTACTGGATGTGTCTGCCTGATTTCTGACAACAAAAGCAAAGAAATGCACTCAGATCGAGCTGGTGAAGTGTGTGTTGTACCTGTTGACTTTACAGGCTTTGTACCAGCCTCCATATTCTCCGTATGGCGTGTTGTCTCTGTGCTTCCCCTGAACATCACAGACACACAGTATAAGTGACAGCAGGACAACACCAACACAAACACCTGTCATGTTTCACACACACACACCTTGCTCATCTCCTCTCTCTCCTCCGCGTGCATCCAGATGGGCTTGTTTTCAGCTGCAAACAGACACACAAGTGACATCGTTACCCATGATTACCCATGATCGTTACCCTCTCTCTAATTAGAACCACTGAAGCCCAGTATTAGTGTCTCTCAAGTCTGATTCATAAGAACAAGAATGGAGTTTAAGGAGACAAAACACTCACTGACTCTTTTATCAACTACATTTACATGCACATCAGACAGTTTAAAGCCTATAATCTGACTATGATGTTTATATGTGCACATGCATGGGAATGTTCTTCTAACGGGTCGGGCAATCATAATATTTATTAATGTCAATTTCTGTTAATTCTATAAAATAATCAGTCCTGTTGGCATTTACATGCAACATATTATTCACTAATTTTCAAGGGTTGGAATCAGGATTTGAGGAATCATTGTTTTAAACCAAATCAGGCAATCAAACTGCAGTGTTTACATGAATAGAAATGGCCAACCTCAGATTTACAACTAGTGGTACAACGGATCACAAAACTCACGGTTTCGGATCATATTACAGTTTTAAAATTAAAGGGGGGGGGGTTAAGACAAATGAAACTTTGCTTCCCATTTATTACCTAAAGAACACTTTTTTATACTTTGATACCACAGCAAAAATTCCTAACTAATAAATTTCAAACATTGTTTGAGGAAAAAGAAATACTATGGTAGTCAATGGGGGGCGAGATCTGTTTGGTTACTGACATTCTTCCAAATACCTTCATTTGTGTTCACCAGAACAAAGAAATTCATACACAATTGGAACTACTTGAGGGTGAGTAAATGATGACAGAATTTAAATTTTGGGTGAACTATCCCTTTACGACTTTAAAACCCTCTGTATACAAGAATATTTGTTGAGTCAGGGATTTTTAGATCATTTTGTGTGTGTATGTGTCCGTTCACCACACCGCACACCATCTGAAAGGCGCTTCTGTGTGCGTGCGCACGGAAAACAGCGCACGATTGCAAATTGAGATCTCTTTTGCTTCTTCTTCCATTTGAATAGTTTAAAAATGCTTGAGTGCTTTAAATTGGTAAGACTTGCTGCAGTTAATCCGCAAATCACATGTGTTCCGAACCGTGCGGCCTGGTTCGTACAGATAAACTACGATCCGTTGCACCCTATTAACAACAAAACATTGATGTGCATGTAAATATAGCCATGTTCCTGCCGTGTGTTTTCTACATCAAACCTACAGCAGTGTCAGATCAGCATGAATAACACATGTCTCTGAGTAACACTGAGTCTCACCATCCACCGATCCAAACTCCTTCTCATGAGCTCGGGTCAGAATCTCTTTGTACAGAACCTCGGCTTCTTTGTATTTGCCCTGTTTGAGAAAGCAGGACGCCTGCGGAGAGAAAAGAAACATTCACTGCTGTAGAAGGTCATTCAATAGAGACTGTGAGCGTGAGACGGCTGCACAGGTACATGAGGACAAATGCCTCAGTGTGCATGTGGGTGGAGAAAAACACTGATATGAAAAGACATGGCCTTGATTCCAGAGACTAGATTATTAAACATACAGAAAGATGAGCGTCACTTCAGCTCCACACAAACTGACGTCTGTTGCAGCTCCGCTCAGATTTGCATAATTAGGGCAAAACGCAAATATTAAGTGTGTTTAATACCGTCTACAGTTAGAACTGCAGTTTGACAGACTCACCAGGTTGTTCTTGGTTTTGGCCACGTTGGGGTCGTCTGGGCCGAGCCGGCACTCGTAGATCTCCAGAGCTCTGCAGTAATAATACTCAACTTCCTCATACTTGCCCTGATTCTGACACAACAGCGCCAGATTATTCAGCTGCTTCGCCACATCTGGATGATCCTTCCCCAACACCTGACAGACAGATAGATAGACAAACAGACAGACAAATAGAGTCAGATCAATGATGTAACTGTGTGCTCTAATCCTGGTATTTTAGTCTTTTTGATGCCACAGACCCCCAAATATGATCTTTCTCTTGTAAGGGTGATTAACTGATGTGTGAATGAAAGTTGAGGTGTTGTGATGTTCACTGACCTTCTCTCGAATCTCCAGGGCTCGTTTACACAGCGGTTCGGCCTCCTTGTACTTGCCTCTCTTCCCGTACAGCACAGCCAGATTATTGAGAGTGGCTGCAACCTGAAACACGAGCACAAATATCAACACCTGACCGCACATATGTACATTCATGCTCCATCACCTCTAACATTTCAACCCAGTATTTGAAGTATGTATGCACTATTATATGTATGTATATATGCCAGGTATGGGCAACTTTGGTCCTAGTAATCTAATAATCCTGAAGATGTTGATTAGCTTGTTCAGGTGTCTTTGACTAGGATTGGAGCAAAACTCTGCAGGACCGCAGCCCTCCAGGACCGAAGTTTCCCATCCCTGATTTATGCAGTAAAATAATTATTTTAAGGGAACCTATTATGTCCAATTTGTACTAGAACAGGTTCTTGCTTGAATGTTCACTATTTTTCTCATATTCTCCATTGTTGCAGCTCCTCTCTTCCCAGTCTGTCAGTAATGCTCTGGGGTGCGTTTCCCAAAGCGAACTATGGACGCAAGTTTCGTCGTTATCAATAGAGTTCAATGGGACTAAGGAACACAGTTGACTAACAATGCTTTCGGGAAATGCACCCCTGTTTAGTTCCTGTCTCTATGAAGCCCCTCCTTCTGAAAAGCACAATGTGCTCTGATTGGTCAGCTAGACCAGTGTGTTGTGATTGGTCAAGCACTTCAAGCATGTTTGGGAAATGCCCCGCCCCTTATCATACCGCCAGTTTCAACACACTACTAACCAACTCAACCAGGCCCAGCCTCTTTATTCTGCGTATGCCTTGAGTGGGAAGTATTTAAATGAGGAATATTGTGGCGTGTTCGTTCCCGAAAGAAAACTCAAGACTACAATGAAGTTCAGAAACAGTGACACTAATATAGAGAATAACTCCCACTTGAGGGACTTTGGAAACCTTTTTCATGCTCAAACAGCAAAATTACACACTAAATAAATGATGAACATGGAGAAAAGCATCATAGGTCATCTTTAAATTAACTATTTAAAATAGTTATGCTGTATTGTATAAAGTGTTATATAAATAATCACTTATTTCATTAAAATCTCCTGCTATATTTTTTATGTTATTAGGACGAGAGTCTGAATCTGATCTAATCTGAGATGTGAGGGTAATATAAGACTGCGTGATGTCACTTACAGCAGGATGGTCTTTCCCAAGTGTTTTCTCTCTGATGGAGAGAGCGTCGTTCAGCAGGTGAGCAGCCTCTTTATATTTATTTTGATCCCTGAGACAGACAGACAGACAGACAGACAGCACATGACGATGATGTCATCATCAGGTACAGTTCTTTACTGTGGTGAAATGGCTGCAAAACACGTTGTCTCACCTGTACACCAGTGCCAGGATGTTGAGCATGGTGGCCACGTCAGGGTGGTCATGTCCGGAGGTTTTCTCCAGGTCCTCCAGAGCCTGTTTGCAGAGCGGCACGGCCACCTCGTACCGGCCCTGAGACGCATACTGGATCACCAGGTTGTGGAGGGTTCGGAGGCGAGCCGGGATTTCGTATCCGCCCTGCTGTGCGGCTGCTACGGCGGCGCTGTTGTGCTGGTGCTGCACTGTAGAGGTCAAAGGTCAGAGGCGGGTTAATGCGACAGGACAGACAAGCGCTCGCATGTGAGGGAGCAGGAATGATGTTCACATACTTCCTTGAGTGTGCTCCTCCTCGTCGTTGGGAAAGAGATCGTCCAGAGAGTCCTTGGGTGGCTCGCCATCTTTCTCCTCCTGGACAGATATGCAAATAAAAATGTAAAAAAATTTTCCTTTTTGTTAATTCATAGTTTATTAAAGGGGTCATGAATTGAGAAATCAACTTTTCCTTGAGCTTTTGATATTTAAGAGGTCATCATACTATAAGAATATCCTGTAAGTTTCAGAATTTAAAACTTCCTTGTTAGTCCAATAAAAGCTTTTATTGACACCAGGAGCAATTGAACTACTGATCCTGGAATGTGCCTATCATAGATAGGTAAAACCCCGCCTCTGCAGAAGAAATCAACGTCTACTTCATCATTGCATCATTAGCCCCGCCCACTGGCGTGTTAGTGAGATGAGGAAGCGAGAAGAGCAATACAGGACTAAATGTCTCAGTTGAGCTTTATTTATTTGTATTCGGTACATTTCATTCTTTGGTAAATCAATCACATTTCGGCGCAGGCTTTGCAAACAGACTTTTACGATATGGACTCTACAGTAATGTCAAGTAACAACATGTCAGTAACTGTGTTAATTCTAATGCCTGATCTGATATGCAATGATTCATGTACAGATGTTTTTTGTATATGTGTCAGTAAATCAAACCAGTGACTAAACGCTCAACTTCACGTTGTTTCTCTAAGATGAAAATGATCTGTTATTTAAATGGTGATTAAATTATATATAGAAAGCGATCAAAGAACGCTCCCTTTACAATCGCTGGAGGTGTCAATCAAACATTGCGAGTTTTATCAGTGATTGAGTTCTGGACTTGTGCCAAAACTCCCGTTTTATTCAATCTCTTAGTTACATTGTGTTTGAACTGTTAGTTATGATGAAAGCATTCATTAGTGTGCAGAAATTGAGTTGCAATGACGAGATCATTGCTTTCATGCGCTCAACAGCATGTGATCGGCTACAGTGTTCATCACTGCAACCTTTCATGCCACGATCTAAATATAATGCCATAGATCTAAATGTAATGCTATAATCAACACTTTTCATGATTAGTTAAACTTGAGAGCTGTAATAGTAAAAACGTGCTAAAAGTTTTCAAGAGAGTAATACTATTTCTAATGCAAAGATGTTAGCCAATCACAGCAGTGGGCGTTTACACTGAAGTCTCACAGCAGACACTCCCCTTAAAACAGAGCGTTCAAATAAGTGGCCTAAAATCAGGGTAGGAAAAATGCCTTTTATTTCTAAATTATGAAAATTTTTCATGTAAAAAGCATACTATCATTATAAATGCACCCAGGAAACATAAAACAATAAAAAAAAATGCAGTTCATGGCGCCTGTAACTAATATTAACAAATTCAACTTTTGAATTTTAAAGTAAATGTTGAAATTACCAGTAATTAAGATTAATAAGTGCTGTAGAAGTATTGTTCAGCATGTCTAATAAATACGACACTGGTAACAATGGCTTTCCTCTCGCAGCGATTTTTTCCCCACTGTTATCTGGTACAGGAGCCAGTTCTCTGTTCTGAAAGGCTCTTTCTTGTCTTTTTCATCTTGGCAGCATTTTAAAAGGTTCCCAGCATGAGAATGCAGATCTCAGGGGTTTTTGCTGAGCTCAGACACTCACAAAGCCAAAGATCTGACGTCAGAGTGCACGAAACACACAATTTGAGGAATCATTCACACAAACACTGCACTCACACATTCAACTTTAATACTAATAGTGCTACGCGTTTCAGTACATCACTCGTGATGATCGTGATTAATAAACATGCATCATCATCTCACCGAAGGCGACACGTCTTCGTCATACTTCTTGAGCTGGTTCATGAACTCCAGGTGTTTCTTCTCTTCCTCCAGCTGTGCCACGCTCTGCTCGCTCTTCTGCAGCTTCTGCTGTGTGTTGGCCAGCTCGTCCCGAAGCCACTGGTTTTCCTGACAGAGTCGCCGCACCTGAGCGCGCAGCTTCTGCTTCTCCGACTCCACCGCGTTCAGATGGTTAGACAGAGCCATCATAACCTAGACACCAAGACACAGTTACATGATCACAAGTTCCTCCTTCTGTCTTTAGTTTTAGCCACAGTAAGCACTGTGACACACATTTGTTCCATCTCTGAAGTCAATATGAAACAGCATTCAGTTCATGTGACAAAGTCGCTTTATAGCAGAAAATGAAGCTGTAATTCTAATTAAAAGCAACACTGATACTGTTTTTCATGTTTAAAACTGTAAAGCTAAAGAATAATAATAATAATATGAATCTTTATTGTCATTGCATGCATACAGTAGTACACAACAACGAAATGAAATTAGCAACTCTAAAAGACACCTAAAACAGTAATAAATAATAAAATAACAATAACAACAGTATAGATTAAACAATATATTAAACAACATAAACAGTAGTGCAAAGCAATCTCTGTTTATAGTGCTGTATAAATAAATGTCATGTGACATGCTGATTTTTAGAGCTGGTGCAAACATATCCACATCGCTTTTGTATGTTTATTTTGTTATTGAGATGAAAGAGCGCAGCACATATTTACGGTGAAGAACGCGAGTATGTCGGGGCCAGGGTTAGTTCACCTAAAAATGAAAATTCTGTCATTAATTACTCACCCTCATGTCGTTCCACACCCGTAAGACCTTCGTTAATCTTCGGAACACAAATTAAGATATTTTAGTTGAAATCCGATGGCTCCGTGAGGCCTGCATAGGGAGCAATGATATTTCCTCTCTCAAGATCCATAAAGGTACTAAAAACACATCTAAATCAGTTCATGTGAGTACAGTGGTTCAAAATTGATATTATAAAGTGACGAGAATATTTTTGGTGCACCAAAAAAAACGAAATAACGACTTATATAGTGATGGCCGATTTCAAAACACTGCTTCAGGAAGCTTCGGAGCATAATGAATCAGCGTGTCGAATCAGCGGTTCGGCATGCCAAAGTCACATGATTTCAGCAGTTTGGCGGTTTGACACGCGATTCTAATCATGATTCGATACGCTGATTCATTGTGCTCCGAAGCTTCCTGAAGCAGTGTTTTGAAATCGGCCATCACTAAATAAGTCGTTATTTAGTTTTTTTGGCGCACCAAAAATATTCTCGTCCCTTTATAATATTAATATTGAACCACTGTACTCACATGAACTGATTTAGATGTGTTTTTAGTACCTTTATGGATCTTAAGAGAGGAAATGTCATTGCTCCCTGTGCAGGCCTCACGGAGCCATCGGATTTCAACTAAAATATCTTAATTTGTGTTCCGAAGATTAACGAAGGTCTTACGGGTGTGGAACGGCATGAGGGTAAGTAATAAATGACAGAATCTTCATTTTTGGGTGAACTTAGGAGTGAGTTAATGAAATGCGGGAGAGGGCGATAGTTGAACACAGATCATGACCTCTGACCCTGGTGCCTCACCTGAGCCTCGCCCAGCCCCAGCTCAATCATCTCCACAGACTTCCGGAGCAGGTTGGACTTCTCGTGCACCACATTGGCTTCCTCGTCCTTCTTCAGGCACTTGATGGTCTCCAGGAGGCTGTGCAGGATGGAGTTGTGCTCATTCTTCAAAGCCTCCAGCCCCTGGATCACCAGCTTGGTGTTGGAGATGATCTCCTCCTGCGATAACTTCTCCAGCTTCTCATCACGAGGGTACACCATCGTGGACATGATCTAGCAGAGGAGCGGCCTGAGAACACAGAGACAATGATGATGATGAAGATTAGTGGAAGTGATGCACCAAAATCATTGTTCACAGAAACTGAAATTCTACAGCGATCTGTCATGCCACATTAAAGAGCATCAAAGTCATGTTGTTTGAATTTCATTATAAAAATTCTGTAAATAATTTGAAAGCTCATATCAAACAAAACACAAAGCTTCTTAATAAAAATGTGTCTTAAAGGCACAATATGTAATTTTCACCGCTAGAGGTCACTTATTCAAAACAAAGGCGTAGCTTGATGACGCCTTGATTTCGTGGAATCATGGGAGGTGCTGTCTTCACGTCTACAGCCGGTGGAAAAGAATCCGACAGGCTCAGGCAGAAATCATATTCATGGATGAGCTAATGTATTAAAGATTTATTAACAATACTGTAGATTGATGAAACAGGGTGCAGGCTTCCGGTCATGAGTATGAGGTAACACAGCTCTGTTTTATCATATTAGATACATTTGAGTGTGTTGAAAGTGATGTTATAACGTTACTCTGTGTGTTCGCTCGGTGGCTGCTGTGAGACACTTGTTGCACACTTCAGTAAGATAGATCAATTTTAGAATATCATATTAAATGCTGGATGGCTTGTGTTGATAAATGCCATGCAATTAATTTTTAAACGTATTGTATGATGGAGAAAATGCTGTATTACTGTTACTAAAAATAAAGCTGCATCTGATTATGCTATGTTAGCTATTTGACAAAATAGTGTTTTTCTCTGAGGCATGGTAAAGCATGGTACTCGCAAAAAATCAAGAAAATTAGATTAAACAATAAAACTAAACGTGTTGTAGCTATATAAAAACAATTAGTTTTCTGTCTATAAATATATCAAAACAGTTGTTCCCTTGTCTATTAAAACATGTAAATATTAAAGCGTCTTTGGTGTTTCCATGGTTTCTACAAAATAAAACCGGAAACCAAGGCAGACTGAGGGTTAACATGTCAATTATGACGCAATTGACAGGGGACTCCTCACACGTCCCGGAGCCTTGGTTAAAATTGCAATTTTCTCACGATTTACAAATAGTTGCAAACATTTGGGATATTGTAGGTACTCAAGTGAACAAAATATATAACAATGGTTTAGTGGTTTTTGGATATTTTACTGCAAAATTCTTACATATTGCATCTTTAAGTCTAGACTTAAAAACATCGATCGAAAGAGCACTTTTAATGTCAAGTGGAGGCTGGTTCCACAAACAAAATTGAAGATCGATTACAATCGAGAGACCAATATTGTTGATCCAGCTGACATGTTTACTTGTTGAAGTTTATCCATGTTGTATGCATGAAATAAACACTGACACAGTCAAAACACACCCCCGAAGAAACACTAAAGCAGTAAATGCCACCGTTTTTGTCAATAATTTCGTCCCTCCAAAACGTTTTCAGCCAAAACCAAAAATTATTTTTAGATGCTGAAATTCTGGTCATCACTAGTCAGTGTAGATCAGCTCAATAGGAATTATACGGGGTTTGAGAGTTACCGGATGAGCTCATGTGATATTTAGAGGTCGAAAAGACTTTGAGGCGACATAAAACAACCGAAGTGAGCTTCAGATGAACTCGAGCCACAAATCAAACACAGCAAAACGCCTGTGGCACAGAAACAGCTGTAATTTTCCTAGATAACATCCTTATTCTCCATGCAGTGCAGCACGTCCTCCGCTGCGTCTGCAGACACGTACTCGTCATAGAAATAAACCCTCAGCAGAACACAAGCATGGACAGATGGGTTACACTGTGGTTCAGATGCAATAACTAGCGTACGACACACGTCACATCATGAGCGTCTGCTGCATGACCAATCCATAATGACTGACCAAGACTAACTACTTCAATGCCTGATACACATTTGATTTATCATTAGTGGAGAGAGACAGGAAATTATGTGGAAAAGAGGACGGGAGAAACGCGGCCGGACTGAATGACTGACCACAGGTGCATTGAATATTCAGTTAATTTCATCATCCTAAAACATAAGATAGATTTTAGTTGATTATTTGATAAAGAAATGAGCTCAAATGATCATCTCCTAATGGAGGTGTGATGATGGAGATGTGCTGGTCAGTTTGTGTCTTTATGAGGCTGATTTACTGTGTCAGATGGTTTGAGCCTAAAGGTTTCAATAGAGACACCAGTGAATCTCACAGATTGACAGGTCTGATTCCTGCAGACACACAGAGGAAGCATCAGACTAGTGTTACTGAACACATTATACAGTCTGTTTTATATTTAAAGGGGACCTATAATGCCCCTTTTACAAGATGTAATATAAGTCTCTGGTGTCCCAAGAATGTGTCTCATTTATTATAGCTTGTCAAATTTGCCCCTATTTGGGTGTGAGCAAAAACATGCCGTTTTTGTTTGTGTCCCTTTAAATGCAAATGTGCTGCTGCTCCCGGCCCACTTTCCAGAAGAGGGCGGAGCTTTAACAGCTCACGCTTCGGTTGCTCAACAACAACAAAGCTGGAGAATCTCACGCAGCCAAAATGAGGATTGTCAGTAACGGTGTTCAGCCTTACATTGTTCAAACCGGAGTCAGACACTGATGGAGAGACTCAGGAAGAAGTTACAACTTTTAGAATGAAACTGGACGTTTCTGAATGGTTAGTGGATACATTTATGTAGTTGCTGTGGAGTTGATTCAACTCATCCACTAGCATGTGCCGTCATGTTAATCTTTTGTGCAAATCCAGCGTTGAATTGACTCTCATTTGTGAAGCAGTCCGGCATAAAATGACGGCATGGAAACAACACTCTACTACAACAACTCTTCCTCTTCTCTAAAGCAGCCCAACATGGTCTCGCCCCCTTTTTTGCGTGTTCTCGGGGGCAGGGTTTATGTAAATTTTGGGGTTTGTGATGTCACCAACCCCAAGTAGAAGCTCGTTGTAGTCCCTACCAGCCGTTTGTTGTAGTCCTTAAAAAGCTATTTCTGTAAAAGAAAATATCTCCCTTTGCATTGAGCTTTGAGTGTCGTAACTTTGCAGATGTTGTTTATGCTCAAACAGCAACATTACACACTAACTAAAAAAGTGAAATCATAATTAACCACCCCTTTAATTAAAAACCATCTGTCCTGTTTGAGGAGACACTCACAGAAACCCAAGGACACTCATTTAGTCACAAGCCCTAATGATTGTGTAATCATCGTTATCATGATGAACGACAGGAAGACGGACTGAGATGTTGACTTCATTCTCTTATCAGATACAGCCGCCATCACACTGATGTTTCCTCACAGAACAACATGACGAGCCAATCAGGAGGAAGCAACATTAAAATCAACAGAGCCAATGAGAGCCACAGATGAACGGAACACACTTAAAGGGTTCGTTCAACCAAAAATGAAATTTGTGTCATTAATTACTCACCCTTATGTCGTTCTACACCCGTAAGACCTTCAATTCATCTTCGGAACACAAATTAAGATATTTGTAATGAAATCAGAGAGGTTTTTTTTATCTTCCATAGAAAGCAACGCAATTACTGTCATTCAAGGTCCAGAAAGGTACTAAAGACATCTTTAAAATAGTCAACGTGACTACAGCGGTTCAACCTTACAACGTAAACAGCGTAGGACAATGACAGGGGAGGGAAATTTGTTGAATAAAGTCATTATTTTTGGTTTGTTTTTGCGCACAAAAAGTATTCTCATCGCTTTATAACATTAAGGTTAAACCACTGCAGTCACGTTGACTAATTTATTGATGTCTTTACTACCTTTCTGAACCTCAAAAGGTGCAGTGACGTTGCTGCCTATTCAGAAACCCTTGGATTTCATCAAAAATATCTTAATTTGTGTTCCGAAGATGAACGAAGGTCTTACAGGTGTGGAACGACATGAGGGTGAGTAATTAATGACAGAATTTTCATTTTTGGGTGAACTAACCCTTTAGCACTACAGGACTATAACAGGGTGAGAGATATGACGAGGAAAAGTCCAGGGCTGATTTGACATCTCTCTGGATGTCAGTCAAAAAGCCTGATGAATTAATTTCACACAGACACAATGACAGATTCCCGTCCCACACAAGGACACACACACACATGTGTCCCTGAGGAAACAAAGAGCAAAACAAAAGACACACTGACATTGAACTGAACCACAGACGCAAACACACACAGAACACACTGACTGAAGACCAACGCAAATGACAGATGACTGCAGGAAGAAAAAACATCATATAACACACACCGGACCATCATGAGAGTGTGTGAGTGTGTTGATCTCACCGTCAGCACCAATGATGATGAAACGACTCCAGCCTCAGTGACACACAGGAAACAAAACACACGACTGAAGCAAGCGACGGCCGACACCCATCCGAACACTGCCGAGAGAGAGAGAGACAGTGTGTGTGTGTGTGTGTGTGTGAGAGAGCATCATAAGCCCCGCCCTCACAGAGACAGACAGACGGGAGGGGGAGGATGTAGCTGAAACACACACACACCGAAAGTGAAGAGCATCACACACACACGTCAGCAGCACACGCAGTGATAACGGATGTCACATGACCCCAAGCGACCTGCAGGACACGACGGTGCTCATCTACACCTGGAGAAACTCATCTGAGACAACAGTGTCTCACTACAGACATTCCCATTTTGAACCTTTATTTTTAAGAGCGTAGCTGTGAGACAGCAGAAAATCTTGTGCTCAATGAGCATGTGTCATTTTTTGCATCTAAAAAATGTAATTGAGAAGCAAAATGGCATAAAATATTCAAGAAAAGATTCTTATGTTTTTAACTTGTTTATAATTTACAAATATAAAAGAATTTGTTTGTGCAGCGAGACGAAACACAATCACTGGAAACAGTCTGAATATCACATGCGTTGCTGCTTCTCTTGTTCAAAGGATTTTCAGATATTTTTGCTACAAAATAAGACAAGACTCTCTTAAAACTTAAGACTTTTGATTAAAATGATAATCTCTGTCATGAAGCACCTCAGATGTGAACTGCAGGCGGCCAGAGCTGAATGTATTTTTGCTGACTGACTACAGTGCTAATGATTCAGAGCGGATCAATAATTACATGTTATCTTTACATAGAGACTTGAGCGCAGCAGAGTAGAGCCGGAGGAAAAACCCCACAGATTGGATCAGATGTGCGACTCATGCCCGGCATCAGAACCACAGATTCACATCAGG
>RJVU01057857.1:8154341-8158145 GCA_003731715.1 Anabarilius grahami | reverse complement strand
CGAAACGCTAAAATGTTTTTAAAAATAATTTAAATATAAATAATAATAAAACAGTCAAAATAAAACACTTGCTAAAAAAAGATTAAATACTGTATGTTCACCTGCATGCCTTGTGTCCATGGACTGACATCAGAGAACTGTGAATGTGTGAATGTGTTATTAAATTATTACAATATTAACTTCAAATCTCAGGTGGACTTTAAGACAATATCTCAGCTCAAAGGTGTTCGACTGAGAAACACATCTGTGAATGGCTGATCTACAGCACGTGTACGGTGTGTGTTACACTACAGGAAAGTACAGGTTAAAGCTCATTTGAGTCTATAACGCACACAGGAAGGTCTATAATGAGAGAGAACGCTCTGAATCGCCTACATTCAAGATAATGAGTTTCAAACTGGGACGATCTGGGATTTTCTTCTGGTTTATGATGAAGCTGAACTGATGTAGGCCTGTTTAAAACACTGATTCTGATCAATAACATCCGGCACAAGCTTTAATGCTTCATGAAACCCTCGAGCGCTCGGCCTGTCTGGACACGCAGACGTGAATCGGTTTGATTCTCAATGTGTTTCATTCATTCAGCTGAGTGTCAACATCAGGGCAAGGCAAGAATCAGAAGCCGCTGTGATCTCATGCCGTCACGCCTCGTATCTAGAACATTATACTGCAGAAAACACTGAGAAACTCTTTCTGTTGACATAAACATGCTGCTGCCTCGACCAGATCCTCAGAAATACACCTTGAGCACATCTACTCGCGCCATATATTCCCTTTAATGACGTGATATCACACCTGGAATATATATACAGATGCAGTAACATGAATTCCTGGCAGTCAGTTTACAGTAAATCATAGAAGCACATTGTGAAGAACACACACAAAAACTGGCATGACAGGTCGGACGAGTATCAGACACACAACAGAAACAATATACAATGTATCCAGTCGCTATTACCATGACAGGCTAGTACAGTGATTGTAACCAGGGCTAACCGTGTAACCGACCCAATATATAACTGGAGGAGTTTTCCTTTGATAAACCTAGAAAACACAAATTATGAGCCAATCAAACCATTTAATTTATCGATTTAACTTTTTCCATATCCTTCATATGTCATTATGGTATGCGAATATATCCATGCAGCTTTTAGTAGGCAGGAGATATTGACATGTTAGAGTGATAAAGAAACATGGACGAATGAGTAATAAAGAGCAGGATGTGCTTGATGTTAAAAAGAGTTATTAAAAGTGTGTATTTAATTCATACAGTACGGCTTTTCACACTTGAAATAGTTAACCCTGGGTCATTTTAAACCCCAGGTAAATGTAATCCTGGGTTATCTTGCTTCACGTTTCACACTACTTATAATTTACCCTGGGTTAACAATTAATCCTGGGTATTGATAAGATGATTTTTCACATTGTACATTACTAAACCCCGGGTTAACGTTCTTATCTGCATATTTGTGGTGTCAGTGATTGGATAAACGCAGCACGCAAACTGTTTACATCTCTAGCATTGCGCATCCTCGTATTGCCAACTGTACTATCAAGTTTATACTGAATGGAAATTTCGGACTATAAAGGTAAGAATGAAACAGTCTCTTCTTCACTCAAATTAGGGCTTTTCACACTGCGCTTAACCCCTGCTTATCATCGTTCTAAACACCGCTTTTAACCCTGGGTAAAGGAACGTTTCACACTTGTAATTCAGAAGCGGGATTAGCACCACATTTTACCCGGGGTTATGAAATCCTGCTCCGGAGCAGTTACGGAAACAACAGTTACGCAGTGTTTATAAACAGTAAATTCAGCGTAAATTCATTCTTACCTTTATAGTCCAAAATGTCCATTCAGCATAAACTTGTAAACAGGTCGCTTGCTGCGTTTATCCAATCAATGACACCGCAAATATGCAAATAAGAATGTTAACACAGGGTTTAGGAATTTACATTGTGAAACGTCAGTTTATGAATTCCCAGGATTAATTGTTAACCCCGGGTAAATTATGAGCAGTGTGAAACGTGAACCAAGATAACCCAGGATTCCGTTTACCCGGGGTTTAGAATGACCCAGGGTTAACTATTTCAAGTGTGAAAAGCCCTACTGTTGTGTTTTCTGTCAGAATTTGACGTTCTGTTTCTGAATTTATTGTTTATATACAATGCGCAGTGTTTCCGTGACTGTCCAAAGCAGGCAAATATGAGCACGCGATTGGTTGTCTGTTGCTAAGCGTCTAGCTGTAACATTTTAACACTGCATTGTTTCACACGGTACAAGTTTGGCACCACAATGCGGGGTTAACACTGAAAAAGCGGTGCAAATCCTGCTCCGGAGCAGGGTTTCAAAACCCTGGATAAAAAGTGGTGCTAACCCCGCTTCTAAATTACAAGTGTGAAACGTTCCTTTACCCAGGGTTAAAAGCGGTGTTTAGAACGATGATAACCCGGGGTTAAGCGCAGTGTGAAAAGCCCTAATGAAGACTGGCTTTATCCAATTTCTGTAGTATTTCTTCTGTTAGGTAGATCTACCTAAAATACTCAGCACTCTTTATTTTTATCACATAGCATTAGTTTTCACTGTGGTATCGAAACTGGTATTGAGAATAGGGAAATTAATTATTATCATAACAACCTTATTTCCAGCAAACAAAAAAAAGAAAGAGAGAGAGACTATATGATATATTTTGAATTTGATACTGTGAAAATGACTCATATCGTAATATTAGATTTTGGTCATGTCGACCTATTTGAATAGGTCCAGACAGATTTAAGTCTAATAGTGATACTTCACTCTGGCCAATTTCACATGTAATTTGCTCATTTTCAAAATTCAAAATACTGTATTTGTATTTAATTTAGTGGTGTCAAATTGATTAATCGCATGTAACAAAAGTTGGTAAGTTGGTACACACACACAAATATATATATATACACACACACACACACACACACATATATATATATATATATATACATACACATATATACAGTGATATGCGAAAGTATGTGAACCCCTCACAGAATCTGTGAAAATGTGAATAATTTTAACAAAATAAGAGAGATCATACAAAATGCATGTTATTTTTTTATTTAGTACTGTCCTGAGTAAGATATTTTACATAAAAGATGTTTACATATAGTCCACAAGACAAAAAAGAAGCTGAATTTATTAAAATATCTCCGTTCAAAAGTTTGTGAACCATTGATTCTCAACACTGTGTGTGGTTACCTGGATGATCTATGACTGTTTTTGTGTTTTGTGATGGTTGTTCATGAGTCTCTTGTTTGTTCTGAGCAGTTAAACTGAACTCTGTTCTTCAGAAAAATCCTCCATGTACTGCAGATTCTTCAGTTTTCAAGCATTTTTTGCATATTTGAACCCCCTTTACTGTAGTGACTATGAATTTGAGATCCATCTTTTCACACTGAGGACAATTGAGGGACTCAAACACAACTTTAAAAAAAAGGTTCAAACATTCACTGATGTTCCAGAAGGAAACACGATGCATTAAGAGTCGGGGGGGTGAAAACTTTTGAACAGGATGAAGAAGTCAAAATGTTTCTTATTTTTTATTTTTTTCATTTAGTACTTCCCTTCGGAAGAAACAGAAGATAATTTGTCTTCCGGGAAACATGCAAGTAAGTACAATTTACCTTGATTAAAAAAAAAAATAATTCAAAAAGTTTTCACCCCCCGGCTCTTAATGCATCGTATTTCCTTCTGGAGCATCAGTGAATGTTTGAACCTTTTTTAATAGTTGAGTTTGAGTCCCTCAATTGTCCTCAGTGTGAAAAGATG
>RJVU01057857.1:8101841-8149341 GCA_003731715.1 Anabarilius grahami | reverse complement strand
CACTCTCTCACACTCACTGACACTCTCTCACACTCACTGACACACACTCTCTCACACACACTGACACACTCTCTCACACTTTCTCACTCACTGACACTCTCACACACACTCTCACTGAAACATTCACACTCTCTGACACAGACACACACACTCTAGCCTCAGATGATCTGTGTGAAGTTATTGTGCACATTATTTACTCGTGCCCACACAACAAGACAGTGTTTTGTGCTGCAGGTAGGATCGTCACACACGGCATCGGCGGAGGCCACAAGCAGCGCTACCGGATGATCGACTTCCAGCGGCTGCGTTACGAACCCGGCCGAGAGGGCCAGCCCATCGTGGAGAAGGTGGTGGAAGTGAGATACGACCCCTGCAGGTCAGTGTGTGTCCTCATGGTCACGTGACCACGGCTCTGCTCCTCATCACGCGTGTTCTTCTCCACTCAGATCGGCTGACATCGCTCTGGTCGCCGGCGGAAGCCGCAAGCGCTGGATCATCGCCACCGAGAACATGGAGGCCGGAGATCTGATCAAGACGTCGAGTGCCATCGGACGCATTGCCGTTCTGGCCAAAGAGGGAGACTCCCATCCTCTCGGCGCTCTTCCCGTCGGCACGCTCATCAATAATCTGGAGCTGTACCCTGGAAAGGGAGCTCAGTACATCCGCGCCGCAGGTCAGTGCCGACGCAAATATACAGGAACACATGATCGCAGTGAGTTAGTCATGAGTGAATCTTTTCTCATCTGCAGGCACGTGTGGAGTGTTGCTGCGGAAAGTCAACGGCACAGCCATCGTTCAGCTGCCATCCAAACATCAGATTCAGGTGAGGAAAGAGTTTCTCAACTTCCTGAAAATCACAAATTTAAGGCGAGACACTGCAGGCAAAACCTGTTTTTTCATGTTCTGCTCAGTTTTGAGCTCTATTTTATATGGAAGCTTGTTTCCACCATAAAATAATAAATAAAAATGGTAATTGCAACTTTTTCTCACAATTTTTCTCACAATTGCGTGATATGAAGTCAGAATTGCGTGATATGAAGTCAGAATTGCGTGTTATGAAGTCAGAATTGCGTGTTATGAAGTCAGAATTGCGTGTTAAGTCAGAATTGCGAGTTATGAAGTCAGAATTGCGTGTTATGAAGTCAGAATTGCGAGTTATGAAGTCAGAATTGCGAGTTATGAAGTCAGAATTGCGTGTTATGAAGTCAGAATTGCGTGTTATGAAGTCAGAATTGCGAGTTATGAGGTCAGAATTGCGAGTTATGAAGTCAGAATTGCGTGTTATGAAGTCAGAATTGCGTGTTATGACGTCAGAATTGCGTGTTATGAAGTCAGAATTGCGTGTTATGAAGTCAGAATTGCGTGATATGAAGTCAGAATTGCGTGATATGAAGTCAGAATTGCGTGATATAAAGTCAGAGTTGCGAGTTATGAAGTCAGAATTGCGTGATATGAAGTCAGAATTGCGTGATATAAAGTCAGAGTTGCGAGTTATGAGGTCAGAATTGCGAGTTATGAGGTCAGAAATGCGAGTTATGAAGTCAGAATTGCGTGATATAAAGTCAGAGTTGCGAGTTATGAAGTCAGAATTGCGTGATATGAAGTCAGAATTGCGTGATATAAAGTCAGAATTCCGAGTTATGAGGTCAGAATTGCGAGTTATGAGGTCAGAAATGCGAGTTATGAAGTCAGAATTGCGTGATATGAGGTCAGAATTGCGAGTTATGAAGTCAGAATTGTGAATTTTTTTTTTTAGCGGCAGAAACAAGCTTCTATATCTTAGCACATTTACGTGTTTATATTATTGCACTTGATCCATATCTTTAAAGTCAGAAATCTCCACTTCAGCAACTTCACACACACCAAAATGTTTATATCTATATTCTGAAAGGTTTGTTCATATATCATTCGCCTGATTTATACAACATTTTACTCCTAAAAACAAATAAAAAAAATAGAAATTCAAAATCTCCTCTAAAAACCTTTTATAACTCTAATATGTCAACTAAATCAAAGTAGAATTATGAATCTGGCTTTATTCAGTGTTCAGATTTCTGTTCTGGGTATGTATGTGAATCAGTGCATATTTAATTAGTTAATGCCTCATTTGCATATTTAAGCAGTACATTTCAGAAAACTTGAAGTGTGATGATATCTGTTAGTTACATAATTTATCTTAAACTGAAGCTTGTTCATAACCATGAAAACCTTGTTCTATTTTTGAAGCTTTTCAAAGCTCTGAATCAGTTGGTTTGTAAAATGATTCCCTCTTTTGAAGCATTTGAAACTTCACGGCTGCTCAGAACCCTGCAGATGCAACAAAAACTCTAAGAGCCCAAATATGTAGAATGTTTTCATTAAAGTCTAAATCTAAATAATTCAGTACCATTAAGTATGAAGGTTCTGTAAAATTTGTCTTTTAATGATATGTATTGTTTTCTGAGTTATTAGGCGGGGCTTGACAAACTAGGTTAATTAGAAGCAATTAAGTATCATTCTCCTGTTTTATACACGCAGTATTAAACTAATGAAAAATTAACCTACATTATAAACATGTTAGTAACATGCTACAAACTTCCAGCTTTTAAAACTACTTTAAACTATCTGGTCAGGCTTTCTCAAGCCAACATCAAAGTTTGTCTTGAACGTTTAACTAATTTATTGTTTTTGTACAGCATTTTAGTCAGTGTAAGCTGAATTTAAATGCACTTCTCTTCTCAGGTGTTGGAGACATGTGTTGCCACGGTTGGCAGAGTATCGAACGTCGACCACAACAAGCGCATCATCGGGAAGGCGGGCCGTAACCGCTGGCTCGGCATCCGACCCTCGAGCGGCCTCTGGCAGAGGAAGGGTGGCTGGGCGGGTCGCAAGATCAGACCGCTGCCGCCCATGAAGAGCTTCGTCAATCCTCCCTCTGTGGCCGCCAAAACATGACGAGTCTGGACTCTAATATAACGACCAGAGACGGCAACACAATAAAACTAACCATCCGTACAACACGCCTGTGTCACTGTCACATCTGTTCACAAACGCACAACATCTTGTGTGGTTAAAAACGCTTTATTAAACACAACTGCATGTGTAAGCATGGAAAGAAGCAGCGTTATAAAATGACATTTCATACTCCAAATGTAAAACATGCAAAGATAAAATCATGTTTTCTGTAACATTAAAAAGTCTGTAATATCATTTAAAAATGAGGTCTTGTGCAAAGGTGCTGCAGTCAGCGTCTCGTATACTGTATGAAACGCAGTCATTGTTCATGTCCCATCAGTTAGTGCTGTGGAGTGATGCGAGACGTGATCTGATAATACGACATTCGAACGGGAAAAACACAAATGACGAGACACTTTGAGAAGTGTCACGTCTTACAGACGTACGCAGAATCCCTTCAGGAAATTATGTAAACTCAACCGCGGAAAGAGTTCATAGTGGTTCTTAAAGCAATAATTCACTCAAAAATCATTGTTCTGTCATCATTTACTCAGATTATTACTTTATTTCTCCTGTGAAACACTAAATAACAACATTGGACCCCATTGACTTTCATTATAGGGACAAATAAACACACATTTCTGAAAATGTCTGCTTTTGTGTTCCATTATAGAAGAAAGTAAGTCATTCATGTTTTTTTTTACCACATGAGGCTGAATAAATGATGACATAATGATCATTTTTGGCTGAAGGATGTGCTCATATTTTTAGAACTTTGTTTACTGTAGTAAAAGTGCAAATACTGCATGTGAATATAGTGTTGATTAAGCAGCTCTTATGAACTGGAATCTTTGTTTTGGCATTTTTAGTGGTCATTTTGGGAGTAAAAACAGAGGGTACTACACTAAAGTCAGTATTGAGAACAGACTCTAACCATCTGAATACATTCATCAGCAAAACATGACAAAATGAGGGATGCCAATAAAACAATCACATGAGAAGCACCATTGAACATTCAACAACACACGACAAATCCAACAGTCCAACAACAAAAACACTGATTAATTCAGCAATGTAACGAAGGCCGTTTCCTCCCAAATACGATTGTCAGATCATCTGCGACTGAAATGTGACTCAAATGTGAAGGACTGCAGAAAAGTGATATAAAACTAAAATCCCCAGTGTTGAAATTGATTCAGACTGAGGCACATGAACACTGATAACAGACTCTCAATGTCCCATGAAGCTTCACACTTGTAGTTTCAGATCGTTCCCGTCACTCGCTCATGAACGAGACAGAACGAATCACTAACAGGAAGAGCCGAATCAGAGCGTGAATCCAAGACGGAGGCGAGTGTCTGTTATGAAACACTGATAAAACACATTCCCACTGCAAAATATGGCTTGTCAAAAAATTACACATTCGCTTTCATTCACGTCACACTAAATATGCCGTTTAGTTCTATAATCACATGACCACAGCTTCACTAGTAATGCTGGTTAAACGTCAGCTGTGGTGAACATGAGCGAGTTTGTCCTGTATGATGGACAACAGAAACATATCTGCTGCTGTACGCATGTACACACGTATGTAAAGGTTCACGTTCACACCAAAAACACCAGCGGACGTTTGTCACTTTAAATGCTTGAGCTCTTTAAAGCAGGATGGATTCTGATTGGCTGTCAGTGTTTTTATGGTTCATAAGCTAGAATTTAATCACTCTGAATGTAATTCTTCTGAGTCATTATCGTTAAAGTTGTGATGTGGACTCAGTTTCTCAGTTTAATATTTAGTAATATTATTGATCAGATGAGAACTGAATTGATCTGAATATCAACACTATTGTGAGCAGCTTTACAGCAGAATTTGAATTTGCCTCATATTTGATGAAGTTTGAATCTGTTATTTTCCTGCTTATTACGGTGAAGCTGCTTTGAAACAATCTGTACTGTATAAAGCGCTATAGAAATAAAGCTGACTCGACTTGGTGTGAACGAGCCTTTAAGCTCGGTTTGTGTCATGTGACAGGAAGCATCAGTCATGATAAGGTTCTTCAAACATTTACACACATCATAGAAGTATTAGTAAAGTGCCAGGAATTCTTCTAATGTGTGTTGAAGTGTTGTGTAAAATACCCTGCTCGTGGAGTCTTTGTCCAACGTTTGTGTGCTTTGAAAAGGCAGGTTCAGTATATAGATTCAAATTCACTGTGTAACTACAAAATATCACAAAGACACAAAACAGCTTTTACATTGGGGGTAAAAAAATCCATTTAAATTCACAGCAAAACGACCTCTTGACACACGCATGTTCGGTATCCGTCCCATCATGCAACATTCTACATAGGATTTCACAGAAATTATAAAGTAGCAAAAACAACAGAAAGTGCTTGACGTTTGCCACCGTCACGTACAGTTCATCATGACCTAAAAATATATTTGACTGATGGCAGCCCGTATTCATATAAAATATTACTAGTGCTGTTTTTATAGTGTAAAAAACAGCAACCGAAAACACACACAATGATATAAATGAACTAGAGACAGTTGAGTTTCCATGGGAAACTCGTCACGGTGGCTTTTCTGCTAACGGACCTTCAGTACACACTTACACACGTCTGTAGGGGGCAGAAGACGTGATGTCACATGGGTTTGCTGTAGCCGAAGACGCCGACGGGGAAGTGCTTGACGTGAGTTGGCCACTGGGCGGCCAGCTGGAAGAATTTCACGTCGTTCCATTCGACTCCGTCGATCGAGACTGAAACACAGACAGATTCACTGTTACTGACCTTCAACTGGCAGGGCATGTCGAATTCTGAAATTTGAATCAATGTAGCAAACGAGTCGTTTGAATTTGAAGAGTTGGTTAAAATGGAACGGAATTCAAAATCATTTCCGTAATTGGAGGTCATGAATTATCATTCAGTGTGAATCACCCATAAACACAGTACCGGACAGCGCTCGTGCATTTGGCTGAGTCATGTAAGTGGTTAAATATACCTGCAACTCGATACATCAGAAAATATCAAAATCGCTCCAGATTCTTTTTTATCGAGAATTGAGAATCGATGTATTGTCCCAGCCCTAGTTCATACACACACATACGGGAACATTACATGATATTAAGATATCATTGTTTCAAATTAAATTGCATGAATACATTAACTTTTATTTCCCAGAACAACATGAAGCAGCCATGTGACTTGTTGAAGTTGCACTGTATATATGTTATAATATTATGTAATTATTTATGATTGACAGTTATTAGAAATATGACAGAAAGAGTTTGCTACTACCACAGTTTGCTATTGGAGAATACTATAAATAAGGCTTGCTGCAACAGTCGGTGCTGACAGTGTTACCGGTGTTGAGCCGCAACACGGTTACGTCACTTACCTACCGCGGCACTGCCCCGATCGTCGTTTTTGATATTTTTTTTGTAATAAAAATCATTTAGTTTTGCAGACACTGCAATTAAAAAATGAACGCGTCTGCTCAATTCAGTGTGAGCCGGACGAGAGTCGCAGCACAGATTAGCAGCAGGAGTCAGATTTCATTCATTACGAGAGTGAGGAGCTGACTGACAAGACAAAGATTTTTGGATATTTGCTATATTTTGGATTTAAACCCAGTCCTAATAGGGAACCTGCAAAGGATTAGTTGTGTTTTTCTAGTTGTTGTGTTTTTCATTAAGAATAATAACCCACCATTCAAGCAATTGCCGGCCCCAATTTGGCGCTAAATTGAAAGCAAAAGTAAAATGTGCACGGCCGCACGGGCATTCATAATGGTGCATGTTTACTGGCGCGGACCGTTTTCAGTTCATTCCTATGGAAGCTCAACTTGCTCCGCACCGTACCGTTATGAATGCCTGTGCACATTTTACTTTGGCTTTCAAATTAGCGATTTAAAAGCGAGGTGCAAAGAATCAATTCAACACTCCATTCAGATTCAGTCATGAATTGTTAAATTGTGAGTGAGGAAAGACTGAAGTAAAGCGGCACCTCTGAGCATGGTGTGCTGATGTTTGGCCGTACAGATGAGGCGGCTGATGCCGTCGATCACCTGACTCTTAGAATCCACGTCCTTCTCCTTCAGCTTCTTACTGAGAAAAATTACTGCAAGACACGCAAGAAAACACACACTGATACTGATGGACTGACGTCATGAGAACCTAACAGAAACACCTTCCCATGTTCATGCACGAGTCTGAAATCTTGATGCGGTGTACATTGGTGGATCAGCACCTTTCTTGTTCTTCTCTTTGGTTACGACAGTCATGGCCATGCTGTGCGCTGGACTCATGTCGCCCCCGCTGGGCAGACGGCTGACCTGCAGCGAGCGGAAGTTGCTCTTCAGCGTGTTCTTCAAGCCCACGTCACGCTTCTCGCCCTCACGCTTCTTCTCTCCGCTCTGCCACGTCCAGTAGTCCACCTGAAGCCCCATCAGCTCTCCACCTGTGCATGGAGAACTGCACACAGACACATGCAGTGAGTCTCATGAAACTGGTCAAGGACTGGTTTGACTGTTTATTGATTTAAGCACATTTAAACTGATCACTGCAATGTGACTGGATGTTTTACTTTGAGTTATTATTATTACAATGGTTTATTAAAACCATCATAAACGCAGTATATATTATATAAAAATAAATCTCTCATGTACAGTATTTGCATTACAGTAAGAAGTTTTGGGGGTCAAATGTAAAAACCGTAACCGTCAGTCCCAGGAACAGGCTGAAAAATATCAGCAATTTTTACTGTATTTTCCAGAAAATAAGTCGCACCTGACTATAAGCTGGGTCAAAATTGCATTGCTGAGAGGAAAAAAAAAAACACAGATAAGTCACATTTTATTATTACAGTCAGAAATAATGTAAAATACTGATAAATAAAATGAAACATTTACAAACACGATAAACTAGTGATGCACCAAAAATAGTTTTTTATTGAAAAAACTAAATTTAATTTAGATGAAACCAAAATTAAAGTTTACTTCGTAATCAATTAATCAAAACATTTAATAATCAACACTCAAATAAAAACTGAGGTGTATACAAAAAATTAAACTGCACAGTTTTTTTATCAACTTTTTAATAATATATTAAATAGTCGTTGAAATATTAACATTTAAACAGTGACTAATAAAACTTGTTTCTTTTCATGACAGATTTATTAAAGCATGCATTAAATAATGAAAAAAGGTTGAGTAAAAATATAATGAATATGTAATATAGTGCAAATATTTATTAAAATGCTCCTCTCTAGAGTTATTTTTCTAGCTGACGGATAGATTTTCTAGATGGACTATATGCATTTTCGACTTAATATTTTTGGTTGCATCACTATAAACATGTATTTTAGTTCCCCTCCACAACAAATCCTTTAAATTTAATGGCATTCAGAACAGAACAGGAATGAAAAATATAAATATAAAATAAACAAATTATAGTGGCATTCATTATAAACAACATTCAATATAAACGGCAAGCCTAAACAAATGAATTTAAAACAAAACTGACGTGTGGAAAATACACTATACAAATAAACTTACATTCCTCTCATTCAGCACCAATCCAGATGTGTGCATTTAGTGCATGTTTTGATTGCTTGATGTTGATTGCATAATACAAGTCGCTTTGTTATTTAATCTGCAGCACATTTCAAACAATAACAAAATGCGATTTATATTCCGGAAACTACAGTATGCTGTTTTTGGGGTGTAATGTGACCCAGATTCACTCAAACACACAACTGTTGGACATTTCATGTCATGTGATGATGTCATACCCCACTCCAGTGAAAACGGCACATGTCGAGGGCGAAGGGGGCGGAGTCCCATACATCTCCTTCCCGTAGGGCGTGCCCGACTGCGGCGTGGGCGAGGACACAACGCCCGCATTCCCGCACATGGCATCATCAGAGTCCACTGAGAACACAAAGACGCCACATGAACACACATGAACACACACTGTCTGCGGAATGCTGTGGTTTAAACTCTCCTGCACAGATGAACCCTGGGAGTGTTTGATGACGTGCATCTGACCTACATATGAGGCAGAGAGCAGCAGTCGATGCCCGACTTTAAATGCCACACGCTGTGAAATCTATTTATATGACTGAAAGAAAGAGAGCATAAAGCAGCCAATGCCGCGCTCGCAGATGTGACCTCATTTCCTGAGGACTAGAAATTGATGACGTCATCAAAATTCATAAAGCTTTGAAACACAAAACCTGCCTCAGACACTGAAACTTCATACAATTCCAACATATCCAAGTAGCAGCAAAAAACGTAACGACTAAACAAAAACAAAGACAGAAGAAAATTTCACATGGGGTTTAATCATCGAAAGATTACACAGATTAAAGGATTAGTTCACTTCAGAATTCAAATTTCCTGATAATTTACTCACCCCCATGTCATCCAAGATGTTCATGTCTTTCTTTCTTCATTCGAAAAGAAATTAAGGTTTTTGAGGAAAACATTCCAGGATTTTTCTCTATATAGTGGACTTCAGTGGGGATCAATGAGTTGAAGGTCCAAATGTCAGTTTTAGTGCAGCTTCAAAGGGTTCTACATCATCCCAGACGAGGAATAAGGGTCTTATCTTGCGAAACTAATGTTCATTTTCTAAAAAAAATAAAAATGTATATATTTTTTAACCACAAATGCTCATCTTGCACTAGCTCTGCTTATTTTCTCCTCCAACTTTAAAATTGTCCGGCATCATTGTTTTACCTTTTTTTGTAAAGGGCCTTTGACTTGGTACTTTCGCCTACGTCACGCGTGACCTTTCCAACATGATTACGTAATGCGTGGCGCATTGCATAGCTAGTGCAAGATGAGCATTTGTGGTTAAAAAGTATGTCATTTTTATTTTTTTAGAAAATGACCGATTGTTTCACTAGATAAGACCCTTATTCCTCGTCTGGGATCATGTAGAGCTCTTTGAAGCTGCACTGAAACTGCAATTTGGACCTTCAACCCGTTGGTAACTGTTGAAGTCCACTATATGGAGAAAAATCCTGGAATGTTTTCCTCAAAAGCCTTCATTTCTTTTCGACTGAAGAAAGAAAGACATAAACATCTTGGATGACATGGGGGCGAGTAAATTATCAGAAAACTTGCATGAATATAGGTTATAAACTCTTATTTGTCTGCTTCACTCATTACAATCCAGATTAAATCTGTGTGTGAGAAACTCATTACAAGGATAAATATCATTAACAATATTAAACTGAACCTGCTGAGCTCATTCTTTACATGGCAGATGTCAGTTGTGTTGAATGAGTAGTGATATGAACTCACCTGATGTGGACAGACTGTGTTCCACGATCCCCACCTTCACCACCTGACAGAGCAAAACAACCATTAATCGCTGATTCACACTCATATATCATCATGTGACAAGTGGATCTGGTGTCTTACCCCGATAAATGGCACAAATTTTTGGCACGAGTCTTCATCCGGACTGCAGAGAGAGAGAGAGAGCAGGTTAGAGAAACACACGGAGACACTGGAGCAGCTGCAGCGAACCAAAGCGTCTGACCAGTGAAATGAAGGTTTACAGAGCATAACGATGAGATGAGCACAGCAGAAACACCTGATCAAACACGTGAGCAGACCAGAGAAACCTAGAGTCCGTGGCTGAATCACAGGATGATCATCACGAGAATCAAACACAAGCTAATAAAGTGTGGTTACATTTGTGTTCTGACAATAAGAACACAAGCTATAAGACCATGAGAACGGCAGGATTCACAAAGATCTGCAGATCTTCAGGCATTGATGAGACTCGGAGCGATGACAAAGAAGGTCATGTGACTGGATGGACAGCAAATCAAATGTAGAGATGGAACAATAGAAGTCAGAGGTCAGATACCTGATGTAAAAATCAAAATATAAACTCCTCTTCCTTGGAATGCAAACGAAAGATGAGAAGAAATGAGGGCAGAAGTGTTAATAATAATAATAATAATAATAATAATAATGAGTCTGTCAGAGGATGTGCATACTAAAGCAGAAAGATCAGATTAAAATATATTAAACAAAACAAACAATGTTTCATCACTGAACAGTGTGTGTTTCCATTTACATCATTCAAGGTTCATCATTTCCTGTTTCAGCAGAGGGGGCGTGGTCTGATGCACACGGTTCAGCTATTTATGGAAATATCCATAAGCAAATGCATGTCTGTTGTTATCCACCACATTGATCATTTTTGTTTTTAACTCTTGTTCATAATAGTCATGTTATTTGTTGAACAGACTGAATGAAGCAAGAGTTAACTGTATGCAATTGTTCCAATCAGGTGGATGATTGTTGAAGGCAGCGTCACTAGAGGGAGTCAGTGCTAGTGAGCAGATTATGTTCTTGTTAAGTGTGGCTGAACTCAGACATGTTGTCCAGGGGGTCGAGCAGTTTTAAGACTGTTTTTTATTAATAACATCTGTTTAAAAAAGTGATATGACGTCTGGCCAAGTATGAGTCCCATAGTCGGAATTTGTGCTCTTCACCCATTCAAGTGTACACATACTGCAGTGAGTAATAAACACACACACCTGAAGCAATGGGCAGCCGTTTTTACTGAGGCACCCGGGGAGTGATTGGGGGTTAGGTGCCTTGCTCAAGGGCACCTCAGTTGTGGGTAATGAGAGTGGAAGAGAACGCTGTTCATTCACTCCCCCATCTACATTTCCTGCCGGTACTGAGATTCAAACCTGCAATCTTCAGGTTCCAAGTCGGACTCTCTAACCATTAGGCCACAACTGTTTTTATTTGCAAATTTTGCACATCTACTTTTAACACTGTGAAGCCTGGTATATGAAATTCTAGTTTTTTTAAAAGAGAAGAGTTTATTATAAATCTATAAAAAGTTTTCAGATGTGTTTTATGTTCTGTATCATATGTGATACATAAGTGATATAGTGAGAATATGGAGGAAATATGCCAATAATATGAATTAGGAAGATGATATTTAAATGCTTAGTTTTATGATCAAATAAACCTTCCTCAAAAGCCTGATGATCATATTTGATACTCATAATTATTCTAAAAAGGATGTCTGGATAATCAAGTAAACCAAAGTTGCTTCAGTCCACTTGAAATATTACTAACAATATCAAAGTTATTCTTACGTTTGTTTGATAAAAATCAGTGCAGCAGCAGAAAGACACGTGAAGCACGAGCTGAAGGAGGACATTTGTACAATTATACTAAAAGACTTTTACTTGATAAAACATTGTCAGACAACAGAAGGACTGTAGAAGATTGTGTGCGACAGGTTTATCAGCAACGTTTTAGAAATTCACGTATCAAATATGATACAATAGTTTTATAGGGTTAATAAAGAACACTGCGACTCCAACTAGTGTTTTTGGTTTGGAACTTTATGACCATTTGGGATGAGCGAAACTCCCCGAATCACAGACAAAACAGCGGTCAGGGCGAGTGCAGGTCATTAGAGAGAAGAATCAGTGACTCTAGAAGCCTCCGATTTAAACTGATTTGAATATGATACAGATATCACACTATTTCCTCAAGAACCGATTGAACACACACACGAGCACACACACGTGTACACGTACCTCTTCTGTCTGTAAATTTATGTAGTTGCTCTGGAGTTGATTCAACTCATCGACTAGCATGTGCCGTTATGTTAATCTTTTGTGCAAATCCAGCATTGAACTGACTCTCGTTTGTGAAGCAGTCCGGCATAAAATGGCGGCATGGAAACAACACTCTACTACAACAACTCTTCCTCTTCTCTAAAGCAGCCCAACATGGCCTCACCCCCTTTGCTGCATGTTCTCGGGGGCAGGGTTTATGTAAATTTTGGGGTTTGTGATGTCACCAGCCGTTTGTTGTAGTCCTTAAAAAGAGATTTCTGTAAAATAAAATATCTCCCTTTGCATTGAACTTTGAGCGTTGTAACTTTGCAGATGTTGATTATGCTCAAACAGCAACATTACACACTAACTAAAGTTAAAAAAGTGAAATCATCTGTCCCGTACCTCTTCTGTCTGTAGGTGAGCATGGCCTCAGAGATGGGAAACTGATGAGACACATTCGCTCCAGCCAGATACTGAATGATCCGTCCAGCTACATCAACAGAGTCTGTGGAGACAGATAGCAGGTGAAAATTCTGCAACAGCACATCTATTTGATCTCCATATCAAGGTCAAACTCATGTAAGTGAGCGTGAGACGATCCTGTGGCAGTGAGGTCTGATGGGATATGAGCCTAATGTGAGACAGATGCAGGTGAAACAGACACTCAGACACATCTGTCAGTCCCTGAATATCACCCCTCCCAACTGAAGTCTTGTTAACAAACACATCTGAACAGCTCATTTAAGGTTCATTAGTGTCACACACATCACCTGCACTCGGAGGCTCTGACCGGCAGAACAGCTCCCTCCACGACGGCTCCATGAACATACTGCTGAATTTACTGTCGAATGATGACACGTATTTGGCAAGAGGATGGGAACCTGTGAAACAGANCAGGGTTCGTACACATTTTTACCAATAAAATTCCATGACTTTTCCATGACTTTAAGTAAAATTTCATGACCTAATGTTTCATGAAATGTCTATGTATACATGTTAAATAAGAAGAAAATACATGTTACACCCAGCATATTTTTACTAAAATAAATGACAAGAACGCGTCTTTGCGTCTAAAAACACGAGACGCAGCGCTCAGGAGTGGTTTTAAAAAAAGCGCAGCATAGAACGCGAGAGTCTCGAGACCGTCTTTGAGGCTTGATGCAATAACGACAATAACGGAAAAAATTGAAATAGGCAAACTGCAGAATTTGAAGATACAAGTTGAGACATGGAAAAAAAGAAAATAAGATGATGAGCGCCTCCTCCGCCATAATATAAAACATTTGTCATGCCAACTCGCAACTCTTGCCCCGCCTCCAAGTTCTTCTGATTGGTCCACTGTTTTGGAACTGACATTGATGAGCGGGGCTGCGTGTAAAAGTTGAAATTCTTTTAACTTGACACGGCGTCTTAAAAACGCAGCGCTCATGTGCGAGGTGCTGCGAGACGCAGTCATGCACGTCCGTCAAGCGCGTGTTCTGAAAAAAATCTGCATTTTCCTGGCATTGCTACACAATACTAACGTTAGCTGAAACTGCGTTACCCCACGTAGAGAATGCCACATGACGGATTTGTAATTTAACTAATATTATCAACTATATTCGAATATACGGAGATTGTGAAACAAATTTCCATGACTTTTCCAAAACTTTGTGGGTTAATTAATTTTTCCAAAACTTTTCCAGGCCTGGAAATTGCCATTTTAAAATTCCATGACTTTTCCAGGTTTTTCATGACCGTACGAACCCTGTTTATAATGGTATGGCAGATACTTATATGTGAAGCTGGACCACAAAACCAGTCATAAGTCGCACAGGTATATTTTTAGCAATAGCCAACAATACATTGTATGGGTCAAAATTATCGATTTTTCTTTTATGCCAAAAATCATTAGGATATTAAGTACAGATCATGTTCCATGAAGATATTTTGTAAATATTTGTGTACACGTACCTCTTCTGTCTGTAGGTGAGCATGGCCTCAGAGATGGGAAACTGATGAGACACATTCGCTCCAGCCAGATACTGAATGATCCGTCCAGCTACATCAACAGAGTCTGTGGAGACAGATAGCAGGTGAAAATTCTGCAACAGCACATCTATTTGATCTCCATATCAAGGTCAAACTCATGTAAGTGAGCGTGAGACGATCCTGTGGCAGTGAGGTCTGATGGGATATGAGCCTAATGTGAGACAGATGCAGGTGAAACAGACACTCAGACACATCTGTCAGTCCCTGAATATCACCCCTCCCAACTGAAGTCTTGTTAACAAACACATCTGAACAGCTCATTTAAGGTTCATTAGTGTCACACACATCACCTGCACTCGGAGGCTCTGACCGGCAGAACAGCTCCCTCCACGACGGCTCCATGAACATACTGCTGAATTTACTGTCGAATGATGACACGTATTTGGCAAGAGGATGGGAACCTGTGAAACAGACGCAGGTAGTGTGTAATAACAATAAACCAGTATTATTAACCCTGAAAACAACTGACATGAAGATCTGCGTATGGACTCACCGATTGGGATGATGAGGAAGCGGATGTAGCTCAGCCAATCAGGCGTCTTATTGGCCAGTTGCTCTACAAAGAAGCGCAGCACGGTGCTGAGGTAGCTCTGATCGCCCGCCACGCCCACCTTGACAGTGGGCGGGGTCTGAGCGTTACAGTTACAGCTGCAGGGGTAGTCACATGACACGGTCAAGCACTGATCCTGATTCTGTCAGACCGACTCAAACATAATGAGAGACGAGAGGAACGCTGCCTCTCATATATAGGAGAACTACAAATCAAATGTAATGATAACTATAATGATAAATATAATAACCATAAATAACTATAACAATAAGTAGAATTATAACTATAACAATAAATATCATTGTAACTATAAAACGATAACTGTAGTAACTATAACTATATTTATAACTATAAATATATAAACTATAACGGTAGCTAAATTAGCGTCCACACCAGAAGAAAACGTTCTATTTATAATAAGCGTGCTGTCTGCTGCTTTAAGTGCTTGAGCTCTTTAAAGCAGGATGGATTCTGATTGGCTGATTAGAGTGTGTGTTAGAGTGTTTGGGTTCAGTGAGTGTTATGAGTATCATATCACGCTAACAGCTGTAGACGCTCAAGAGACAAATGATAATGAACCATTATGATGATCAGAGACATGCTTACAGAAAAGCACTGTATTTATAGAGCTGTGATACTGTTTGTGTGTGTGTGCGTGTTTTTGTGACATATCAGGACACAAATTTGTATAATGACATGGGTATGACATATGTATTACAAGGAGAGGGTGACTTATGAGGACATTACCCCATGTTCCCATTTTTCAAAAGGCTTATAAATCGTACAGAATGAGTTTTTTTGAGTGTGTGTGTTTATCTGTGCAGTAAGCGTGTGAGTGTGTGTGTGTTCGGTCACTCACAATCTCTGGATGCGTGTGACGATGGTGTTAAATGCGGCCTGGACGTCAGCGGCGGAGCAGGTCGACACGATGGGCTGGGCGTGTTTCTGCAGCACTTCCGCCACATACTGAACAACAACACACAATTCAGTACAAACCTGTCTAAAACTATGCCTGTATACGCCTGTATTCATCATAATTCTGTTACAAAACTGTTAATTTATGTCCAAACTGCAGTGATGATGAGACACTATGAAGACAATGTGAGACTGATTTACACACATTAAAGGGGACCTATTATGCTCCTTTTGATAAGATGTAATATAAGTCTCTAGTGTCCCCATGTGTCTGTGAAGTTTCAGCTCAAAATACCCCACAGATCATTTTTTTATATCTTGTCAAATTTGCCCCTATTTGGGTGTGAGCAAAAACACACCATTTTTGTGTGTCCCTTTAAATGCAAATGAGCTGCTGCTCCCGGACCCCTTTCCAGAAGAGGGCGGAGCTTTAACAGCTCGCGCTTTGGTTGCTCAACAACAACAAAGCTGGAGAATCTCACGCAGCCAAAATAAGGATTGTCAGTAACGGTGTTCAGCCTTACATTGTTCAAATTGGAGTCGACACTGATGGAGAGACTCAGGAAGAAGTTACAACTTTTAGAATGAAACTGGACGTTTCTGAATGGTTAGTGGATAAATTTATGTAGTTGCTCTGGAGTTGATTCAACTCATCGACTAGCATGTGCCGTTATGTTAATCTTTTGTGCAAATCCAGCATTGAATTGACCCTCGTTTGTGAAGCAGTCCGGCATAAAATGGCGGCATGGAAACAACACTCAACTACAACAACTCTTCCTCTTCTCTAAAGCAGCCCAACATGGCCTCACCCCCTTTGCTGCATGTTCTCGGGGGCAGGGTTTATTTAAATTTTGGGGTTTGTGATGTCACCAGCCGTTTGTTGTAGTCCTTAAAAAGAGATTTCTGTAAAATAAAATATCTCCCTTTGCATTGAACTTTGAGCGTTGTAACTTTGCAGATGTTGATTATGCTCAAACAGCAACATTACACACTAACTAAAGTTAAAAAAGTGAAATCATAATCAAGGACCCCTTGAAAATAAATGACCATAAACACACCTGTATAATGATTTATGTACATGAATGAGAAGGAGTCAAATAATTTAATTACTATGCAGAACTACTACATTTACATTTCTACATTTGGCAGATGCTCTTATCCAAAGTGGCATCAACTGCATTCAGAGTTACATCATGAAGTTCATGCATTCCCTGGGAATCGAATACATGAGTCTGGTGTTGCAAGCGCTGAGAATCTCTAAAATGTCGTTGAACACACACCTGTCCCTGCCAGTCCACTGTATTGATGAGGATGATGTTCTCCGGGAGTCTCTCGTCTGAGATCAGGATCTGATTGAGCTGGTCATACACAGATTTCCTGGGCACCTGAATGACAGAAACACACACATGATTCACAGTTCCTAATCCTGATTTATCCCAGAGTTCCAGCTGAGCTGCTTTAGTTCTGTGGAATGACAGATGAGAGTTGAGATGGATGAACCTGTGTGATCCTCAGAGACGTACCTGTGCGGCGAAGCGGCTGTCGGGCGAATACTCGCTGTCCACGCTGTCCGTGCGGTCGCTCTGTGCTCTGGAGTTCTGTCTGTCCTTCATGGACGTGCTGCGCGCCCGCCGCGGGACCCTGTTCTCCGCTTTACTGGAGGTCATAAACACGGACAGATCTTCAGCGCTGCAGAAGTCAATCACTCAAACAGGTCATTTCACTCTGTACTCTGATGAAAAACACTATGGAGAACTTCAGGATCAGACAAGTGTGACACGAGCGCAGAAAAGTGAGCCGTACCTGGGACTCATGTGATTCTGGGACTCAGTCTTGCAGAGTTTTCTACCGGAGCTGTTCAATCGATCGCTGCTGGGCTCCGACACGTCTGCCATTATTATCCCATGATGCTCTGCATCAACTTCCTGCAGAAACACAGGGAGAGATTATTATTATCAATGTTGGAAACAGTTATATATATATAATGTGTGTGTGCATTTAAATGCTGATAGATAATTGATGCATGCATAGATGAACGTCTCTTTCATGTCATTCCTGGAGTTCAGGTTTGAATGAAACATATTGAGCTGCGCCTGTGTCGGAAGCAAAGGTCACAGGTCACAGCAGGCGGGTGGCTCATTTCCTTTGGACCTGAATAATGTAGGAAACTCACAGGGTGGGAAAGGGCAGGAGAGACGACATGCAGGGTGGAGCTCAATTAGAGACAGAAAGAGAGAGAGAGAGAGAGAGAGATAGAGACTCTACACCACAGCACATCAGATCAGATCCTCAGCCAAACAAACCGGTCAGAAGCAGCACACAACAGAGAAAATACTGGCAGAACCTTAAGAACTTCTTTCAAACACGAACAACTTGATGTTGCTCAACTGCAACCACATAGAGATGAGAAACACATGACTGTTACAGATCTAAAACACGTTACAAACTGAGAAGATTCATGTTTTGAAATTTTAAAATCAACTTTTAAGAATTCATCCCGACCCAATGTCTTTGTTTGTCAGAGGAGACGATGTTGAAATAACTAAAGACTTTTTCAAAGGAGAATACGATGAGTTTAAGTCACCCAAACCACCTCAATCACAGCTTAGTTGCATAATGATGTTCCTAAAAACAGAATTAAAAATGAAATATGTGCTAGATATGTGGGAACTTTTAATAACTTATTTTGGGAAGAACGCACTGCTCCATCTTTGACGTAACTTAACTTTTGTTAAATTTGTACAAGTAAGTGTCATTGTTCCATGAATGCTTCTCATGATTCTGTTCTCAGAACTGGGACTGTTCCGTTGGGATGGAATGGGAATCAATGAAGGTGTGTGACGCTGAACTCTCACCCCAGCACTGGTGTCCATCCCGCTGTCCTCCTGCTGCCGTGAGCCGGCTGTCTTACACCTCTCCACTGACAGGAAGTCACAGCCCTGCACAGGAAGACAACAGCACTGATTTATGTGTGGGTTCATCCTGACGGGGGCGCTGTGCTCAGATCTGTGACGTCAGTGCAGGGATAACAGGGTTCGTACAGATACTGTAAAATCAAATTCCAGGACTTTCGAAGACTTTTCAAGCACTACGTTTTTGGTTTTCAAGGAATTCAATCAGAGATCTCACTTATCTTCATTATCTTTCCAATTCTAAAAAAGGTAAACAGATAAATAAAAATATACTAATAAAATAAAATGGTACAAATAAAGTGCAACTCATGCAAAGTATGTGTGTGTGTGTGTGTGTGTGTGTGAGAGAGAGAGAGAGTGAGTGTGTGTGTGTAAATGCTGCACAAACTCTCCTCTGCGACAGACGGCGGGTCGAGTGTGTTTTCAATCTCCAGCGGAATGTGCAGACGTTTCTAAATGTGCCATTTGTGCCTCGTCTCCCTCTCAGATGCTTGTGATTCCAGTAATGGATCAGGAACACACATAGATCTGATGTCAGGCCCTAAAAATACCCATAAACTCCCAAACATCCCGATGCCCCAAGTCCCGTTTGGTGTGTGTGTGTAATCCAGCACACACTAGGATTAATATTCAATCCACATTCATAAACATGACGTGATGATATCAGCCTGTTTATATACTGGAGCCGCTGGTGTGAGAAGTCTGCTAAATTAAGAGTGTTTCTCAGGTTGTGAAATAAACCTACCACTGAGTATTCGTTCTATTTCTAAATGAGCCCTTAAGACTCATGTATGTGTGTGTGTGTGTGTGTTTGTGTGAATCTCACCGTGTTGAACGTTGCATCTCGGTGTTGATTGTGACTGTGAATGCTGCCGATCTCTGTTTGAGAACTGGAGTGAGACATTCCCCCAAAAAAGGGCCTGAAACACACACACACACTCATTCAGCTCCGGCGCGACTGATTCATACAGCAGCCGCTGACATTTCACCATACCACCACTTTTTTGAACAACACAAACAGCTCATGAGAAGCTGAAGATCATTGGACGGCTCATACTTGAGTTTGGGTTTCGGGGTGCTCAGGATGCTCTCGTTGTCCTCCAGCTCTGGGCCGCTGTCGCTCTGATAAACCTCCAGACTGTCATACAGCAGGTCCAGATCCTCCTCCACCTCCTGCGTCTGATCCACTGGGTCTGAGTCCAGAACCTGTGCACATCAGCAACACATCAAACAGAGAGAAAACAACAAAACAATAGCTACGTTTACATGCAACTACATAATCTATTTATGATCTGACTGATGGCTCAACTGGATTGAAAACCCTACATGTAAACACCTTAATCAATCGATGTGTGTATTTTTACATCTTATGAACATGCGTATGTTTATTCACGTCTTACGAACTGGTCTGTGCAATTGACTGAACATTTACAAAATATTTGCTTAAAAAGCTCTTTTGACTTGTTTTAGCTTTCTTTTTAGATGTGTCAATAGAAAATGACAATTATACATGTATTGCTGTATTGTACATGTAATGCACATGTAAATGTGAATCAGATTGCAAAGTTTAGGGTTCATATAACCAGAGCTTTTAGAATCTGAATTCTGATGAATTCAGATTGACTTAAATGAGTCTGAGGGGGTTTTCACATTGCCAGTTCAGTTCCAAACTATGGAAGCTTGTTTCCACCATGAAATAAAAAAAATAAAAAAGGTAAATGCGACTTTTTATATCGCAATTCTGAATTGTGAGATATAAAGTCAGTATTGTGAGATATAAAGTCAGAATTGCGAGATATAAAGTCAGAATTGCGAGTAATAAAGTCAGAATTGCATGATATAAAGTCAGAATTGCATGATATAAAGTCAGAATTGCGAGATATAAAGTCAGAATTGCGAGATATAAAGTCAGAATTGCGAGTTATAAAGTCAGAATTGCGAGTTATAGCCAGAATTGTGAGATAAAGTCAGAATTGCGAGATATAAAGTCAGAATTGCGAGATATAAAGTCCGATTGTGAAGGAAAAAATAAGTTTTTTTCTCAGAATTCTGATGCAATTGCATGTTATAAAGTCAGAATTTATAAAAGAAAAAAAAGTCAGAATTGAAAGATATAAACTTGCAATTCTGACTTTTTTTCTTTTAAAACTCGCAATTCTGAGAAAAAGTAAATTGCGTGATAAAAACTCGCAACTGCGAGAAAAAAGTCAGAATTAAGTTTATATCTCGCAATTCTGACTTTATAACTCGCAATTCTGACTTTTTAACCCGCAATTGTGAGTTTAAATCTCGCTATTCTGAGAAAAAAAGTCAAAATTGTGAGATAAAACGTTGCAAATACCTTTTTTATTTAGTGGCGGAAACACCAAACAGCACGGTTTGCATGAGACATTGGTCTTTTTTTTTTTTAACACGTATTAATTACTTTAATGAGCTCATTGTTTCTACATCACATTAACACATTGTTTAAATTAATACATTGTTAGCTAACTGCATTATTTGTATATGTACATTTCTGAAATTGCATAATTTGGACACAGTCCCCTCTGAAAACAGATCACTCTAAATTGTAATGTTGACATGCATTTCCTGTAAAGCTGCTTTGAAACGATATGTACCGTGAAAAGCGCTATACAAATAAATGTGAATTGAACTGAATTGAATTAATGTACAGCTGTCGTGTGCAGCACAGTAATGAACACGTGTAGGACTAAGTTCAGCTGCACCTGAACTGAGGAGCAATTTGTGAATGTGAAACAGATCAGCACATGTTCAGAAAGTAAACTAACATGCCGATGACAACATTATTAGTTCAACGAAAGGCGAGTAAGACATCAAAAGAGACTGTCTGTGAGCAGCAGAAATAGCACATAATAGCACCAAATAAATGAAAAAACAATTTATTGACCCCCATTGTATTCTCTATCATGCGAGCTGCGTACAGACAGCAGGTGTAAAAACCCCCTGAAAGAGCTGATGGATCGACAGACAGACTCACCTCATCTGTGACTTTGAATCTCTTCAGTAAAGCCACAAACTTCTGCTTGAAGTTGGGTTGCTGTGAATGAAGAGACACAAAAACTGCAGCTCAGAATCATGGTTAGTCTCACTGTATCATTGCACTACACTGGACACATTCTGTTCCCATAAACCCACTGAGAATCTCTTCTGAACAGCAGCAGAAGAAGTAGGTGAAGTTCAGCCTGAGATACTAGACAGACTTCAATATGCTGCTGAAATAATATCAACGCCAGCTACGCTCATCCTTCTCTAGTTGTTGTTCTGTTTCTATCTCGGGACGCCCATCACCAGGTTACCAGACTACAAATCTCAATTTTATGATTTAACTCTAGTTCCCATGTTCACTAGGGCCAAATGACATTATATCACTGACATGCATTTCCTGTAAAGCTGCTGTAAAACAATCTGTATTGTGTGAAGCGCTGTACAAATAAACATGAATGAATGAATGAACATCCTCTCCTGTGTTACTGCCATACAGAGAGACAGTCAGAGAGACAGACAGAGAGAGACAGAGCGCTCCTCACTCGTGTCATTGAGACCGATCGAATAATTTTCCTTCTGGGTTTTTTTGGCTTTCGTATGTCGTCATCTTCATCATACAAATCCTACAACACAGGAAGTAGAAATCAGAATCAGATTTATTGCCAGCATGATTAAATACAATAAATGTATAGTACAGTAGATAACAGATAATATAAACATAGACAAAATATGTATGTACAAAATCTACAATATATATATAAGTATGCAAGGGAATGCACATGATAAAGGGTCAGGATATGTTAAATAAAAGTATAAACAGTGTTTTAGGTATTGCACTTTTTTATGAATCAACATGTCATATAGAAATGGTGTGATGTTGCTGTGACAATGACACCAACGCTGATGACGTGACACGATTTGACCTCATCACAATGATCCGTCAAGAGTCAATGACAGAGTATATGAACAGACTGAATGGTTCTGTGTCTCACCTGTCCGTGTACAGCATCATCACTGCCCTCCTGCCCTGATGAATAACTGTCATCATCATCCTCAGAGTAATTATCCATATCAGGAGAACGATCTGAGAAACACACACAGGTCAGAGGTCACACACGAGCACATCTGTAACTCGACCCTCCTCTCGGCATCTTTCAGTGATGATCAGTGACATCGTGTTCTGATCTAGACGTCTGACGTCGTGTGTTATTAATAGTGCCACAGGAACAGATCAGATGTCTACATTCAAATCATCCTATTAGACCTTATTCACAGCAGCGTCATCTTTGATCTTTAACGAGCGAGGCTGTGAAGGATAGACATACATCTCTTGATGAATACGATCCTCAACCGGATGGAACTGGAATAAATACTTTGAATGTTGCGATCCTATCACACTTATGATAGCAACCTGAATCGTAACAAAGCACTGTTCGCCAGAGGAGAACTGGCCCCTGGTTTCTCCCAAGGTTTTTTTTTTCTCCATTTTGACATCTATTTGCCGCCTGTTTGCCACCTGATGTCACCTGTTGGAGTTTGGGTTCCTTGCCGCTGTCGCCTATGGCTTGCTTAGTTGGGGACACTTGACATTTAACTTGACATTCAATATTCAACAGTATTCTTGACATTTATTCAACAGTGCTTTTGATCTGCCTGCATTGACACTATTCTTTAAGAGCTGCTGTGCAGCCAAAATTATATACCAGTTATCACTGTAAAGCTGCTTTGACACAATCTGCATTGTAAAAAGCGCTATATAAAAAAAGGTGACTTGACTTGACTCTTCAGTGGGTTGTACTGTTATTCCTAGAGATAGAGACAGCTTTTTTGAACTCCTCCTAGGCCGTTGCTCCGATTTTCACGAAAATTGGGCCAGATCATCTTCAGACCATGCCAACAAAATGTTGTGGAATTCAAGTTGATTTGTCGAACCATTTCGAAAAACATGCAAACGAATTTTACGTAGCGCTTGTGAAAATAGACTATTTCCTTAACACTTTATTGTATTCAGACCAAACTTGGTCGATGTCATCACAAGCATGACCTGAGGTGGCATGCAGCGTTTCGGCACAGTGCCACCTAATGGTCAGGAGGTAAGAAAAATGGCTATTTTTCTTTTTAACTTCTAAACGGTTTGTCCAAAAATCATAAAATCATGGTTTCGTTAGAATTGGGATGTCATGCCAAGTTGAATAACATATTGGCCATTTTGAATTTTGTAGTAAAATGCAGTATTTTACGAACCCATGAACGTATTATTACAAAACTCAGTATGGGTCATCAGCACGATGCCCTGAAGGAGTCTGAGAAGTTTCGGACCAGCACCACCTAGAGGTGAATTTTTTTCTTTCTTTTTTTTTCCATGCTTATAACTTTGGATGTGGTTGACTCATTTTCACGGGAGTCATCTCCTTGGATTCCTGAATCCTTGCCGAGTCCAGCGATCATGCATATAAATGTCTATAACCCCTAAACAAAATAAGATATTTTCACCAAACACACCACACGTTTATGTATGAGGGCACACACAAAAAACAGTGGGACTGCGCCACTTTGTAGCGCTTTAATTGAACAAAACGTGAAATTGGCTCTAACTACAGTACTGTTGGTCTGATTGACTTCAAAATTGACATGCAGTGTCTTTGTCTTAGTTGCTATCATAGTCCATTATGACATTGTTGGTCTGCTGCTAGCTTCCTTGTTTGCTTCTGTTGTGCTTGGCCCCTTAATTGCTGCTATTTTAATGTGTTTTCGTATAGTTCTGCTGACGAAACACTGCAAAAATATCTTTCCAAGAAATTTCAGTAGACAAAAAAAACTCAAGAAAACATGACCTGTGGAAAATTATAATTGAACTAGGAGCTTTATACAGCTTTTTACAGAGGATGCCATTGAAAACACAAGTCTATTCCTCACAGCCTTGTTTCATTCCTGTCATGGCGCTGCTACGAATAAGGTCTATAGTCATGGTTTGACTATTAATGTTCACTCTCATGAAATAAATCTGAATGAAGGAGCTCAATTGAACAAATATCAGAACCATCTACAGAATAACCGTGTGTGTGTCCATACCCGAGGCTTTTGTCTTGGCTCCCGTCTGACCGCTGCCATACTCGTAGTCGATGGGTTGACTGGACAGCGAGAACACGCTGATCTCCGCCACGCGTGCTGGCGCGTCCTTCATGTTGCTATGGAGAGCCAGAATCTGACCGCCGTCTGTTGGATGCTGCATCACCTGATCAAACACCATCTGCTGTCAGTCACTGAACAGTCAACATTTCACTGCTACTGACCAGTCTTCAAACTCACAGGAGCTCCATCTATTCTTCATTTATTGTAAGATTTAAAAATGTATACATAAAATGTAAAGCCTTCACCTAAACAATATTATATTTGTACAAAGTTATAGAGAAGACGTTATAGAGTAGCCTGTATTAACAAGGAAGTTTTGGTTATTGACTTCAAACTGAAACATTCAAACAGTGCTAGTGTTACACTGGAAAAACCTCAATGAGCATTTAGACTTCAGGCATGTCTGTGTCTCCAAGGAGCAGTGCAGACAGACAGCCTGACGCATCTGCTTGCATTCACAACTTTTCCAGCTGATGAACACTAAAAACACTGGCAGCCAATCAGAATCAATCCTGCTTTAACAAGCTTGAGCATTTAAAGCAGCAGACGACTAATAAACAGAACGTTATTCTCCGCTAGTGTGAATGCTAATATAGTTATCATTATAGTTATTGTTCTTGGTGTGAACAGGCCGTAACGGCAGCTTTTACCTCCGCCATGTCAATGACTCCAACAGCAAGAGTCTTGTAGCCCAGAATTGTTCTGTTTTTGTAGCGTTTTCTTCTTTGTAGCATAATCTGTAGGCGGTTGGCGTCTCTCTTCAGGAAGTGAGAATACTGTCATGACACGACAAGAGGAAAGACAGGAACATCAGATATTACAGTTCTTACAAACACAATAAACGGAGATACAACAATATGAAATTTAAAGGGATGGTTCGCCCAGAAATGTTCGTTCTAACATCATTTATTCGCCCTCATGTCGTTAACATTTTTTTCATGTCATCTCGCCCAACATTTATTTCTACTGTAAAAGAATATATTATGAAAAACGTTGTGGAACAAACAACACTGGACACCATTGATTTTCACTGTATGGACATTTCTCAAAAAAATCAACTTTTGTGTTCCACAGAAGAAAGTCACACAGGTGACAGAATGATCATTTATAGGAGAAACTGTCCCTTTAATGCTTTAAACAAGTCAAGGAGTCACTTTGATTAGAATGCATTCACGGCGTCAGGCATCTGCAGCGTTCGGCACCGTCACACTGTAGAAATTTGTTTTACTATAATTTTAACAGTAAAAGTCTGTAAAAATGTGGCCAACAGTAAGTTCCTGTACTATATACACGCAAACCAAAAATTATTCAGACATTTTTGATATATTTTTACTAGTGGGTGCAGGACACTATAGTTCATTTATGCAAGTGAAGATAGCAAAATAAAGTAAACTGTGACATATTATACCCAAAAATTCTTCATACAGTGGACTACCAGTAAAATTTATAAAAATCTGGAACCAAAAATGATTCAGACACTTTGACCTGACCATGTTTTGCTCAAGTGTTATCTGACATAATTAATATTATTTTTTTCTGACACAGTTTAACTGAGATCTTGTCATATTTTATTACCATTTTTTTTAAACTATAGTGAATAAACTGTATTAATGAATGAAATGTTCAAGGTGTCTGAATACATTTTGGTTTGACTGTATATGGAGAGTCTTATAATTTTTTCATTTTATCATCTTATAATTTACAGTGTAAAGCCATAAACTGACACTCCCAGAATTCTCTGTGTGACACTTCACATTTGATGGCTTCAATTTTATTAATTATGTTCCTTATTAGTTTTATTTTAGTGTTGTGTGTTTTGTATTTGTGTGCATGACACTATATATCAGTATTTCCCTCAGTTTGTGGAAAAGCTACTTGTGATGAGCTTTATTATGGTGGATGATGTCAGTATATGTTAAGAGTACCAAACAGGTTTAAGTAGCAACATGGCCTTGCTAATTCACCAGAAAAGAGCTGCTGGATTTACCGGTTTATAACGTATTTTTACCTGCAGAGAGAAGCTGAGCTCCAGCTGCGTCTCCATCAGGCCGCTGGGAGGAACGACGTACTCATTAGATCGTAACACTCGTTTGGAGCCCTGCACACACACATTCTTCACATGTTAATGTCTAATAATATATAATTTAAAATGGTTTTTTTTACATTTTCGTATATATTGATAACCCTTAATCCCTCCCTATTCTTGTACAATTCTAAATGACGTCTGAAAGTTATTGCCTCATTAAGAAGAATCACTTGTTGTATTCCTCATTAGAAAGTTGCTTTGGATAAAAGTGCCTGCTAAATGAATAAACATAAATATCATGTTAAATATTCACCATATTTCATTTGTCTTTTATAACAACATAAGTACCAGAGGTACGACTCAGCCTAGACAGAAGGGTCTTCAAATGTTGTCTTGCACTAGTCGTTTCAGTGTTTTCTATGATGCTCAAGACACTCACCTGAATCTTGACAGCGATGAGCACCGAGTTCAAGTCTTTATCCAGCTCCTTTAACACAATCAGCTTCTTCAGCGTCAGACTGCAGAGCCTGAGAGAGAGACACGCAGAAAGTCAACTACAGGTACACTTGCTTTATAGCTGATTCGACTCAATTCGACTGAATTTTGCAACATCAACACAGTTATTGAACTGAACTGAATCAAGATTGAACTGAATTGATCTGAATAACAACACTACTGTGTTTTTAGAGCTGCTTTACAGCTGAAATTGAATTAGATGAAGTTTGTATTATTAATTCTGTTATTTTCCTGTTTATTACTGTGAAGCTGCTTTGAAACAATCTGTATTGTAAAAAGCGCTGTAGAAATAAAGCTGACTTGACTACACTTTCCACTAAATATATATGATACACTTTTTTAATATAGTAATATAGTTTCAGACAGACGAGTCTCTCAAGCATTCACATTCAAACGGACATAAATATCACTGAACATGGTAAACATTCAGTGCTACACCATGTCTTCTCTCTCTATGTATGTGTGTGCGTGTGTGCACACACATTTTTGTGACATATCAGGACACAAATGTGTATAATGACTTAGGTATTACAAGAAGAGGTGACTTATGAGGACATACCCCATGTGCCCATTTTTCAAAACGCTTATAAATCATACAGAATTAGTTTTTGTGAGAAAGTAAAAGTGTGCACAGTTTCCTGTGATGGGTAGGTTTAGGGGTAGGGGTAGTGTAGGGGGATAGAAAATACAGTTTGTACAGTATAAAAACCATTACTTGTATGGAATGTCCCCACAATTCACAAAAACAAACGTGTGTGTGTGTGTATGAGTGTGTGTGTGTGTGATGGGTGCGTTCAGTGTGTTTCTGTGATGAGATCCAGCGCTGGTGAAATGAGACTCTCAGGCATTTCCTTTTCCTGCATCACAGCTGCTCTGAGTTACAGAACACACACACACACACACACACAAGGAATCCATCTCTCTCCACCCAGAGCTCATTCCACAAAAAAACATTTCCAGGGAAGTCAACATCCACACAGCTGTCTGTCTCTCTCTCTCTCTCTGTCTGTCTGTCTGTCTCTCTGACCCACTTTCTGCTGCTGCTTCAGTCTGACAGAGAAATGAAAATCACGGCCACACTGAAACTACATCATCATAATCAACATCACTAGTGCTGGGCTGGCAATATAGATTTTAATTGATATTCACTTTGATCTCTATATAGAAACCAAAGAATCGATCTTTTAGTCTCTGTTGTTTTCAGTCGATGCGTTAACAAAAACACATAACTAATGCCATCCAATAATCTTTGTGCTTTGATACTTTTGATATGAAACAAAGAATCAGCTTTTAAATCCTGTCAGTTTTATCGTGATTGAATGAATGTTTTTGTGTCTCTGTGAGTGACAGATCGCTGTAGAGCCTCAGTTGATCCGATCTTCTCTTCCTCTTTACTAGTTACAGCAGCAAATAAACATGAATGAACATCAGAAGGAGCGTTGAAAAGTAACGTTACTGAAATGAATCATGTCTCATGTAATCGCTCAATCAGTATTTCAACAGCGGTAAGGCGTCAATAAAACGATCGGATATGTAAAGTCAAATTTACCTCAGAAAAGCCATTCAGTGACTTTAAACTCGATGTCCGCACCAACCATTGAGGTCCGGAGTCTGTATTTTTTATCCGTGGTGTATAATAAAAGTCGTGAAATAACTGCCTAATAATAATAACTGTACTTTGGTGTCCCAAAATTGACAATGTCAACAAGATAACCGATTCTCTCATTTGAGCTGATCAACAGTCTAACGGCGTTTGTTATCGTTAATGACAGAATGACGGAGATAGCCAATCAAATCAAAGGAGGCGGGGCTTCGTGACGCTTCCGTTTCAACGGTCAAAAAGTGAGATATAAACCAGAGCCGTTGAAAAATATTTAACGGCTCTGACATAAATATTTGACACGCGATATAATAGTATGACATTAAAAAGATAAACGATATCATATCGCGATACAATTTACGTCGATAACTATGATAAGCTATGGATATTTTTATTCGATATGGATTAATCTAACAGCCTATCACACAGCAGAAATAAACGCGACAACCCCAAATACTGATACTGAAACTACTGAAGATCTTCATGACAAACCGTCAAAATAAAAGTTCCGTTTAACTTCAAGACATTATGACAGAAATATATCACTACTGTATACTAAAATGTACGTCTCAAAGTATCAATAATAATGTTATTATTTCTAAGGAATATCATAAAACCAAGATATTTTTTCATCCATGTTTTAAATACAGTTCTGTTGTGCAGCATCTTATTTGACAAAAAAATAAAAATGCAATGTTTGGTGTCAATCAATTGTTATATTTTAATTTCATTACATTTTAAAAGCTCGAATAAATTGTCAAAGTTTATATAAATTGGTATTAAAGTCCCCCTGAAATCAAAATTTAAGTTTTTTAGCTTTTAGTATGAATATGTTAGCCTTAAAGGGGACCTATACAAAATTCACTTTNTTGACAAAAAAATAAAAATGCAATGTTTGGTGTCAATCAATTGTTATATTTTAATTTCATTACATTTTAAAAGCTCGAATAAATTGTCAAAGTTTATATAAATTGGTATTAAAGTCCCCCTGAAATCAAAATTTAAGTTTTTTAGCTTTTAGTATGAATATGTTAGCCTTAAAGGGGACCTATTATGCAAAATTCACTTTTGCATGGTGTTTGGACATAAATGTGTGTTGGCAGTGTGTGTACACAACCACCCTATAGTGATAAAAATCCACCCACTCCTTTTTTTTAATCCCCATAAATCATAAGCAGTGTCTCAGAACAAGCTGTTTCCAGATCCCTGGCAGTGTGATGTCACAAAAGCCACAGGCCCCGCCCACGAATGTTGACAGACACTGCCGTTTGAACATAGAACCGCCCTGAGCGCGTGCAGCGAGTCCGCCATTGCTGCACTGATGATAATGTCTCCCAAGCGTTTTAGGTGTTCTGTAGCTGGATGGATTAATCCACATAGCTCTCTCCATTTACTACCTAAATCTGAGCTGATGAAGACGAGGTGGATTAACTTGGTTTTCCAGGAAAATGCTCCCTCAGTTCTGCCGAAATTCGTTTATGTCTCCGCGAATCATTTCACACCGGACTGCTCAGTGAACGAGTGTCAATAAAAATGGACAATACAGAACAGAAACTGTGCTAAAACTGTGCTACTCAAGGGTATACAAGTAAAAACTGTTTGTGATCCAGCTTACAGTCTCCAGAGTGATACTGGATACGGCAGTAATGAAGGTGAGAGCACTTTATTACAGTTCATCGGAGTTGATTTACGGATATAAAATGTACCAGTTTATTAAGCACCACCCGAAAGGCATAAGGTCTTTATATATTCATTTACTGTTAGTTGTAACGAGTGTCTCTGGGTTCTTCGCTATGTGTGTTAGTGATAATAATACAAGGGAAAGAGAGAGAGTTATGGATAATATTTTAATGCACACTTGCAGTGTTTTATTAAGCTCTTACAGTGATTTTCTAGAGTGAAAACGGACGCTTCATCTTTTGTGTGAAGTACAATAAACGTCATAAAACTCATCTGTATATTTTTGGCCATCATTTGGACAGTACAACAGGCTTGTACTAATATAGTGGATAAAAACAAGAAGACAGTTGAACTAAACTATACCTGTTCAATCTCCATGCATATATTCGCAGTTTCTGACATTATAGTGCGTTCTGACTGAATCCTGACAGGGGAGAGCGAGCTCTTGAAGCTCCGCCCTCTTAGGCTGAGCGCAGCAACTCATTTGCATTTAAAGGGATCACACTGAAACGGCGCGTTTTTGCTCAACCACTAAAAGCTGCAATTTTAACATGCTATAAAAATTATCTGTGGGGTATTTTGAGCTAAAACTTCACATACACACTCTGGGGACATCAGAGACTTATTTTACATCTTGTAAAATGGGGCATAAAAGGTCTCCTTTAATGTTATGAATAAGCTGGTGTGTTCCAAAACAATGACAAAATTCACATTTAGGAGATATAAGCATTCAAAAAGTACAGTCTCTCACTTCCGCTAAAATGGATCAAGGATTTTCATGACATCACATCGCACTTCAGCTTCGCATCAAATCTTCTGTCCAATCAAATGCTCTCTAGAATCTGAAGTCCCGCCTCCTCCTGCACTCTACAGACGCTGAAGCCTCAGCTGAAATTATAGTTTTTACATGGTAAATGGCACATAATGCACTATATAGAGAATAGGGAACGATTCAGACTGTGTAAATATGCTTTCCTTTGACGCGAATGAAATCCGTTTTTGCGTTAGTGTCACATGAACTGCAGCAATGCGAGCACAATCTGCTCCGGTCCAGAGACAAAAGAGCACAGAGCAGATCATATCCGCGGACCGCGAGTCGGCACAGACCATGAAAGGTATCGGACCCATTTGAATTCTGCACAGAATGCTGTATATTAAAACGATATAAAGGACATTCGGAGGAGAAACGGTTAGAGATTAAAAGGAAACAGAGGTTTTACAGTCTAACGGCTCTAGCCGAGCTGTAACATTAACGAAACGCTATTGGCAATTTTTTTTAAAAGGGGCGGGGCTGTTCAATATATCGCCCTGTCTTCCCGTTTCAGTTGAAATTACGTCAATACATTGAATAATGCTGCGCATTCCAACACTCTTCAGTGGGCCTTTAAATTAAAACAACAGAATCCCAAAAAATAGAATAAAATGGAAAACAGAATTTGGGGGGAAATAAAACAGATTTCATGAGGCCCTAAATTAAAAGGTAGCTACTCTGTGAAGTTTAATTGTGAACAAACAAGTTTACATTCATTCTCAATGTCTAACAAATATGTGGAAAGCATTTCCTTCCCGATTAATGGTTAAAGAATATCATGATAAATATCGATATGGTATGATATGGAAAAAAATACTGTGATAATATTTTTGGCCATATCGCCTTGCCCTAATGTGGATTTAATTTTAAACTGTAACATATTTAGATATAAGTTTAGCATGTGCAGGATGATGATTATCAGCCAATGTGGTATTATAGGAAATAAACAGAAACATTTGCTAATTTAGTTGTTTTAGCACAAAATGATAAATATTAAAAGGTAATATCCACATGGATAAACTTTTACAGAATGTATAAATTACTTTTGACATAATTCTTATTAATATTTTTATATTTTTAAAGTGTCATCGTTATTAATGTAAAATACTAAATCAACTATTCCATTTAAAATTGTATTTAAACAATTTAGTTGAATAATTGAATAACAGATGACAGAGAAACCCAGTAAAAGAGATTTATCTGAAAGGTAAAATTATGCATTTGAATATTTACATAATTAATTGCCCATATTTTAATTGAAGATATGTCATAACAGAAACACTGAAATCAAATTGAATGATTTCACTCAACTAACCAATAGGTTTTGGTGAAAGTGAAGATGTCTGAAATGTACATCTAATTCATGGAAATATGATATTATAGTATTCAATTAAAAAAATTATAACAATAGTAACAACATGCCACTTGGGGTCTTCAGTGTCAATTCTGGTGGCCCATCTTACCCCAATGATCTAATTTTCTCTTTTTTCCTTCAAAATAAAAACTATTATAAATATTAACTTCCACTCAACAAATCCAAAAACACTGACGTGTCCACAAATCCCTCATTAACAAATAGACAAAAAACGTTGATATTCAACATGATACAATGTCATAGATCACAATTTTCCAGTGACAAAAAATTAGATCAATTAACCTCAAAACTGTTTCGGCTGACTAAAGGTGGGGACATGAATCGATATCAAATCCGAGAGCTTGTGAGAATCAGAACTCAATTGAATCGTGAAGTCTGTGTCAGTACATCATCATCACCATCATCATTATCATCGTACAGAGAAAGTATCAGAATAATCTGATATCAAATCAACTCTGGCTCAACCAATGGTGTGCGATTGGGGCGGAGTAATCTGTCTGGTTGACCAATGGCAGATGAGGGTGTGTTCAGGTCATTATTCTGTCAGAAATTACACACAGACAGACAGACAGACAGGCAGAGAGAGAGACAGCTCCATTCATGCAGACATCAGGATGTCGTTCTACATTCATGTCATACAGAAACCTCAGTGACCTGCAGCGTGTTTCTATTCACAGAGAGCTGAGAGTGAACCCGTCTCTCTCTCTCTCTGCCTGCCTGTCTCTCAGTCAACAGCGTCACACGTTGTTCTTGTTTCGATCCATTATCATCTGCTCTCCTCTCCTGCATTATTGAGAGCTGCTAAAGCAACTGCTTGTTTAAAAGCTTCTTGTGAATATTTAAGAACTCACGGCTGAGCGAGAGCATGATGGGAGAAATCACAAGAAAACATGTGAAAAGATGAAACATATTCAGGACGCATGAGCAGCTGTGAATGGAAAAATGAACAGTACAAGAGGTGGACAGATGTACTGAAAGGGGTGAAAAAGAGTCCTACATCAAACAAAAGAAAAAGCTCAGTAAAAATAGTTTGGGGCTTTTAATGTGCCACTACAGCACACACAGGTATATACATGTAGACAAATATACAAAAAAAAGAAAAGAAAAAGTGCATTAAAATAAAAAATTATACTTAAATGAAGTAAAATAATAAAATGGAGTAAAATAAATTAAAATTTTATTATAAAAATGTTTTACAGGATCGTTTCCTCGACAGCAGATGGTGGAGTCACAAACTGAGGTTTAATTCTCTGAGTGAATCCTGCGTCACTGAGATCAGGAAACACACACACTCACGTACGCACTCACTTACACACACACACACACTCCCTCTCTCTCACACACACATACTTGTATTTGTGGTTTAAAGGGACTCTCCATAGGCGTAATGGTTTTTATACTGTACAAACTGTATATTCTCTCCCCCTACACTACCCCTATCCCTAAACCTAACCATCACAGAAAAATGTCTGCATTTTTACATTTTTAAAGGTGCCGTAGAACGTGTTTCAAAAGATGTAATATAAGTCTAAGGTGTCCCCTGAATGTGTCTGTGAAGTTTCAGCTCAAAATACCCCATAGATTTTTTTTTATTCATTTTTTTAACTGCTTATTTTGGGACATAATTAGAAATGCACCGATTCATGCTGCGGCCCCTTTAAATTCTCGTGCTCCCCGCCCCTGGAGCTCGCGCTTCCCTTAAACAGCATAAACACAGTTCACACAGCTAATATAACCCTCAAAATGGATCTTTACAAAGTGTTCGTCATGCAGCATGTCTAATCGCGTAAGTATGGTATTTATTTGGATGTTTACATTTGATTCTGAATGAGTTTGATGGTGCTCTGTGGCTAAAGCTAACATTACACACTGTTGGAGAGATTTATAAAGAATAAAGTTGTGTTTATGCATTATAAAGACTGCAAGTGTTTAAAAATGAAAATAGCGACGGCTCTCTTGTCTCCGTGAGTACAGTAATAAACGATGGTAACTTTAACCACATTTAACAGTACATTAGCAACATGCTAACGAAACATTTAGAAAGACAATTCACAAATATCACTAAAAATATCATGTAATCATGGATCATGTCAGTTATTATCGCTCCATCTGCCATTTTTCGCTATTGTCTTTGCTTGTTTACCTAGTCTGATGATTCAGCTGTGCACAGATCCAGACGTTAATACTGGCTGCCCTTGTGTAATGCCTTGAACATGAGCTGGTATATGCAAATATTGGGGGCGTACATATTAATGATCCCGACTGTTACGTAAAAGTTGGTGTTATGTTGAGATTCGCCTGTTCTTCGGAGGTCTTTTAAACAAATGAGATTTATGCAAGAAGGAGGAAACAATGGTGTTTGAGACTCACTGTATGTCATTTCCATGTACTGAACTCTTGTTATTCAACTATGCCAAGGTAAATACAATTTTTGATTCCAGGGCAACTTAAATAAAACATTGTTTACTTTGTTTTTAAAGCACTCATGAAATGTCCTCATATTTCATGTTTACTTTGTAATACCAGTGTAACACCCATGTCATTATACAGATTTGTGTCCTCATAATTCACAAAAACGTGCACACACACACTCACTCACACACACACACACTCAATCAATCACTCACACACACACACGCACACACACTCACTTAGTCACACACTCACACACACACACACGTTCATTTTTATGAATTGTGGGGACATTTTTATACTGTAAAAACCATATTTTCTATCCCTAAACCTAACCATCAAACTGTGCACACTTTTACTTTCTCACAAAAACTCATTCTGTATGATTTATAAGCCTTTTGAAAAGTGGGGACATGGAGTAATGTCCTCATAAGTCACCTCTTCTTGTAATATCTATGTCATACCCATGTCATTATACACATTTGTGTCCTGATATGTCAGAAAAACACGCACACACATATACACACACACACAATCACTCACTCACACACACACAGTCACACACACACACACACAGTCACACACACATACACATGCACACTCAATCACTCACTCACACACACACACACACTCACTGATACACTAACACACACACACACTCACTCACACACTCACACAAACACAAACACACTCAAACACGCTCACTCACTCACACACACACACTCAAACACACACACTCACTCACTCATACACACACTCAATCACTCACTCACACAAACACACTCAAACACGCTCACTCACTCACTCACTCACTCACACTCACTCACACACTCACTCACTCACTCACACAAACACACTCAAACACGCTCACTCACTCACACACAAATACACTCACTCACTCACTCACTCACTCACACACACTCTCTCTCACACACACACTCACTTACACAAACACACTTGCATTATCCCATATACACATACAGGTGTTATAATGCGTGCCCTGCAATCCCAGACACACAAATCCACATCACAGGCTGTTAGCATTAAAATCAGATCAAAATACAAGATGCGCTCTCATACGACCATTGTTGGACAATATGATCATATCAGGTTAAGGCAAGTTGTCAAACTAGTATTATTTTGTATGCATTAATTCTTTAACTACAGTTGGTTAAAACAATGGTTTAATATTTCTGGATGTTATGTTTGACATTTTGGCCAATTTATGAATTGCTTTGTGCTTTGTTGTTTGCCATAATTGTCTTACTATTTCATTAAACAAATTAAATAACCCAATAAATAATATTAAATAACTCTCTCTGACAACTTTGTGACAACATGCCCCAAGCAAAAACTCAAGATATTTTTTGAGATCTTAAAGAGTCCTGCAGAGCATGTGAATGCATCAGACGGGTTTGAAAGACACGCTTTTGTGTTTCAGAGAGCGTGAATAACACGCGACACGTGAGCGGATCCGAGCCGGTCCTGAGCGAAGCCCCCAGCCTTACATCACCGGATCTCTGATTTACAGCCTGAAAGAGTCCAAACACAAGAGAACAGCAGCTGAACACTGAACATGCTCGTATCTGCAGGCCACACTGCTCCAAATGGACAGAGATCTTTCTGAGACGTTACGCCACTAAAATCATCTGTTGTTTGCTTTTGGACCCACAGCCAGTCATGTCAGACTTAACAATCAGAAAAATATACCTTGTGGAAAAACACATGAAATAACTCTTATTTACAGTCCAAAGCAACTAGACATCTGCTGTAACTCATTTAGTTTTAACGATTTCTATTAAACTTTCAGTCATGTGAGCAAAGTGTATTCAATTTGACTGTTGGTTGTACTATGAAAACAAACTTACAATTTGCAGAAGCTAAACTGCACAAACGACCCGTTCTGAACTTCTGCAGCTTTCTGACGTCACACAGATGAACACAAGTGTGACTGAGAGTGATCAGAGACTCGTCCGCCCATCAACACTGCTATTGCTCAACTCACGAGAAGAGTAAAACATGGTAACGTGTCTGAAAGAAGAGAAAAATAAAGAGTGTTTCTGTCCTAAAACTCTTAGTCAGGAGATTACAGTCAACACTTTGAAAGAGAAACAAGACAGAACAAGAAAAAGCTGGACACAAAACAATCAATAAAAGCAGAGAAAGTCAAAGCTCAGCGAGAAGAAACTGTACTTGTTTCATTCCAGAGTCAATAAAACAAGCCAAAGATCACAGGCACGTGAATTATAGATGTTCTCTGAAGGACACAGATGCTGTTTGTGGCGTTAAATCAGTAAAAGACTGACCAAGACCAAGTTCATGAAGTATCACTGAAATCTGTGAACACTTAAAGTCACCATTAAGTCAAAATGGACCATTCTTATTTTTTTATGGAATATGCAGTGTTGATTTATGTTGACCAATGATTTACCGGTGCACATTTTTATTGTTTTAAATTCATGTTCCTGATAATCTTGAATCAGAATAACTTCCCCTCCCTCTTGCAGCAACATCTCTTCTCTTCTCCGATGACGAGGGCGGGGCAACCTGTCATTCACATGAGATCCACCAATAGCAAACCACAACCATCCAATCAATTCCACACAGACAAAATCAAGCCCCGCCCTACATTTGTTCTTGTTCCAGAAGCCGTTTCACTCGGATATACGGCACAATAGGGAAGAACCTTCTGTTTCATGCCAACTTTAATGTCACTGAGCGAATGAGACGTCAATGCACGCCTGAAGAAGCATTCGCTTGCAAGATCTGCTCAGGACGCCTGTGAGCGCAGCTGTTTTGTCCTTGAAATAAATGGCCTGCTGGAACACCGAGCACAGGAAATGCCTGAGTGTAGAGAGGAAGAGAAGAGAGAGAGAGAGTTTCTGCTCTCATCCTGACCGGCTCCTCCCTGCATGCGGACGCGTCCAAACTCTTCCGACACCACAATCCCATAAACATTCTAGTGCAGAAACATGCTTCAGATAAAAAAAAAAAAACAAGCCAAAATAAACACAATCGTGTGATTCCAGAACTGACGGGAAACTCCTGGATCATTACAGCCATGATGATTTCACACACCAACACCTGGTACAGATTCATGCATCATTATACATCAGCGGTTAGAGTTAGTGTTGATGAAACGATGAGTTAACACCGGCTTTAGCGTGTGTGCTGGTTACAAGCAGCTTACAGCAGGTTTGTTTACAGCACACGAGGGTTTAGTCCATCTGATTAGACGCTCATGTATCGCACACAACACATATACATGGAGAAGAGTCGGTCTGCAACACACTGCCATTCCTGAAGCTCAAACTGTAGATCATGGCGCTTGCAACGCCAAGGTCACGGATGTGATTCCCAGGGAATGCGTGAACTGATAAGGTGTAAACCTTTAATGCAATGTAAGTCACTTTGAAAATGCATAAATGTAAAACATGCCTCACTTCCTCACTATTTTATTTTAGAGCTGCTGTACAGCTGAAATAAACTGTTTGCATCATTGAATCATTTTCCTGGTATCACTGTAAAGCTGCTTTGAAACAATCTGTATTGTAAAAAGTGCTATAGAAATAAAGGTGACTTGACGTCTGAGCATTTATGTCATTTTTATACATGAAATGTTTGTAAAGCATAATTATGCTTTTGAATGTTATGAAGAATGAAAAACAGCTTCTAGTTAAACACTGAATTATATCATCACAAACAGACACACATCTGTCTATGTGAATCAAACCATCAATAGTTCCTCATTTCATGCTGAGAAGAACAAACGGAGATATCGCAGAGGAAAATGATTCACAACACAATATGAATCATTTGACCAAAGCTGTAATTTTCAGGGGAATTATGGGCTGTAATCTGAGTGTAATGCAGCTTCTGTTGAGGACGTGATTCTGTTTATAGCAGTGATTTAGGTTACTGAATTAATCAAATACCCCAAACGGTTCCTGAACACGACTACATCCATCTTTATACCTGCTCAGACTGAGAGAAAGAGACACGTTTAGGGTTGGAGAGTAATAGCAGCTTCATAGTAATAAACATTAAAATAGCAGAATCAAATATAGCTGCAAGCAGCAATTAAGGGGCCTAGCACAACAGAAGCAAACAAGGAAGCTAGCAGCAAACCAACAATGTCATAAAGGACTATGATAGCAACTGAGACAAACACACTGTATGTCAATTTCAAAGTCAATCAGATCAACGGTAATGTAGTTAGAGCCAATTTCGTGTTTTGTTCAATTATAGCACAAGCAGTCTCACTGCTTTTTTTGGTTGTCCTCACAGTGCCCCCTACGGAGCCCCGCACATGACATGCAAGAATAAAAATGTAATCGCGCGCACGATTTACTAAGACATGCACACGATTAACTATTTTGTTCCCTCGATTTATAAATCATGCGCATGATTTATAAATCGAGGAAACAAAATGGTAAATCATGTGCACATTTTAGTAAATCGAGGGAACAAAATAGTAAATCGTGTGCACGTTTTAGTAAATCGAGGGAATTAATTAGTAAATCGTGCGCACGATTTAGCCTACTATTTTTTTCCTGCATGTCATGTCCGGGGCTCCGTAGCCCCCATACATAAGCGTGTCAAATTTGGTGAAAATATCTCTTCTTTTTTTTTAGGAGTTATAGACATTTATATGTATGAATACATTAAAAATTACCCACACCTGACTTTGATTGGATTTTTTGCCACTTACTATAAAAATTTTGACATTTGGCCATTAGCGTTCAAGCAATGACCTATGTTTCCAAATGTCCTATGGTGGTTTCGTCTCGATCGGATTTCGGAGATATGTTGTGAATGTTGTTTAAACGCTAAATCACATGAAATCACACGTGAAAATAAGTTAATCACATCCAAAGTTATAAGCATGTAAAAAAAAAAATCACCATTAGATGGCGCTGGTCCAAAACTTCTCAGACTCCTTTAGGGCATTGTGCTGATGACCCATACCGAGTTTCGTAATGATGCGTTCGTAAAATATAAGCAACAACCTATGTTTCTGATTTTCCTACGGTGGTTGCGTCTCGATCGGACTAACGGTTTCGAAGATATTACCAAATGTAGTTTAAACGCTAAATCACAACATTGCATTAGATATAAGGCGAAACCTAGCATGTTTGGTATTGTTAGACTCGGCATGGATTCAGGAATCTAAGGAGACGACTCTCGAGAAAATAAGTCAACCACATCCAAAGTTGTAAGTATGTAAATATTTTTTTTCACCACTATATGGCGCTGGTCCAAATCTTCTCAGACTCCTTCAGGGCATCGTGCCGATGACCCTTACAGAGTTTCGTAATGATACGTTCATGCTTTCGTAAAATGCAGCATTTTACTACAAAATTCAAAATGGCCAACAGTCAAAATGGCTGATATGGGAAAATTTGGATATCATTCGACGCCCCAAATCTAACGAGACCACTTTTATGATTTTTTTATAACTTTCCCACATAGACTTCCAGAGCGGAAGAAGAAACCGAAAAAGAACGCCAACGATTACAATAATGATACAAACTATAGTGTCTTTATTCAGATCAATTTAGTTCTCATCTGATAGTGTCAGTGCAGTTGAATCCATAATATCACTGAGCATTAAGGGTCTTATAAACACTCGTTCTGAAATATTAAACACACACTGCACTATCGTCTCATTGACTTCATCACATCACATCGCCTGTGAGCCGGATAATAACCTGTTACTGGAAACGCTTTACTGTGCAGATCTATTCATTTATTCAAAAACTCTTCTATTATGAACATGTTTTAATTTACATTACATTAATGATGTTCATAACTAATGGAAAGGTTTATCATTTAACAATACCAATATCATCATGTCTAATCCACTAATCACTCTCAGTGCTCCTCTAAAACATGAACCTGGTAGATGATTTATCAGTCGTGCCGATTAATCAGATGATGTTCGCATTCTGAGATTATCGGGATCGTCTGATTGGTTGTTGTTGAGTGATGCTTTTAGTTAATTTAGAATTACTCGTCTTTTCTTCCCTATTGTGCCGTATATATCAAAGTGAAATGGCTTCTGGAACAAGAACAAATGTAGGGCGGATCTTGATTTTGTCTGTGGTGAATTGATTGTATGGTTGTGGTTTGCTATTGGTGGATTTCATGTGAGTGACAGGTTGCCCCGCCCTCGTCATCAGAGAAGAGATGTCACCGCAAGAGGGAGGGGAAGACATTCTGATTCAAGATTATGAGACACGTGAATTTAAAACAATAATGATGCTCACCGATAAATAATTTAGAATAAACACTGCAATATTCCATAATGATGTTATAATACAACATTCACATGATGACTTTAAAAAAATCAGAGGCAGTTCTGGATTGAAATATGTATATTTGAAAAACTTGAGTCTGCAAAACGTGTGTTTGACAACCATGTGAAACACTATCTACTCTCCCACTGGATGCATGCTGAACTAGCTTTCTGAACATCACACCTCACTACACACACACACTCACTCTCTCTCTCTCTCTCTCTCACACACACACACACACAAACACACTCTCTCTCTCTCTCTCTCTCTCTCTCTCTCACACACACACACAACACACTCTCACACACACACACACACAGGTTTGTTTTGCTATCTTAGTGAGGACATTCCATAGGCGTAATGGTTTATATGCTGTACAAACTGTAAATTCTATCCCCCTACACTACCCCTACCCCTACCCATCACAGGAAACATTCTGCATTTTTACATTTTTAATAAAACATTGTTTAGTATGTTTTTAAAGCTATTTTATATATGAGGACTCATGAAATGTCCTCATATTTCATGTTTACATCGTAATACCAGTGTAATACCCATGTCATTATACAAATGTGTCCTCATAAATCACAAAAACGCGCACACTCACTCACTCACTCTCACACACTCTCACACACACTCTCTCTCACTCACACACACACACAGGGATTAATCTACGGTCAGAGTGCTGGAACACATCTGGGTCAGAGCTGATGAATGGAGCGGCTCCACTGCACACATCTGGAGCTCTAACACTGCATCCGTCCGTCAGTTTCTGCTCTTGCGCTCACAGGCTTTATAATCCATCATTCTCAGTGTTTTCTGACCTCAGCAGCAGCAGCCCGAGAAACTAAACGCAGAGAAGCTTCCAGAGCGGACGGAGCATGTGTTTCTCTGAAGACGGCGGCCGATTAAACTTTCAGAAAGAAACACAAACACACAAGAATGATGGGTAGAGCAGGAAGCGTCTCACACACAGCCTGCTCTTCATCAACTGGAGAAACTCCACTTCAGGATGAAGGAACATCACGGACTTCCCAGAAAACACATTGTGATGGGGGTGTGAAAGCATTCGGGAATTCCCCAAAGCGAATGTCGGATACAAGAGGAAACTGAAAACATCAGAACTGAAATAATCCAGAGATGCTGATGCAGAAACAGCAGACGACTGACGCTCAAACACATTAGCAGACGCTTTTATCCAAAGCACCTCATGTGAAAGATTCAAGTCTTTTCCCGTTAAACTGATAAAGTCTCGAGCTGCAGGAGTGTGTGAAGTGTGAAGTGTTTGACGGTGATTGGTCTAGAATTCATCAAAGGCGTGAGAAGCTCTTCATAGATAACGAGACTTGCACACAAACACAAACTGATCATGTGCACAAACAAACCACACAACGCCAACAAAAGCACCATAAACCGTGATCTTCTCTAGGGGTAGTTCAACCAAAAATACATTTACTCCTCTAGGACACAAAACAAGATATTTTGAACAAAACACATTTTGGACCTCACCGAGTTTCATTCTATAGGAAAAAAAGTAATTTTTTTAAAACATCTTTTGTGTTCCACATAAGAAAGAGTCACAGCTTTGAACGATGAGGCTGTGGAAGATCATTTCTGCCACCATCTGAAAAATAATCATGCTTTGGTAAATCTTAATTATGACACAAGTCGAAATTATGACATATAAGTAGAAATTATGATTTAAAAAGTCATACTTATGGCATAAAAAAATCTAAATTATGATATTAAAACACATGATTTCAACTTCCATCTCATACTTTCAACTTCTTAATCTCATAATTAGGATTTTTATGTCATAATTTCGACCTTTTCTCATAATTTAGTATGACTTAGTATGTCACAATTATGTCATAATTAAGATTTACCAAAGTATGATTATTTTTCTTATGTGGCAGAAATGGCTTCCATATGAGGGCAAGTAAATGATGACAAAATTATGATTTTTGGCTGCACTATCACTTTAAAGTACACTGTACCATTTAAATATGATGCACGAATATGATCTCCAGTACCATATGTGTTCAAATCACTGTACCTTGGCTCTGACAAATCAATGAAACAACATATTATTATTAATATTACCAATACCATTACAGTGTGCTGTGGTAAACATGATGTCATTCTGTCAAACTTCAGTCACATCAGTAACAGCGACCAGCAATGATGCAGGACATCAATAAACAAACAAACAAACAGTTCACACACACACACGCAGCTCGTACCGGGGCACGCAGCTCGGAGAGGAGCGGTCGATCTCCCAAGTGGCGAAGAGGTTCATGGGGACGGGCATGGAGCTGGAGCCCGAGCCGCACAGCACCGTGCCGGACGCTGAAGCCGCCGCTCCTCCGCCCGCCGCCGCCGCTGCAGTGGGAGCCGCTCCGCCACCGCCGCTGGACGGGTTCAGGAAGGCGGCCCGAAGCCCTCCTCTCTCCAGCGCTGCCGCCATCATCACTTCAGCCGCTCCGCTCGCGCATCCACTGCTCTGACCGCGGATCGAATTGAGCTGATGCGGCGCTGCGACTCTCTGAACGGGAATCTGATTCACCGGAGCAGATGAATCTCTGAGGCGGAGCTTCTACAGGCGCGCGCAGTCTGACCTACAGGCGGCGCTGCATCATCATCTGACCTCAATACACATAAATAATAATAATATATTTAATATTATTATTATAGTAATAGTTTAATTATACACTCTAAAAAAATTCAGGGTGAAAAAACAACCCAAGCTGGGTTGAAAATAGACAAACCAGCGGTTGGGTTAAATGTTTGCCTAAAAATAACCCAACTATTGTTTAAAAATGACTATATGGTTGGCTTAAAATGAACCCAAAATAGGTTGGAAATATAATTACCAGAGGCAACAATAATAATCAAATTAATAAGCAATTTAATAAATGTTTATTGTTTAATTATTATTCATTAAACATATTAATAGATGTTAATTTCCAACATACTTTGGGTTCATTTTAAGCAAGCAATACAGTAATTTTTAAACAATAGTTGAGTTAAATAAAACTGCAATTAAGTTAAAACAACACATTCGCTGGGTTTGTCCATTTTCAACCCAACTTGGGTTGTTTTTAACCCAGCATTTTTTTTAAAGTGTATGATTATGATTATTATTAGAGCAGTGTGGAATGATGAGAGGATGAAATATACACACTGCCAAGACATTTCTTATTGTATAAGAACAAGAATATTAAACTACTGTTGAAATACTATTTAACTTACTCATTATAGATTGGATGCAGAATATTCACAAATATAATAATAAACCCAACAACCACAAAGCTGAGTTTATGCATTAGGCCTACAAGTATATTAAGTATAGTATAAATAACTTACTCATTCTCACAAGTGAGAAACCAAAATGTCAAATATATTTGTAGAATACGGCACAATAATTTCGTTTAGCTTTATTCCTCTGATAATTCATTTGTTTTATGTTTTCTTCTTTCAGATGTTTTGAATATTTAATCATATATGCACTCGGTAAATCCTCTTTGTATTTGTAAGCTTTTAAACCTTTTAATGACGTGATATCATCAACATAAGATGAGGTCAGACGTGGCATGACATGTATGCGGTTCTGCACAGGTTTGATGTCTGTATGATGGAGTTTGGTGTTTTTTCTGTTCTCTGTTGACACTATATAATATTCTTATTAGCTCAATAAAAATGTTTAGTTGTTGACACACACACACACACACACACACATGATTGTAGCTCCATCTAGTGGAGAGTCTGGATCACAGTTGAGCAGGTATCAGACAGCAGGTCATAAAATCATTATTATTATTAATACTCACCCTCATGTAGTTCCAAACCCGTAAGACTTTCATTCATCTTCAGAACACAAATGAAGATATTTTAATGAAATATTAATCTCAAGTGCACGTTCACGTAACAACATCTGCTCGTGTCAACAACACACACATGCGCCGTGATGCTCTTGTGAACGTGTTGGAGATTAATATTTTGTAAATAAAGTGGTCAATTATAGTTAAGGGATGGAATATACTCACAATGCTAAATAAAAAAGAGGTTAAACCCCTGGAGTCACATGGATAATTTGAATTATGTCTTTACCTTTCTGGGCCTTGAAAGTGGTATTTGTGTAGTCTGTCAATGGAGGGACAGAAAGCTCTCAGATTTCATGAAAAATAACTTGTGTTCTGAAGATGAATGAAGGTTTAACGACATAATTTTCATTTTGGGGTCAACTAACCCTTTAAATCGGTTTCATATCACAAACAAACTTGTGTTACTATCGTTCAAAAGTTTGGGATCGGTACGATTTTTTATGTTTTTAAAAGAAGTTTCGTCTGCTAACCAAGGCTGCATTTATTTAATTAAAGATACAGTAAAAACAGTAATATTGTGAAATATTATTTTAATTTAAAATAACTGTTTTCTATTTGAAAATATTTTAAAATGTAATTTATTCCTGTGATCAAAGCTGAATTTTCAGCATCATTACTCCAGTCTTCAGTGTCACATGATCCTTCAGAAATCATTCTAATATGATGATTTGATGCTCAAAAAAACATTTATTGTGTATAATTGAACAAAACATTTGTGTACAATATTTTTTTCAGGATTCTTTGATGAAAAGAAAGTTCAAAAGAACAGTGTTTTTTTTTTTAATTGAAATATAATATTTTGTAACATTAAAAATGTCTTTACAGTCACTTTTGATCGATTTAATGCATACTTGCTGAATAAAAGTATTAATTTCTTTAAAAAAAAAAAAAAAAAAAATTCTTACTGTCCCCAAACCTTTGGACGGTAGTGTATAATGTTACAAAAGCTTTGTATTTCAGATAAATGCTGTTCTTTTGAACTTTCTATTTATCAAGGAATCCTGAAAAAAAAAGTACACAACTGTTTTCAACATTGATAATAATCAGAAATGTTTCTTGAGCAGCAAATCAGCATATTAGATTGATTTCTGAAGGATCATGTGACACTGAAGACTGGAGTAATGATGCTGAAAATTCAGCTTTGCATCACAGGAATAAATTACTTTGTAAAATATATTCAAATAGAAAACAGTTATTTTAAATTGTAATAATATTTCACAATATTATGTGTTTACTGTATTTTTAATTAAATAAATGCAGCCTTGGTGAGCAGAAGACACTTCTAAAAACATAAAAAATCTTACCTACCCCAAACTTTTGAACGGTAGCCTAGTGTATATATATATACAGAGGGTAGTAACGGATTACATGTATTCTGGATTACGTAATCAGATAAAAAAAATCAAGTACTTGTAATTAGAGTAAACTACTTTTTAAAATACTCGTAATCAGACTACAGTTACTTTTTTATGGATTACATGATTACATATTATTTACACAATGGCTGTAAGTTGTTCACAATTGATTGATTCTCCTACTTTTTCATTTTTTTAGCGTTTGTATTTTTTTCATAATAAACCTGCCGCTTATATACGTTCGTGATTCTTCGAGTTTTTCCGGCGGTGAGGGGGAAATATAGATGAATATGAAATATAGATGAAATATATATATGAAATAATAATAAATGAAATATAGATGAAATATATATATGAAATAATAATATAATAATAATAATAATATATGAAATATAGATATTTGATGTAGCAGTGAAATTGCTTTGAATTTCATGTTTTTCAGTATTTTTGT
>RJVU01057857.1:8074308-8101487 GCA_003731715.1 Anabarilius grahami | reverse complement strand
TATATATATATATATATATATATAGTTTGGGATAGGTACGATTTTTAATGTTTTTAAAAGAAGTTTCGTCTGCTCACCAAGGCTGCAGTGTCCATGGTGACGGATAGTGGCGGGAAAGTAGAACAAAGGAACACATGTGATTAAGGAAAACAAACTGGAAGTCCATGAAAACGAAGGCAAACTGAACCTGACTGTGACACATACCCGCAGCACTTTCTCATTTGCCTATGATCTATTGATTTAATACCCTCCTGCTGCTGAAACCATCAGTTTCATCATCTGCTTTTCATAATGTAATACATTCAGCTCTGTTTTATCGCTAAGGTCCTCTAATTTCTCATGTTGACACACTCAATCCACACAGGCTTTTACCCATTTTCCCACCCACGTTGTTCAAGTGTTTGTTATCTGTTAGCCTGTGTCTACTCTATATGTTATCAAGTGATATATTCGAACTGTTTTTGTCTATCTGGTCTCTTTTGAAGTTCCTGGAGGCAACTAACGATGAACAGAATTCAACGTTCACTTGACAGCCAAGAGGTGGCGCTGTCGAACCACGAACACTTTCTGTACGGGTTGAGTCCGAGAGCGCGCGCCCCACTGTGTATGTGACACATTAAACATAAAGTGAATGAATAATTTATCAGTGTAATAATACAAACATACAACATTTAAAACTGTTCCATGCTTTAAAACGTAGTTAAACAAAACAAATAAAATACTAAATTAATCAACTATTTTAAAAAACATTTATTTGTTTTTCTTTGACAACATGAAGAGACTGTGAGGGAAACAGCTGCGTTTCCATGATATACAAAACATTGAAGTGAAAAATAAAACCAACAGGCCTTTTGAAAAAACTAAACAAAACAAAAATGTTACTTGAGTCCTAATATGATGGAAAATTAAAAAGCTATTAAGATGAAGGAAGATAGCCAGCTGGGGGAAATGAGATATTGTTGTATTATTGGATGGAAAAGAAACAAATAATAAAATAAAAAAAATTTAGTTATTCCACGAAACCGGTACGATTTGGACTTATACATTTTTAGATTTTTTACCAAAATGTATTACTTTTCTGAACACCCCACAACATTAATGACATATTTAACTTCCAGAAAAACATATTTTTCCATCTCAGGCATCAAATCCCTATTATTATTGGTCATTATTTTAAGTTATGGACACTATGGGAGCTCTCTGAATATTATTATAAAATGTATTTGTGATAAAATCAACATTTTCCTATTAATCAGATGTCCCTCACACTAATTCAGTAATTGCAAATATAAAAGTTACATAAAAACTCACACTTTTGCTGTACTAAAGCCTGAAATGGGCACCTTTTGTGACAGAAACCTCATCATTTTTCAGAATTTGAACCAAAATCAGTATTCTCATGATTGCTCTGAACATTTCAGACAGAATTCAACAAACTTTAAATTACTTTTTCATAAACTTAAAATAATAATAATAAAAATGTAGGTGTGACGGGGTTGTGATTTTTTGCCCAAATTGGCCACTGCTCTAAATCTAGTGAATAAATGGAGAACGCATGGCATGCATGATATTAAGAAATCAGGAATAATGTTGAAATAACAAAGATAATTTTCACAAGTAATAGTTTTCTATCTTTAATCGATGTAACGGGGTTGAGTCGTTAAGCTTGACCAACACAATTTCACAACATAATTTAGTTATAATTATTAAAGAAGGTGGTAACTTGCCCGTGTCTGCTCACAATGAAGACTTCTATGATGTCACTTCCTATTAATGATGTCACATAAGTATCAGTTCATTATTTTTATTGGGGGAGAATGGTTTGTGTAACGGGGTTACTGAGGTACGGAGCTAAATAACGTGATTTTAATTAATAATCATGAATTTACTTAGGAAAAAAAACATTACCAGCAAAAAGCACAGATGGATATTTACGGGAATGGCAAAATGTATGGACTTTATTCTCATTTTATTATTCATATCCCAAGTACACTTTCATAGAAGGCCTTGAGGGACGTGACAAAATAGGTGGTGTCAACTGAAAAAAACAAAATAATTTCTAATATGAAGATAAAATGTATGTCATGTTTTTAAACCTTATTAAAGGAGACATTTCAATTAATACAAAAAGCTTTTAACAATATATTTTGGTGACCCAATAGATAAAATACACTGAGAAAGGTCAGAGGGACTCAAATCGTACCGGTTTCGTGGAATGACTCATACGCTTTCAAATGTTTAAAATGTAAAAAAAAAAAAAAAGGAATATGTTAGGCCTACTTTTTAAGTTAAAATGCATGTCTGCTGCAGCTTTTTATTTTTTTATCAACAAGTATACAAAAATATACAACCCTATTAAAAATCACAAGACAAAAAGTAAAATTTAAAAGTTTAAATTTAAAAAATAAATTTTATTTTCAAAAAGCCAACTGATTTTGGAGCCATCAAAATACACGTAACCCTGCTCGTTTCATTCAGAAAAGATGACACACTACATTTTACAGACACACATTCTCCATACTAGACTCCAAACCAGATCTGTGAACAACTTCAATGTCTCAAGCAAAAAAACAAAATGTTGCATGTCTGTCAACATAAAAATAACAGTGGATATGCCAGTCATCTTCATTCCAACATGAAACTCATTCGAATAATAACAACATAACAGGTCATAACAGCATAAAAGAAACATTTTCATTGGCTAGGTCATTTGAAATGGCATTATTGCTCAGACTGTTATTCAAAGAAGATGTGCTTGCTTGCCTCCTTGGTCCGAGTGATGATGATTTTCTCAGCTTTAGAAATGAGCTTTTCTCTTCCACACTTTTTTTCTCTAGGACTGTTCAGCTTTGCTTGTCGGTCCACCAAAATCTTCTGCCAGTACCTCTGCTCATGGTCACCCGAGAGCAGTTCAAGGTTCCAGTTGTGCTTTTTCTGAAACTCCGATCGGACTGTGACGACCGCCTGCGCGTCTTCAGGGCTCTTGAAGCGAACGTGACCCTCCACATCTCCATCGAGAATGTCAACATAAGCCACAGCAGACGCCTCAGACAGCAAATCCTTGATGCTCCTCTTGCTCGGCAGGGGCTGGTTCGAGCTAATCTTGACAATGACTCCGCTCTCAAACTTGGGGCCAGAAGAGGGCTCTTTCTTAACCGAAGCGTCGTTGTTATGCTCTTTAGTTTTCTGGTTGATCTGAGAGACTGACTGCTTCAGATGGGCCATGCAGCGCTTCTGCAAAGTCAGGTACTCCTGCTTCAGGTCCAACCACTCTTTTTTTGAGAGGACTCTAAGCGGGATGACCTCTTCGCCCATTTTCAATCTCTCCTTGAGCTTCTTCTTTCTCTTCCTCTTGGCCTTCAAAACCGAATCATCTTTCTTCTCCGAGTCTAACTGTTCTTCAATCTTGCTCTCAGCCTCCTCTTCGACTTTTCTCATTTTGGATGGAATCTCATCTTGTCCTTCTCCAGTTGATGCATCAAAACTGCAGGATCTTCGTCTTTTCTTCTCGGCATTCTTGCTTGTTACAGGGTTTTCCATTGGCGATCGTTTCTTCATCTCATGTGTCTCTTCTCCGTCCATCTTACTGACTTCCATTTCTTCAGCAGCGCCGTTTCGAGATCTTTTCTTCTTGCCATCCTCTTCATCATCTTTTGTGTCCTGCACAGCATCAAAGGGGATAGTCTTTTTGTTAAAAGTCTTAGGGAAGATTCCTGGCTTCCTCGGAGCATCTTCTGGAGGATTGTTCAGCATCTCAATAGCGTTCTGCGCTTGTTCTTCCGTCTCAAACTCCACAAACGCAAACCCTTTGGGGTCTCCTGTGGTCTTGTACCTGGGGATACTAACATAAACCACATTTCCACACTTGCTAAACACTCGCTCGAGCCAAACGTGAGTGACTGTCTTTGGCAAAAGCTCCACATAAACTGTGCGGTTGTCCACATCTTTTGGGCTTCCACCAAGTGGGTCCTTTCGTCGAACATGAGTTCCCTCAAGATTTACCTCTACTATTGCTGAATTTGCAAGAGCTCTGGCAATCAGTTTGACATCCGTAGTCATTTTTTTCATTCGATTGAACGACGTCAACACAGAAATGTCAACATATCCATCACGTGACTGCTCAATCATATTTTTCAGGAATTTGTCCTTGTGAAGGTTCACATCACTAAACCAGAAATCAACCTGCTTCTTCACATCAGCCAGCAGTTGTTTCACACGAGATCTCTTCTTTTTCTCGCTCTCTTTCTTCTCGCTGAGGTTTGCACAGGCGGCATGTCCTCCTGAGGGAATCTCGGTGTCTATCATATTGAATAACAAGCTTCACCGACTTCTAAACTGTTTTTACTTACGCAAACACGGTCACGCGCAAATCTACAATTTCTTGCATGTTTGATAGTAGGTCATCGTTAAAAGATCGGTTCAAACGCGCAAAGTTCCCACTTCGAGTCGCATAAAGAAGACGTCGATGCGCCAGCTGACGTCGGAGTCGCCGCTTAACGTTGATTGGCTCAGGAAAGGACGTTTCGTTCTTGTTTAAAACGTCTATTTTAATTTTTTATTAATTTTTTTTATACTGTGTGAACACTCTGACAGTGTTTAGAATGAATCGTTAAAGCGAAAAGCGGTATGGAAATTAATTATAAATACACTGGGTTAATTATTCTAATCATTTATGTAAAAGCAGCGGTATTTATTTTGTATGCAAACAGCGCCCATTTACGTAAATCGCTGTTCTGCAATGAGAAATTCGAGTTTTGCTCTTCTACACTCTTTTCCCCATTGACGAATTTATTTTCATTGAGGAATTTGAAGACCGTTCTCCTGTGTGGGCGTGGCTACAGCGGCCAGCCACGCCTCCTCTATAAAAGCCCGCATGCAGCCGCTGATGTGAGATAAGATGATCGCGCCGCTGATGAAACGCGTGTCTGACGCTCGTTTTCTGTAGATTGATCGACAGTTCGGCTCTGGACTAAACGCGTGCGTGCGGATCAGCTGATGAACTCGCGGGTCTGTTACTGGTAAGATCCTAAACATCCTCTCATTAGCTCAAACTGATATATTTTCCTTTCCTAGTTTTGTATTGTTCGTGTAGTTTATGTTTTTGACAGCTGTGTCTGTGACACTAATGTCCTTTGACGAATTCTCACTGCACCATGTGATCGAGTGCACTAGCTAGTGTCCCTGTCAATGCTAGATTGTGAGTTAGAGCAATGCTTTCAACATCCTCAGCACCGAATGGTCCATTTGAGTCACTTCTTCATTCGTCTGAAGAATCAGTCCAATCAAAGGTCACGAGAATCGCTTTCAGCTCGTGCACATTTCCGCCTGTATATTCACACACACACACACACAAATGTATGTTTCCATCTGTGAAATGACAAAACCTGTTTTCTAGACGTTTGCTCTCTTTGATTTACGGCTCCACAGACACATTCTGGTCCTCTCAGTCTGTTTTTGATTAGGAGATCATTAGTGAAGAGCCTTGCTTTAGTTGTTCATTGTGTCTAGTCAGTGGAATCCTTCATCTGTGATCTAACCTTATGTTGCTTATCAACACTCATTAATTCATGAAATGAGGGCAGTTTCTCAGAAATGCACACCTTATTGTTCTTTAAAAACTTGTCGTTTCAGTGTTTGACCCCAATGAAATGATAACTAAGAGTCAAGTCAGCTTTGTTCCACAGATTGTAGCAGGTAAATAACATTATGTTAATGTTGTAAAGTTCAGCATCATTGTGCAAGCGCTCTTCTGTCAGTCATAAACTGAAGTGTCATCAGTACAACTGTTTATAAACCAGTCTATTGTAGACGTGCGTTCAGTGATGATCGATCTTACACAGTCCTCTGCCAAACCTCTAAACTCTGCATTAAAGAGGAGCCGCTGAACAGATGCACTCTGGGTAATGCACTCGTTCGGTGTGTCCAGGCTCTCAGAGTCTCCGTCTGTCGCTCTGTGTCCTCGTCTCGACATTTGGCATCAGGCCTTTGGCTCAACTTGGTGGAAAATAAATCCTGTCACCTTTTTGAGGTTAATGATGATCTGTCTGCACCATATTTTTGTACTCTAGAAATATTATTACAAATGTAAAACAGCTGTTTTCTATGTGAATATATATTGTAAAATGAAGTTTGTTCCTGTGATCAAAGCTGAATTTTCAGCATCATTACTCCAGTCTTCAGTGTCACATGATCCTTCAGAAATCATTCTAATATGATGATTTGCTGCTCAAGAAACATTTCTGAGTAAAACAGTTCAGATTTTTGTGGAAATTTTATTTTTCAGGATTCTTTGATGAATAGAAAGTTCAAATAGAAATAGAAAACTTTATAAATGTATTTTGAACAGTTTAATGCGAATAAAAGTATTCATTTCATTCACCCAAACTCGCTGTTGAAGCAGTGAAACACAAACTGAGACTCCGTGTGAAGGTGTGTTGATGAACCGTTGACCCGTTGTTCTGTATCTTTACTGGGATTGTTCCATTATTTCTGGCTCTGGATTATTTTAGCAGCGCTCCGCTGGAGGAGGTTGAATCGTATCCTTCTCCTCCACTTCCTCTGCTTGTGATCTTTGTGTTTTATTAGACTGATCTTCTGTTATTCTTCTCTGAGCAGGATGTTTACACGTTCTTCCCGCTGAAATATCACTGGCAGTACTGGAGTGTTTCTCTCTCTCCTTCATTGTCCACTCAGCTCTGTCACTGCGCCTGCCTGTCTGTCTCTCTGCCTTTCAGTCTCTCTGCCTTTCTGTCTGTCTGTCTGCCTGTCTGCCTGTCTGCCTGTCAGTCTCTATGTCTGTCTGTCTGTCTGTCTCCAGTCTGTCTGTCTCTCTGCCTTTCTGTCTGCCTGTCTGTCTGTCTGTCTGCCTGTCTGCCTTTCTGTCTGTCTGTCTGTCTCTCTGCCTGTCAGTCTCTATGTCTGTCTGTCTGTCTGTCTCCAGTCTGTCTATCTCTCTGTCCGTCTGACTGACTGCCTGTCTGTCTGTCTGTCTCTCTGCCTTTCTGTCTGTCTGCCTGTCAGTCTCTCTGCCTTTCTGTCTGTCTGTCTGTCTGTCTGTCTGCCTTTCTGTCTGCCTGTCTGTCTGTCTGCCTGTCTGTCTGTCTGTCTGTCTCTCTGCCTGTCAGTCTCTATGTCTGTCTGTCTGTCTGTCTCCAGTCTGTCTATCTCTCTGTCCGTCTGACTGACTGCCTGTCTGTCTGTCTGTCTCTCTGCCTTTCTGTCTGTCTGCCTGTCTGTCTCTCTGCCTTTCTGTCTGCCTGTCTGTCTGTCTGTCTGCCTTTCTGTCTGCCTGTCTGTCTGTCTGCCTGTCTGTCTGTCTGTCTGTCTCTCTGCCTGTCAGTCTCTATGTCTGTCTGTCTGTCTGTCTCCAGTCTGTCTATCTCTCTGTCCGTCTGACTGACTGCCTGTCTGTCTGTCTGTCTCTCTGCCTTTCTGTCTGTCTGCCTGTCTGTCTCTCTGCCTTTCTGTCTGCCTCTTTGCCTTTCTGTCTGCCTGTCTGTCTCTCTGTCTGTCTGTCTGTCTGTCTCTTTGCCTTTCTGTCTGTTCAGTTCAATTCAAATTTGCTTTATTGGCATGACTTACACAGTATTGCCAAAGCATTGGCCATTACATAAGCAATGAACAAATAATGATTATATAATGCATAAACAAAATAAGAAAAAATATATATATATATATTATATATACAAGAAATAACAACAACAACAAAAAAAGACAATGTAAAAAAAACTGTACATACATTTAGACATTAAGAATATTTTTGTCTGAATTAATGAATTAATATGTCTGTCTGTCTCCAGTCTGTTTGTCTGTCCGTCTCTGTCTGTCTGTCTCCTGTTATCTGTCTGTCTGTCTGTCTGTCTGTCTCCTGTTGTCTGCCTGTCTCTCTGCCTGTCTCTCTGCCTATCTGTCTGTCTGTCTGTAAACAGTCTGTTTGTCTCCTGTTGTCTGTCTGTCTCTCTGTCGGTCTGTCTCCTGTTGTCTGCCTGTCTCTCTGCCTATCTGTCTGTCTCCAGTCTGTCTGTCTCCTGTTGTCTGCCTGTCTCTCTGCCTATCTGTCTGTCAGTCTGTTTCCAGTCTGTCTGTCTCCTGTTGTCTGTCTGTCTGCCAACAGTCTGTCTGTCTCCTGTTGTCCATCTGTCTGTCTGTCTCCAGTCTGTGTGCCTCTCTGTCTGTCTGTCTGTCTGTCGGTTAGGCTTAACGCAATTAAAGCAGTATCCGTTTTTCTGTGTTATATGATCAAGCTCTTATTCATGCAAATGTTTTTAAACCGATCAAGCGCGACAAGACAAAAGAGAACGCGCTGTCTGTGAATGTCCTGCCTATGCGACCCACACACAACGCACGCCAGTATTGAGTTCTCTCCCGCGCTTGAACCAACCATAACACAGAAATTATGCCAAAATGTCCGTTTTGTCAAGTGTCCTCATAAGAGCAGCCTTAAAGTCTTAAATGAACGTAAAGATTTGTGAGAAAATGGGACGTGTGTCAGATCCGTGTCGTGCGCAGCAGCGGCAGATCTTAGTGTCATTAATGTTAATCAAAGAACAAAGGTAAGATAGAGAATTACTCACTTCTCTTGACTAAAGAACTTAAACTTTCTGTTCCTTATTTATTTGGTTCCAGTTTCCCACCATTCAAGCAATTGCCGCTAATTTGAAAGTGAAAGTAAAATGCGCACGGCCACTCATTGATGATTACCGGTATTACCTGTGATGTCACAAGTCAATTTAAGTGGTGGGAAAATTGTCACCGTCACATCCCTACTGTCTTTCTGCCTGTCTGTCTCCAGTCTGTCCATCTGTCTGTCTTGTTGTCCATCTCATCAAGCGCGTCTCTCTGCTTGTTGACTGTTCTGTACTGTTATCTCTCACAATAATGCCTCGCTCAGTTTTCTGTGTTTGAACAAGAGACTGTATTGTACTCACTTTTCTAAAGGACGATATTTCTCACACTTGCTGTTCCTTCATTTCTGCAATTCCCACTATTGTTCAGACTTTCACAGAAAGTCATAAAGAACCCTTTAGATATCTCAGCCAATCAGTTGTGAGGCGTCGTCTGAGTGAACTGTCAGTAGCTCTATTTCCAATCACCCATTTTTTTAATGTGAATTTTGGGATGTTGCATTAAAAAACGCTGTATGGAAACGGCAAGAAATTCTGAAAATGTACATAAAAAATGTATGCGCTCAATTGAGGCGGACAAGAAAGCATGTGCATAAACTATGATGGAAACACAATTACTGAACAAATCCCTCAATGGGCAACAAAAACCTCAGGTGACTTTGCCTTAGCAGAAGCTGTGATTGGATAACTGGACTAACCAGTGGACCAATCGCATCACAGCATCTCAAATGTTGGTTTGGTGGTTCTGAAACAACAAGTCATCAGAATGATTTGGTTTAATTCCCTCCAGAAGCATCTCACAAAATGGCGTTCCCAAACACCAGCATCCGAACACAAGGGAACATGACAGTGTTTATTGCGTCTCGTCTGCCGCTCTGAGACACAACTCATTTATGATGGAGCAAAAAAGAGCCTGATTGCAGCAACTTACATTTTATTACTGATATTTTGTGCCAATTTCCCAAGAAGTGACAATTTTGTTCTCTTGAACACACGCTGCTTTATTTGCAAATGTTTTATGCCATATTCCAATTTTGCACATAAGTTAAATTTGCAACTTTGGATGCAAACATACAATAGCTATTGATAAAAGAGTGTTAATTCAAATGAAAATTAGCCCAAGCTTTACTCACCCTCAAGCCATCCTAGGTGTATATGACTTTCTTCTTTCTGATGAACACAATCGGAGATATATTAATAAATATCCTGACACATCCAAGCTTTATAATGACAGTGAACAGGATCAACGAGTATGAAGCTGAAGAAAGTGCATCCATCCATCATAAACATACTCCACACGGCTCCGGGGGGTTAATAAAGGCCCTCTGAAGCAAAGCGATGCATTTGTGTAACAAAAAAAATATTAGTTAACAAGTTCTGAAGTCAAATATCTAGCTTCCGTCAGACCGCCTTCCTTATTCAACTTACGAAGAAAGTGTAAAACTCTCGCAGTTCAAAAAGCTTACGCTGCGTCTTACGCCTTCCCTATTCAACTTACGGAAAAAGCTTAACTGACTCAATGCCAGTTCCGTTTTTTTTGTAAGTTGAATATGGAAGGTGGTCTGGTGAAAGCTAGATATTTTACTTCATAACTTAAATATGGATATTTTTTGACACAAACATATCGCTTCGCTTCAGAAGGCCTTTATTAACCCCCCGGAGACGTGTGGAATATGTTTATGATGGATAGAAGCACTTTTTCAGCTCATACTTGTTAATCCCACTCACTGCCATTATAAAGCTGGGATATTTATTAATATATCTCTGATTGTGTTCATCAGAAAGAAGAAAGTCATATACACCTAGGATGGCTTGAGGGTGAAAAAAGCCTGGGGTAATTTTCATTTGAATGTGAACTAATCCTTTAAAGGCTTCAGTGATGTTCCTTTCTGCTGTTCCTTTTCTACTGTTTTTATGATTAAATTGTTCGTTGTTCGTCTGTTCGTGTTCATTATTTATTTTTTTATATGAACTAGAAATGTTTCCACGAGCTGTTTATCTTATGAAGTTGACATGTCTTTATCTTTTATTGCACTGCTTTGGCTTTATGAAGCGTCAGATTTGGTTTCATTCATGCATGAGGTTTATTTGTATCATGGACATCGGCTGAGTTTTAGGTTGTTATTATAGGATTTGAAAAGCTAAACAAAAACACCCCCAATGTCACAAGTTTAATTGAGTGTCTTTATGAGCTGGCTCTGATGTAATGCTCAGAAGTCATTTAAATGTATAATAAATGGTTTTATTTCAGACAGAGAGAGATGATGAAGTGAATTGGTGCATCATTGATTCTAATGCTTGCGATCTAGTTTGATGGGTTCTGGTTTGGTTTTGTGTCAGTCATTTTGAAAGTGTTATGTGGTGGAGACGTGGAACAAGTGCTGAAAATACACCACCCTTATGATTTTGATATGGTCATGTGATTGAAACTGTATTCAGTTTGGTTGGGTTCAGAAACATTCAACAGAGTGAATAGATGCTGTAAAAAAATCCCTGATGGTGTAGAAACTCAAGAACATCAATGATTTTGTCAGTGTTAGTGTTGTGTCAGATGGTGACGTAGATCAGCCCATCAGCCTTGGGAGGCCGGGTCACAAAATCAATGTGGACTGATCTGGGACAGTGTGGAAAATCCAATGAGCAGAAAGCTTGAGCACATCATGTCACCTGCTCGGGCCTCTGTCTGAGAGTGTAAATAGCCAGTGTGAGAAATAGCAGAAGCCTTTAAGCCTCTATATAGAGCCTGTTCTTCTCAGAGTGTGCAGTTCGGTGGCTCTTCAGTTTGGTCGCCGTGAGCTGACCTTTGACCTCTGAATCCCTGCAGCGCTGGAAGCAGATCAGCATGTCGTTTGAACCTGAAGCCAGTGGAAAGTTCCAGCGTGTCTGTCTCTGCACGAGCTTCAAGCACACCCACTGCACTTTCACTATGACGGATCAGATCAGCGCTGCTCTCCATTGTGTGATTGGTCATTAGTGAAATGGAAGGTGTGTAAAGCGAGGTAAAGGTTGACTTTTTCATTCAGATGATTTTGTCTGGGAGATTTTGGGATTATCCCATCCATGATGGATAAAGCAGCTGACGTCGTCTTGTTTTAAGCGTGTTAGCCGTTACGCAATGTGTTTCAAATTTTAGCTTCTGAACGGGGGCGGATCTCAATAATTTTTAGCGTCCCACTTTACTTAATTTCACCAGTTCAGCTTGCCTTTAGTAGAAAGAGCAGTGAGCTTGGATCGGTTCAGTGTGTTCAGTCACACAATGTTTGTTTAAATGTTATTGTAATGTTTTTGTCAGGGACAGTTCAGATGTTGAAGAGTTGGTGTGTTTTGGGGGTTTCCACTGCGGTGAAGCTGCGCTTCAGGACGCTTCATGAAGAGCTTCCTGTATGTTGTTGCTCAGAAAGCGATTACCGTGCAAACGCCTGTGCGGTGAGAAATGTGCTTGTTGCAGGAGACTCGTTTGAGCTCATCTCATTTTACTGTAGTTTCACAAGTACAGCCACAGAATGATTTTGCGAGTCTCGACGTCCAGCTCAAATATAAGCAATGCTTTTGATCTTGATTAGAGACTAATTCTCTGTGTGTTTGTATGTGTGCAGCTCAGCGTCTGAAGCGTGCCGCGATGACTGACGTGATGATCAGCGCCACACCGATGGACGACATGAGGCTCAGTCCCAGCAAAGACCGGCTCACCTTCCAGGTAACATCTGACCCACATAGAGTCTGCAGTGAAAACTCTTTAAGAGTTAACATACACATCAGTTTTGTCTTATCTAGATTCTGCTTTTTTGGAATTAATGGTTTAATAAACAAAAAGGATGTATAATCATTTGAATTCATAAATCTTTTAATTGCCCCTATGATGCTATTTTAAAGGCTGCTAATGTTGTTTTTGAGGTCTCCTACAACAGGTTTACATGCATCAAAGGTCAAAAAAACACTTTAATTTTCTCATAATATACATTGCTGCATCAGCTCTTTTCTCACAGTGTCTGAAACGGTTCGTTCAAGGATTCGACCTCTCTAAACCCCGCCTTTCTGAGAGTCTGCTTTGCTCTGATTGGTCAGATGAAACCAAAACAATCAGTAGCATATCTGAATTGCAACTCTTCCTTGATACACAGTGATAAGAACAGTAAAGATGGCGTTAGTTTTACCGTATCCGTCTCATCAAAGTGGATTTGCTTTGGCAGCAGAAAACAGCGTCTTCTCGACATGAACAACATGAACCAAACTCTTCCAGCCTAAGCTACAACTACAGTGCCCATAATAGTGCCCATTGAGATGTTTTATTTTTTCAGAATTTCGTATTATCAAAAACGGTGGAAAGCAAATGAATTCACACACACTAGTCCATATCGATATTTGATACCATACTTTTGCTCCAAAATTTGCCCAATTCCACCACGACATTTCACTTTATTGACTGGGTTCCACGTGTCCATCTGTATTTTCCGCATCACAGAAATCGTAGATCCCTGTATATCATTTGAAGAACAAAATATCATCTGTTCATCACAATGTCTTTTCTGGTACAGTTGATGTTTTTCAGTTGCTTTCAGTTCTGACTCTTTAATATTTCCCCTGAGCTGTTGGAGGTGAAAACGTTTATGAAAACCCAATATGAGTGTCCATGTTCAGATCACATGCACTTCATTTTGAGACAATTTTCAGAAAACAAGACTTAAAGGATTAATTGACCCTTCGCCGGGAGTTTGATTGACAAGTGATCTAACCAATCATAACGCCGAATCCGCCATTTTGTCCGACAAAGCAGTCAGGAGTTAGAAGATTAACCTCGGTGGACTTGAACTTGAAAAATGGTGTGTACTGACATCTTTCTGTGTTTGAAACAACATTCCTTCTGATGTTCATTCATGTTTATTTGATTCTATAAATGAACTAGTAGGAAGAGATGATCGGTTCACGAGCCGCTTGAACTGAGGCGCTGCAGCGATCTGTCACGACACATTAAAGAGCCACAAAATGGTTTTTATTGTTCAAATTTCTTTAAAAATTACACAATTTGAAAGCTGAGACTTTGTTTAATATCATAAGTAACCTGCTCTGTCTTGTCTGTCGACGTGTTGCCAGTGTCCTCTTTGCTCCGCAATGTATTTTTCACTCTGTGTGGCGTGACAGCGCCATGGCTTGTCGGACAAAACAAAAGTAAGGGGGGGGGCGGGTCTTTGCGAAGGGTCAATTCACCCAAAAATGAAATTTTTCATTAATTACTCACCCTCATGTCGTTCCAAACCCGTAAGACCTTCATTCATCTTCAGAACACAAATTAAGATATTTTTGATGAAATCTGAGTTTTTTCTCCCATAGAAAGCAACGAAATTACCATCATTCAAGGTCCAGAAAAGTAGTAAAGACATCGTTAAAAAAGTCAATAGTCATAAAGCGACGAGAATGACAGGGTAGAGAAGGAATTGTTGAATAAAGTCATTATTTTTATTTTGTTTTTGCGCACAAAAAGTATTCTCATCACTTCATAACATTAAGGTTGAACCGCTGTAGTCACGTTGACTATTATGTCTTTACTACTTTTCTGGACCTTGAATGATGGTAATTTCGTTGCTTTCTATGGGAGATAAAAAAAAAAACTCACGGATTTCATCAAAAATATCTTAATTTGTGTTCTTAAGATGAACGAAGGTCTTACGGGTGTGGAACGACATGAGGGTGAGTAATAAATGACAGAAATTTCATTTTTGGGTGAACTAACCCTTTAATATCTTCAGTCAATTTGCTTCTCCACTAAATGTATCCTTCAGGGACAAATAAAGTTTATTCTTATCCTTAAGAGTGTTTAGATATAAGTACTGGAAAACAAGACAGAAACACTGAGGAAGAACATCATTTCATGTGAACCGTCTATAGAAATATGTCGTCTCTCTTTAAAATGCCAGGCTGATGTTCTTATTCCTCTGTTATTGTTCAGAGTTCAGTTATTTTTAGTCTGAAGCTTCAGTCTCAGGCTCTGCTGTTGTTTATGGATCGAGGGGTCAGACGAGGGTCTCATGGTTCGGCTCCTGTTATAGAACATCTCTGGCTCTGTTTGTCCTTTTCTTTTCATCGGTTTTCTTTCTCATCATTCACACACACACAGTCTAATGTTCTTTCCACTGGCCTGTTGCCCAGATGGTGTTATTGGTTTCCATGTATGTCACTGAATGATGCCGAGCTAAAAATACACCCTAGAATTGAGTCGAAACGAGTCTTCTGGACGTCAAGGGAAGAAAGATAAACACAGTGAAGTTTCACCGAACGTTCTCCACCTTTCTCCTCTCAGATCTTTCCGGATCCGTCCGACTTCGAGCGCTGCTGTAAGCTGAAGGACCGGCTGCCGTCCATCGTGGTGGAGCCGACGGAGGGCGAGGTGGAGAGCGGTGAGCTGCGCTGGCCGCCCGAGGAGTTCCTGGTGAGCGAGGAGGACGAGGAGGAAGAGGAGGAGGAAGACCTGCAGAACGGACAGATGCAGAACTCTCAGCATTAGAGAGGATCAGACGGTCTCACACAGCAGCACGTAGAATAGCTCCATCACACCAAAACACACAGAACTTCGATCTGACACGATGAGACACTCACACTGTTGTGTGTCAGATTATTGACTATCTGCTGTGAGATGATGATGACGATGGTGTGAGTCTGTCCTGCTCATTCCTGACATTTACACGCTTCTCTGAATAACACACAGATCTTCTTCCAAAATAAGAGCATATGCCCGTGGTGTTTGTATACAAAGGCACGTGGGTTTTACTGTAAATATTCTCAGTTCAAGATGAATTACAGGTAAGAAATCTTTGGCTTTAGTGTGTCCGTCTGCATCATCATCCCTGTGTCTCTTTATACAACGGAAATCTGTAGGAAAATCATCATTTGACCGCAGAAGAACTGACCCTTGTGTCTCATGTTATGGATTTTAAATCTGTGTTTGTATCCGTGTTCGTATGCGCACATATATATATAGATGTCAGTGTTTGTGATCACAGATCACTTCCCGTCTGTTCGTCGCTCTTCATCTGTAAAGACTCAGGGAGTTTTCTCTTGTTTTGTATGTACGCCACTTTCTCTCTGTGACTGACAGAGGCTGTAAATAAACAAAAGTGCTTTCCCAACCAGTGTTTCCCGAGCCTCTTTCCTCTCTGTGTTTTAAAGTCACCATGAAATCAAAACGGACAACTCTTGTTTTTTTTTTAATTGAATATTGCAGTGTTTATTCTAAATTATTTATCATTACGCATCATTATTGTTTTAAATTCATGTGTTTTATAATCTTAATTCAGATTAACCTCCCCTCCCTCATGCAGCAACATCTCTTCTCTGAAGACGAGGGCGGGGCAACCTGTCACTCACATGAGATCCACCAATAGCAAACCACAACCATCCAATCAATTCCCCACGGACAAAATCAAGCCCCGCCCTACATTTGTTCTTGTTCTAAAACCCGTTTCACTCGGATATACAGAACAATAGGGAAGAAAAAAGACCAGCGCAACTTTCCTTTTTTTAACATGAAAGAAAATGGCATGCAGAATATGTGTTTGTGTGCAGAAGCTCCCCTTCTCAATGTTTATAAGATGCTCTGAGAACGTCTTTATCCTGGTTTGATTCGCAGCACAAAGGCTTTAAATGCATGTTGTGACTTCCTGCAGAATGCCTGTGAACATGTGCATGTGTGTGTTGTGAATGTGCACGCATACTGTATTTAGTCGCACTAACCGCACATTGCCTTCCTGTCTCCATAGGTTAACTTCGAAACTAGCACACTTCCTCTCCGGTGAACAGCAATGCTGCTTGAGCCTCAGCAGACTCTTATTTTTGGTTATTTATCAAGTTAACTCTGTTCTTAACCCGTAACGTTCAGCACTGATAGACTGGAGCGATGGGTAGGTGATGTTCCCGCCTGTAGAGAAATGACTTATCCATCTTATTCCTGACGAGCCTACTGCGTTTTGAATTATGGGTGGCACTTCCGGTTTGGGGAACTTCCATTTAAAAAGACTGAAATGAATCATTTATAATCATAAGGTTGCCCTACAAATAAAGCTTATCCGTCAGTTTGACTGAATGAGCTGTCAATTTTTCTTCACGTTTTATTTTCAGACGTCATGAGAATAACATAACGCTTGCATTTCAGTGTGACGTTGTCATGAATATCTATGGCAAGAGCTCTTTTTAGTCGCTGCATTCTTTTCCACATGAGTATTTTTTTCCCTCTTTGCAGTATGAAAAAAGACAACATATACTGCACATTTGTGGTCTGTTCTCCCGATTTAATTTACAATATATCCAATTAAAGGGTTGGTTCACATTTCTGTCATTAATTACTCACCCTCATGATGTTCCAAACCCGTAAGACCTTCGTTCATCTTCAGAGCACAAATTAAGATATTTTTGAAGAAATCTGAGGTTTTTTATCCTCCATAGAAAGCAATGAAATGACCACATTCAAGGTGCAGAAAAATAGTAAAGACATCGTTAAAATAGTCACTGTGACTACAGTGGTTCAACCTTAATGTTATGAAGCGACGAGAATACTTTTTGTGCGCAAACAAAAATGACTTTATTCAACAATTTCTTCTCTACCCTGTCAGTCTCCTACGCAGTTAACGAAGTGCAGCGCTTGTGTTTACTTTTGAATGCCGGCTCGGTATTGGGCGACGCTGTTCATGCTGATGCAGGAGCCGACCAATCGGTGTTCAGACGTAGAAACTGGAAGCGCTGCAACATAAATAGTGTAGGAGAATGACAGGGGAGAGATGAATTCGTTGAATAAAGTCATTATTTTTGTTTTGTTTTTACACAAAAAGTATTCTCCTCACTTCATAACATTAAGGTTGAACCACTGTAGTCACATTGACTATTTTAACAATGTCTTTAATATCTTTCTGGACCTTGAATGTGGTAATTTCGTTGCTTTCTATGGGAGATAAAAACCTCGTATTTCATCAAAAATATCTTAATTTGTGTTCTGAAGATGAACGAGGGTCTTATGGGTGTAGAACGTTCATTTTTGGGTGAACTATCCCTTTAATAATTCACTGAAATGCACAAAGAATCTCTCGTTTTCTCCTTAAATCCTCATGACTCTTTCCAGGTTTGTTTTCACAGGTAAATATATAATCTGTCAAAATGATGGAAATCACTTTGAAATAGTATCACGCAATGCTGAAGTTAATGAACATTTTTGATTTAGGCAACGTATGTTACATAATAGAGATTACTACAGTGATACGTAACCCGGTTGTTATTGCTGTGGAAAAAATAGGGCTTTTGTGGTTATTCATGGTCCGTTGAAAGTACCTTGTTGATGCTTTTACACATTTAAAGTCCTTTTAATGTTCAATGGTTGAATGGTGAGTAGAATAATGTCATCTCATTGTACCCTTGCCTTTCACTTATTGTTTACAGCTTAGCGGAAGTTACACCCATTATTCGCACAAAGCGTCATGGGGCGTAGGAATAAGGTGGATAAATCAGAGGAACACACACACACACACACACATCAGATGAAATAACATTATCCTGACACGTCTGTGTTTCATCCGTCACAGCTGAAGACGGATCCCAGTTCTCTGCACTTCTGAGAAAATCACCATCAGTCGAGTTTTGTGACATTCTGAGGTGTGTCTGTGTGCATTTTTGTATCTATCAGGACACAAATTTGTATAATGAAATGGGTATGACATAGGTATTACAAGGAGAGGGTGACTTATGAGAACATTACTCCATGTCCCCACTTTTCAAAAGGCTTATAAATCATACAGAATGAGTTTTTGTGAGAAAGTAAAAGTGTGCACAGTTTCCTGTGATGGTTAGGTTTAGGGATAGGGGTAGTGTAGGGGGATAGAAAATACGGTTTGTACAGTATAAAAACCATTACGCCTATGGAATGACCCCACAATTCACAAAAACAAACGTGTGTGTGTGTGTATGAGAGAGAGAGAGAGAGAGAGAGAGAGAATGAGTGTGTTAAATCACTGTCCGGGTCACTGATATCTGTTCCGTCTCATTCTTAAAATTCTTTCCAGTGGAAACAATCTGGCACTGATGCTTGTCTGTCAGCATGTCTGAGCGCACACACGCACACACACACACACACACACACACACACACACACACTAGTGAGATTATCTCAAAGACTTCCAATGTTAACTATCAGGTTAAAGGGTTAGTTCACCCAAAAATGAAAATTCTGTCAGTAATTACTCACCCTCATGCCATTCCAAACCCGTAAGACCTTCGTTAATCTTCGGAACACAAATTAAGATATTTTAGTTGAAATCCGATGGCTCCGTGAGGCCTGCATAGGGAGCAATGACACTTCCTCTCTCAAGATCCATAAAGGTACTAAAAAAAATATTTAAATCAGTTCATGTGAGTACAGTGGTTCAATATTAATATTATAAAGCGATGAGAATATTTTTGGTGCACCAAAAAAAACGAAATAATGACTTATTTAGTGATGGCCGATTTCAAAACACTGCTTCAGGAAGCTTCGGAGCATAATGAATCAGCGTGTCGAATCATGATTCTGATCGCGTGTCAAACTGCCAACGGCTGAAATCACGTGACTTTGGCGCTCCGAACCGCTGATTCGACACGCTGATTCATTCATCTCATGAATCTCAGTCATCTCACTGATTCATATGCTCCGAAGCTTCATGAAGCAGTGTTTTGAAATCGGGCATCACTAAATAAGTCGTTATTTTGGTTTTTTTGGTGCACCAAAAATATTCTCGTCGCTTTATAATATTAATATTGAACCACTGTACTCACATGAACTGATTTAAATATTTTTTTTAGTACCTTTATGGATCTTGAGAGAGGAAATGTCATTGCTCCCTATGCAGGCCTCACGGAGCCATCGGATTTCAACAAAAATATCTTAATTTGTGTTCCAAAGATTAACAAAGGTCTTACGGGTGTGGAACGGCATGAGGGTGAGTAATAAATGACAGAATTTTCAGTCAATGGTGGCCCAAAGCGGCCGGGTTACAAACTTTCTTCAAAATATAGCAGTACAGAGAAATGTATATAGGTTTGGATAACCTGAGGCTGAGTAAATGATGACAGAATTTTCATTTTTGGGTGAACTATCCCTTTAACCCGACCTCTGGCCCCTAAAAAAAACCCTCACAGACAATTGTAAAACACTGGATATAAATAGAAACATGATTTGACCAATTTATAATCTCATTTATACGAGTGAAACACACACAAACTGATTCATCCGAACACCCATAATGATGTAAAGTCTCCCAGCAGGACTGAATCTGGAGCTTTGAGATTTGCTGCTTGTCTGTAGAATGATGAATTCATCAGATCTCAATGAGAGACTGAACAGATCACAGACGGAGGCTAAACAGACTCTACAACTAAACATGGATGAAGTGTCATTACCAACAGCTGTATGAACACATTCATCAAGCCAAAGTATTAACGTAACTGGAAAAACGTTTGTTCATAACTTTGAGAGAACCTTGCCAGAACGTTCCCTGTTCACTGGGTGTGTGTTTGCTTGATGAACGACAGCAGAAAGAAACACTCAGAAAGGCTGCAGCCTCATTATGCTGATTTGCGTCTTTACTAATGAGACAGTCACTTTCATTGTGTTCACTGTCTGTTTCTATCAGACAATTCAACCATTCAGAATCTAGACTTGATTTTCACAATAAAGACAGTGAAGGTTTTCTGAATGAGTGTTAGTGTGATGTCAGTAATCACTTGTCTGCTAAAGGACTGAAAGTAAGATGTCATGACTTCATGGCTTTGACCTTGTTTGTGCTGCAGTGATGGTTTACTGATAAACTCCAGTGTCCTTTCAGATAAAACACATGCCACAGCGGCAGTTAATGGAAAGACACACACACACACAGACTTTGGCTCTGAGTTAATGTGATGTGAGGATTGGCCTCTACTAAAAGGCTTTATTTGTTAAGCTGTCCATTTTTCCATTGCTCTGAGACGCAGTGCAGCGATCACTCATGTTACACAAGCTCTCGCTGCTCTCTGCTGGTTAATAAACACACAGTGCTTCAAACAGCTTCAGCTGATTACTCTGATGATGACATCTGATGGGACTGTGGACTAACTAATTAATTACTTACTCATTCCAACATATTACAACATTCATATTAGTTTTTATTATCATTTGTATGAGAAAGAAAGAAAACTTAAAGAATATACAGCAAATACATGACAATCATAATGTCAAGATTCAAAGCTATCTATCTATCATTCTATCTATCATTCTATCTATCTATCTATCTATCTATCTATCTATCTATCTATCTATCTATCTATCTATCTATCTATCTATCTATCTATCTATCTATCTATCTGTCTATCTGCCTGTCTGTGTCTGTCTGTCCGTCCATCTATCCATCATCCATCAATCTATCAACGTATCGTTCTATCTGTCCGTCCGTCCGTCCGTCCATCAATCAATCAATCCATCATCTATCTATCCGTCCATCCGTCTATCTATCTATCTATCTATCTATCTATCTATCTATCTATCTATCTATCTATCTATCTATCTATCTATCTATCAATCTGTCTGTCAGTCTGTCTGTCTGTTCGTCCATCCGTCCCTCCGTCTATCTATCTATCTGTCTGTCTGTCCGTCCGTCCGTCCGTCCGTCCGTCCGTCCGTCATCCATCATCCATCAATCTATCGTTCTATCTGTCCGTCCGTCCGTCCATCAATCCATCTTCCATCAATCTATCAATCTATCGTTCTATCTGTCCGTCCATCAATCAATCCATCATCTATCTATCCGTCCGTCCGTCCGTCTGTCTGTCTGTATGTCTGTCTGTCCGTCCGTCCATCCATCAATCCATCATCCATCATCCATCAATCTATCAACCTATCGTTCTATCTGTCCGTCCGTCCGTCCGTCCATCAATCAATCCATCATCTATCTATCCGTCCATCCGTCTATCTATCTATCTATCTATCTGTCTGTCTGTCTGTCTGTCTGTCTGTTCGTCCATCCGTCCGTCCGTCAATCCATCTATCTATCTGTCCCTCCGTCTATCTATCTATCTGTCTGTCTGTCTGTCTGCCTGTCCGTCCGTCCGTCCGTCCATCATCCATCATCCATCATCCATCATCCATCAATCTATCGTTCTATCTGTCCGTCGAAAAATCCATNGTCAAGTCAAGTCACCTTTATTTTTATATCGCTTTTTACAATGCAGATTGTGTCAAAGCAGCTTTACATTGATAACTGGTACATAATTTTGGCTGCACAGCAGCTCTTAAAGAATAGTGTCAATGCAGGCAGATCAGAAGCACTGTTGAATAAATGTCAAGAATATTGTTGAATATCAAATGTCAAGTCAAATCTATCAATCTATCGTTCTATCTGTCCGTCCGTCCGTCCGTCCATCAATCCATCATCTATCTATCCGTCTGTCCGTCCGTCTATCTGTCTGTCTGTCTGTCCATCTATCTATCTGTCTGTCTGTCCGTCCGTCCGTTCGTCTGTCTATCTATCTATCGTTCTATCTGTCTGTCTCTGTCTGTCCGTCCATCCATCCATCAATCCATCATCCATCCATCAATCAATCCATCATCTATCTATCCGTCCGTCCATCAATCAATCCATCATCTATCTATCCGTCCGTCCGTCTATCTGTCTGTCTGTCTGTCCATCCGTCTATCTATCTGTCTATCTGTCTCTGTCTCTGTCCGTCCGTCGTCCATCTATCCATCATCCATCAATCTATCTATCTATCTATCTATCTATCTATCTATCTATCTATCTATCTATCTATCTATCTATCTATCTATCTATCTATCTATCTATCTATCCGTTTGTCTATATATCTGTCTATCTGTCTGTCTGTCTGTCTGTGTCTGTCCGTCCGTCCATCTAGCCATCATCCATCAATCTATCGTTTTATCTGTCCGTCCGTCCGCCCATCAATCAATCCATCATCTATCTATCCGCCCGTCTATCTATCTATCTATCTATCTATCTATCTATCTATCTATCTATCTATCTATCTATCTATCTATCTATCTATCTATCTATCTATCTATCGTTATATCTGTCCATCCGTCCGTCTGTCCGTCCGTCAATCCATCTATCCGTCCGTCTGTCCGTCTATCTGTCTGTCTATCTTTCTATCTATCTATCGTTCTATCTGTCTGTCTGTCTCTGTCTGTCCGTCCGTCCATCCATCAATCCATCATCCATCAATCTATCAATCTATCGTTCTATCTGTCCGTCCATCAATCAATCCATAATCTATCTATCCGTCCGTCCGTCCGTCTGTCTGTCTGTCTGTATGTCTGTCTGTCCGTCCGTCCATCCATCAATCCATCATCCATCAATCTATCAACCTATCGTTCTATCTGTCCGTCCGTCCATCAATCAATCCATCATCTATCTATCCGTCCATCCGTCTATCTATCTATCTATCTATCTATCTATCTATCTATCTATCTATCTATCTATCTATCTATCTATCTATCTGTCTGTCTGTCTGTCTGTCTGTCTGTCTGTCTGTCTGTTCGTCCATCCGTCCGTCCGTCCGTCAATCCATCTATCTATCTGTCCCTCCGTCTATCTATCTATCTGTCTGTCTGTCTGTCTGCCTGTCCGTCCGTCCGTCCATCATCCATCATCCATCATCCATCAATCTATCGTTCTATCTGTCCGTCCGTCCGTCCATCAATCCATCTTCCATCAATCTATCAAGTCAAGTCAAGTCAAGTCACCTTTATTTATATAGCTTTTTACAATGCAGATTGTGTCAAAGCAGCTTTACATTGATAACTGGTACATAATTTTGGCTGCACAGCAGCTCTTAAAGAATAGTGTCAATGCAGGCAGATCAGAAGCACTGTTGAATAAATGTCAAGAAAATTGTTGAATATCAAATGTCAAGTCAAATCTAACAATCTATCGTTCTATCTGTCCGTCCATCCGTCCGTCCATCAATCCATCATCTATCTATCCGTCTGTCCGTCCGTCTATCTGTCTGTCTGTCTGTCCATCTATCTATCTGTCTGTCTGTCCGTCCGTCCGTTCGTCTGTCTATCTATCTATCGTTCTATCTGTCTGTCTCTGTCTGTCCGTCCATCCATCAATCAATCCATCATCTATCTATCCGTCCATCAATCAATCCATCATCTATCTATCCGTCCGTCCGTCTATCTGTCTGTCTGTCTGTCCATCCGTCTATCTATCTGTCTATCTGTCTCTGTCTCTGTCCGTCGTCCATCTATCCATCATCCATCAATCTATCTATCTATCTATCTATCTATCTATCTATCTATCTATCTATCTATCTATCTATCTATCTATCTATCTATCTGTCTGTCTGTCTGTCCGTCCATCTATCCATCATCCATCATCCATCATCCATCAATCTATCAATCTATCGTTCTATCTGTCCTTCCGTCCGTCCGTCCGTCCGTCCATCAATCAATCCATCATCTATCCGTCCGTCCGTCTGTCAGTCTATCTATCTATCTATCCGTCTGTCTATCTATCTGTCTGTCTGTCCGTCCATCCGTCCGTCTATCCATTCATCCATCCGTTCGTCTGTCTATCTATCTATCGTTCTATCTGTCTGTCTCTGTCTGTCCGTCCATCCATCCATCAATCCATCATCCATCCATCAATCAATCCATCATCTATCTATCCGTCCGTCCATCAATCAATCCATCATCTATCTATCCGTCCGTCCGTCTATCTGTCTGTCTGTCTGTCCATCCGTCTATCTATCTGTCTCTGTCTCTGTCTCTGTCTCTGTCCGTCCGTCGTCCATCTATCCATCATCCATCAATCTATCAATCTATCTATCTATCTATCTATCTATCTATCTATCTATCTATCTATCTATCTATCTATCTATCTATCTATCTATCTGTCTGTCTGTCTGTCCGTCCATCTATCCATCATCCATCATCCATCATCCATCAATCTATCAATCTATCGTTCTATCTGTCCTTCCGTCCGTCCGTCCGTCCATCAATCAATCCATCATCTATCCGTCCGTCCGTCTGTCAGTCTATCTATCCGTCTGTCTATCTATCTGTCTGTCTGTCCGTCCATCCGTCCGTCTATCCATTCATCCGTCCGTCCGTCCGTCTGTCTGCCTATCTATCTATCTATCTATCTATCTATCTATCTATCTATCTATCTATCTATCTATCTATCTATCTATCTATCTATCTATCTATCGTTCTATCTGTCTGTCTGTCTCTGTCTGTCCGTCCGTCCGTCCATCCATCAATCCATCATCCATCAATCTATCAACCTATCGTTCTGTCCGTCCGTCCGTCCGTCCATCAATCAATCCATCATCTATCTATCTATCTATCCGTCCGTCCGTCCGTCTATCTATCTGTCCGTCCGTCCGTCCGTCCGTCTATCTATCTATCTATCTATCTATCTATCTATCTATCTATCTATCTATCTATCTATCTATCTATCTATCTATCTATCTATCTATCTATCCGTCCGTCTGTCCGTCCGTCCGTCCGACAATCCATCATCCATCAATATATCAACCTATCGTTCTATCTGTCCGTCCGTCCATCAATCAATCCATCATCTATCTATCCATCCGTCCGTCCGTCTGTCTGTCCGTCCGTCAATCCATCTATCTATCTATCCGTCCGTCTGTCTGTCTGTCTGTCTATCTATCTATCTATCTATCTATCTATCTATCTGTCTGTCTGTCTGTCTGTCTGTCTCTGTCTGTCCGTCCGTCCATCTATCCATCAATCTATCGTTCTATCTGTCCGTCCGTCCATCAATCAATCCATCATCTATCTATCCGTCCGTCCGTCTATCTGTTTGTCTATCCATCTATCTATCTATCTATCTATCTATCTATCTATCTATCTATCTATCTATCTATCTATCTATCTATCTATCTATCTATCTATCTATCGTTCTATCTGTCCATCCATCAATCCATCATCCATCAATCTATCGTTCTATCTGTCCGTCCGTCCGTCCATCCATCAATCAATCCATCATCTATATATCCGTCTGTCCATCAATCAATCCATCATCTATCTATCCGTCTGTCCATCAATCAATCCATCATCTATCTATCCGTCCGTCCGTCTATCTGTCTGTCTGTCTATCTATCTATCTGTCTGTCTCTGTCCGTCTGTCCGTCCATCTATCCATCATCCATCTATCTATCTATCTATCTATCTATCTATCTATCTATCTATCGTTCTATCGGTCTGTCTGTCTCTGTCTGTCCGTCCGTCCATCCATCAATCCATCAATCTATCGTTCTATCAACCTATCGTTCTATCAACCTATCGTTCTGTCCGTCCGTCCACCCATCTATCAATCCACCATCTATCTATCCGTCTGTCCGTCCGTCTATCTGTCTGTCTGTCTGTCTATCTATCTATCTATCTATCGTTCTATCTATCGTTCTATCTGTCCGTCCGTCCATCCATCTATCCATCATCCATCAATCTATCTATCTATCTATCAATCTATCTATCTATCTATCTATCTATCTATCTATCTATCTATCTATCTATCTATCTATCGGTCTGTCTGTCTCTGTCTGTCCGTCCGTCCATCCATCAATCCGTCATCCATCAATCTATCGTTCTATCAACCTATCGTTCTGTCCGTCCGTCCACCCATCAATCAATCCATCATCTATCTATCCGTCTGTCCGTCCGTCCATCTATCTGTCTGTCTGTCTGTCCGTCCGTCCGTCTGTCTGTCTATCTATCTATCTATCGTTCTATCTGTCCGTCCATCCATCCATCCATCAATCCATCAATCTATCGTTCTATCTGTCCGTCCGTCTGTCCATCAATCAATCCATCATCTATCTATCCGTCCGTCCGTCCGTCTGTCTATCTATCTATCTATCTATCTGTCTGTCTATCCATTCATCCGTCCGTCCGTCTGTCTATCTATCTATCTGTCTGTCTGTCTGTCTGTCTCTGTCTGTCCGTCCGTCCGTCCATCTATCCATCATCCATCAATCTATCGTTCTATCTGTCCGTCCGTCCATCAATCAATCCATCATCTATCTATCCGTCCGTCTATCTATCTATCTATCTGTCCGTCTATCTATCTATCTATCTATCTATCTATCTATCCGTCCGTCTATCTATCTATCTATCTATCTATCTATCTATCTATCTATCTATCTATCTATCTGTCCGTCCATCCGTCCGTCTATCCATTCGTCCGTCCGTCTGTCTGTCTGTCTGTCTATCTATCTATCTATCCATCCGTCTGTCTATCTATCTGTTTGTCCATCCGTCTGTCTATCCATTCATCCGTCCGTCCGTCCGTCTATCTTTCTATCTATCCATCCATCCATCCATCCATCCATCCATCCATGTCTGTCTGTCTCTGTCTGTCCATCCGTCCATCTATCCATCATCCATCAATCTATCGTTCTATCTGTCCGTCCGTCCGTCCATCTATCCATCATCCATCAATCTATCGTTCTATCTGTCCGTCCGTCCGTCCATCTATCCATCATCCATCCATCAATCTATCGTTCTATCTGTCCGTCCGTCCATCCATC
>RJVU01057857.1:8056243-8070836 GCA_003731715.1 Anabarilius grahami | reverse complement strand
ATATATTTGAACTGTTTTTAATTGCTTCATTATAGATGTCTAATTACAAAATTACAAAAGTTTCAATAGAAATGACATTAAAGTATATTTTAGTTTACCACATATGCTTGTCAGGACATTCGTTTAACTATATTTCACAAGACAATAGAAATAATAATATAATGGCTTATTATTTCATGATATGCTTATTTGTTGCTGGTGACATACAGTTTAACTGATGCCTGTGAACTATTCTGCATTTTTTTATCATTTATTTCCAGGTTTAAAAGGATGGCAGCATCATTATTTTATTTTTACACAGAGATTCGCAGGTCTGTTAGTAAAATCTGTTGACTTTACAATCTTTGTTGCATTATATGGCAACGGTGACAGTTAAAAGCACCTCTTGTGTTTTTTACCCCTAGTTAGCATGCCTGTAACTCAAGAAATATTAAAGATCTCTTAATATCCTTTTATATTTTGGTTCTTGACAAACATTTATTTTGGCATCTTCATTTTAAAGGCCCTATATGGTTCAGTCCCACAGATATGCGGCTCCATGTTCAGTTTGTTGAATTTTACCCATTTTCAATGGTTGAAAACCAAATGTGGTTTACTTTGCACACAGCTGATACTTATTGCATTTAAAGGGCAATGTCTGAAGAATAAATTATGTTCAAATTAGAAATGTATCTTGTTTTCCTATATCAAAAGAATTGCATAAAATATAACTGTCTGAGTACCAAAAATCCACTAAAATGTTAGTTAAAATGAAAATAATGTCATTTATTACTCACCCTCATGTCTTTCTACACTTGTAAGACCTTCATTCATCTTCAAATTAAGATATTGTTGATGAAATCCGATAGCTCAGTGAGGCCTCTATTGAGAGCAAAGCCACCAAACCTCTCAAGATCCATAAAGGTACTAAAAACATATTTAAAACAGTTCATGTGAGTTCAGTGGTTCAACCTTAATATTATAAAGCAACGAGAATACTTATTGTGCGGCAAAAAAAACAAAATAACGACTTTTCAACAGTATCTTGTGATGGCTGCTTTGGAGCTTTACGAAGCTTTTGTTTCGAATTAGTGATTTGGATCTCCTATCAAACGGCTAAACTGCTGAAATCACGCGACTTTGACTTTGACACTGATTCGATTCGTAAAGCTCCGAAGCTTCATGTAGCAGTGTTTTGAAATCGGCCATCACTAGATATTGTTGAAAAGTCGTTTTTTTTTTTNTTAAAATGAAAATAATGTCATTTATTACTCACCCTCATGTCTTTCTACACCTGTAAGACCTTCATTCATCTTCAAATTAAGATATTGTTGATGAAATCCGATGGCTCAGTGAGGCCTCTATTGAGAGCAAAGCCACCAAACCTCTCAAGATCCATAAAGGTACTAAAAACATATTTAAAACAGTTCATGTGAGTTCAGTGGTTCAACCTTAATATTATAAAGCGACGAGAATACTTATTGTGCGGCAAAAAAAAAAAAAACGACTTTTCAACAGTATCTCGTGATGGCTGCTTTGGAGCTTTACGAAGCTTTTGTTTCGAATTAGTGATTTGGATCTCCTATCAAACGGCTAAACTGCTGAAATCACGTGACTTTGACTTTGACTTTGACTTTGACACTGATTCGATTCGTAAAGCTCCGAAGCTTCATGAAGCAGTGTTTTGAAATCGGCCATCACTAGATATTGTTGAAAAGTCGTTATTTTGTTGTTTTTTTGGCGCACAAAAAGTATTCTTGTCGCTTTATAATATTAAGATAGAACCACTGAACTCACATGAACTGATTTAAATATGTTTTTAGTACCTTTTATGGAGCTTGAGAAATTCGGTGGCTTTGCTCTCAATAGAGGCCTCACTGGGCCATCGGATTTCATCAACAATATCTTAATTTGTGTTCCGAAGATGAACAAAGTTCTTACAGGTGTAGAACGACATGAGGGTGAGTAATTAAAAACATTATTTTCATTTTTGGGTGAACTAACTCTTTAACTTGCTCTCAAAAGTGTATTTCTATATTTCAATCAGTTTTAGGGATATTTGGAAGATGGGATTTTGTTAATTTTAACAGTTTCTGAAGCTACCAAGAGTTGAAATACACAGTATCGTAACTACGCGTTACCACATTGACATTGAATCTAGAAGGATATTAAGATATCTTTAAAATTTTTAGAGTTACTGGCACAAAAACTTTGGAAAAAGAATATTTATGTTCTATGCAATTGTTGATAGAAAAGAAATGAGATAAATTTCTAGTTTCAACATTATTTGTTCTTCAGATATTCCTCTTTAAAAGAAAAAATAATCAGCTGTGTGCAGAGTGACCCACATTTGGTTTTTGACCACTAAAAATGTGTACAATTGACCAATTTACTCCTGTAGTCACTTTAAAATCTCAATATCTCTAGCATTGTACCTTTATAGGGTCTTACAAATTAAGATACCAAAAGAAAAGTTTGTTATGAACCAGAATCTTTAATACTTCTTGATTTAAGCCGGGCACACATTTAACGACTAGCTAAAACATTCTAAGACTGTGCTCAACATACAGCGATTGTTTCCTGCTCCTGAAGCAGATTGATATACTTACACATGGAATTTGAACACCGACTGTAATCGCAGACTGAACGCAACTGGCTCTGACTGGACGCGTTTGAGCGCGATCAGTCATAAGTATCAATTTACATTCATAATCGGCCTTACAATCGTTAAGTGTGTGCGCGGCTTTACAGGCATGCAAACTTGGGACAAAAAACACAAGACACTTTTAGCCATTTTTGAACTGTCACTGCTGACATATAATGAAACAAAGATTGCTAAAGTCAACAGATTTTACTAATATACCTACCAATCTCTGTGTAAAACTAAAATAACGATGCTGCCATCTTTCTAAAGGCATTTTTACCTGCCTGTAATTCGGCTCCAAATCTCAGGTAAAAATAGTGGATTACAGTAAATATACATCTGTGACATTTAATATTTTGGATTTCTTTTTCATTTATGTATTTCTTTAACTGGGCACCTCCAGTTGGAGTTGAAAATATGGACTATCATTATTTGCAGTGTTTCCCAGCAAACACTGAGAGACTGAACCGAGTCACTGTTGTTGCTCAAGAGCAAATACACAACACATGGCTGACCGTATGAACCAGTGAAATTATGACAGCTCACATAGATGATAACACTACCCTCATCTGTCCAATCATTAATAGACAGTGAGCTCTTTCTTTCATTAACCCTGTTTTGTGACGCCATGGAAAAAGGTAGTGATGTGAGTTCATTTGGCTGTGAATACATGTGCAGATGGCCACGAACGGGATCGAAGTCTTCTGCGTTTCCATCGTCCTTCAGCACGTTCGGCTCGTCTCAGAGAGATGGTAGCGCTTCTCTGATTCAGTAGTAATATTATAGCAGTAATATTAATCTTAATATTTTCCTGGCATATGAACTGTGGTGAAACAGAAGAGATGCTCAAACTGCACATTTACACTAAAGTGACATGAACACAGGAGAAATGTTAGTAATTACAAGCTCATTGGATAGTCAAAGTGAAAGAAAAACAGGTTAACCGATTAAATGAAATGTTCATTTGAAGTGGGATTATTTGAATGAATTGGTCAAACCCAAAGGAGCATGAATGTTTTGACTGTTCTGCTGTATTTCCAGTGATCTGATGATGATGGTGTCCGTCAGAGGCCTGTATTTCCTCATCACTCTGTTCCTGGGCAGTTTCTTCGGCAGCATCTTCATGTTGGGTCCCGTTCTGCCGCTCATGCTGCTCTCGCCGGCCTGGTACCGCTGGATCACGGACCGCGTCGTGGCCACATGGCTCACCCTACCGGTGGTATGGCACCTCATCTGAGTATTAATAACAGTTCAGAGCAGCCATACACACACTTTTTGTCAGCCGAATCCTTTTGCACCTGAGAAGCTTTATGAAGGGGGTTGTTTGTCTATTTCTGAAATCATATAATCTACAGCTGCTGTCGAATGGGTCTGTCTGTCTGCGCAGGCGCTGCTGGAGCTGGTGTTCGGGGTGAAGGTGGTCATAACGGGCGACGGCTTCATTCCTGGTGAGCGCAGTGTCATCATCATGAACCATCGGACGCGTCTGGACTGGATGTTCCTGTGGTGCTGCCTGCTGCGCTACAGCTACCTGCGTCTGGAGAAGGTCTGCCTGAAAGCAGCATTGAAGGCCGTGCCCGGGTTCGGTGAGTCCCAGAATTCCACAACTACTAATCGCCAGCTGTGTTATAAAGCTATAGAGTGTGTGTCTGTGTGTGCAGGCTGGGCCATGCAGGTGGCCTCCTTCATCTTCATCCATCGCCGCTGGGAGGAAGACCGCAGTCACATGTCCAACATGCTGCACTATTTCTGCCACATCAAGGAGCCGCTGCAGCTGCTGCTCTTCCCCGAAGGCACCGACCTCACCGGTGAGAGATTCACACGTCTGGACAAATCACATACTCACAGGGCCTAAAACTAACTTTTTGCCACATCTACCAATGGCTGGTGACTTCAGAAAATGTACTGGTCATAATTATTTTTCCCGGCAAAAAAAGGCAGTAATGAAACAAAGATCCATTTTAGATGCCAGTGAAAATTCACAATTCTCTATTCCAATTTCAATACCACAGCTAAAACTTCTAGCCTTAGTAATATAAATTTAAAACATTGTTAAAGACAAATAAACAGTCAGTAGTAAAAAAAAATAAAATAATCAAATTACAAGCAAAAGCACAAACAAATACAATAGAACAATGATACAAATGAAATAAACAGTGTTTTTCAGGTTTTTCAGGTACAGGAATTTAATAAGGTAAGCAAATGTAAAATAACACTGCATAGTCTTCACTGTATAAATTAAACATCCTTATTAAGGTTACAAAAGTTATTCGGTCAAGAGCAGTGAGTGATTTTTTTTCTTTTGTTGTCATTTGTTGTTTGATTAACATTAAAATCACAGACAGCAGCAGGACTATTAGGCTGCTGTCACTTTAAGAGTGACTGCATGGATATAATATATTGATACTGTTCTTTTTTAACTGTTTACGTTCACTTAAAGGCAAAATATATACGATTTTTGGATTAAAATATCCAAAAACCACTAGAACAATGTTATATATGTTGTTGACTTGTGTACGTACTTTATCCCAAATGTTTCGAAGAATGTCTAAATCCAGAGAAATAAGCAATTTTAACCAGGGCACAGACTGTGTCCGTGCGTTGCCTATTACATACACGCGTTACCCTCGATTTCCGGTTTTATTTTGTAGAAACCATGGAAACACCAAAGACGCTTTAATATATTATGTGATTTATTAGACAGGTGAGCAACTGTTTGAATACATTCTTCGACAGAAAACGAATCATGTTATATAGCTCAACACAGTAAGTCTTATCGTTTAAATCTCGTTTTCCTTATTTACCACGAGTACCATGTTTTACCATGCCTAATATCGATCTAGCTTACTACAGTGTGCAACAAGTGTCTCATAGCAGCTGCCGAGCGAATGCACAGAGTAGCACTCTAACAGCTTTCAACACACAAATGTATCTAATATAATAAAACAGCGCTGCTTTACCCCACATACTAATGAGCGGAAGAAGCAGAAGCGCTCGTCTGCGGCATAATAAAAGCTCCACTGCTCTCGAGGTGTGTCGTGTGTCGCGCTTGTCTCTCATTAGCAATCGCTCCAGCTGCCTCTTTCCACTCTGATGGTTTTCAGCCACACCCTGCTTCATACAGTAATCTTTAATACAGTAGCTCATCCATTAATTTGATTACTATCCGAGTCCCATCAGATTCTTTTCCACCGGCTGTAGATGTAAAGACAACACCTTCCATGATTCCGCGAAGCTACACCTTAGTTTTGAATAAGCGACCTCTAGTGGCGAAAAATTATATATTGTGCCTTTAAGACATAACCGACTATGTTTATTGGGATACTGGCTATTTTTTTTATGTAATTTTGTGAGAATTTGTCTGTTCAAGTGCAAGAACATGTGAAAGAGAACTCAGTTCAGTATTCGCACGAGGTCTGAGACGCAGTTTTCTGGGCGCGTGCTTCGAATGTTTGCGAAATGAGCTCCCTTTCACGTCTTCTTGAATATTGTCTTTTTTTTTATCATGTTTGTGCGTTGTTAGAATTTTATAAAAATGTTAAAGGCCAACTGCCAATTGACACCGTTTCATATACTCACCAACATCGATTTGTACTTGCATTTGCCGCTTGTCGAGTGTTAATTTTAGGCCCTGAATACAGTACAGCACTGACTGGTTAAAGCTCAGGGATATATGATATATGTAATATTCAAACTTTGGAATGGCCTCCTCTTTCACATGAGGTCCGCTTATTCTGCTTATTCATATATAAACATTGATCAGCGGAGGCTCAATCGTGCGCAAGAACCAGTGAGGTTTGCTCTCGTGCTTTAAGACAACTGTCTTAAATGTTGTTTACACAGACTCTCAATGAATGAAAAAACGAAAAAGATGAATGAAATGAAAGTTTGAGGGCAAGTAAATCATGATTTTTGAGCGTCACATGCCCTACAGCGGCCGCACCACTCTGACCTGATGACCTGACATGGTTTTCTGACCTGCTGGGATGAAGCCAAACACGGGCAAATCCCAGACAAGATCCCATGTCAGTCAGACGCGCTGCTGATCTGAAGTTGAAGGATTGGCCAGTTATCCCAGATGATTAGTTTGACCTCAATCCTGTTAACCCTCATGTGGCACAAGCGCTTTACCGTCTGATGGCCAGATCTCTGGATGAGTCGCAGATGTGCATAGCTGGATTTTGGCTTTGTGAGAGGCTTTGGGTTCGGTTGAGATGCTCTCTGATCATTACATGAAATGGATCAGAAGCACTACTGGTTTAAAAGAAATCATTTGTATTGATTACAAACCAGATTTTTATTATGCCTTTATATTTAATACCTTACCAGGGTTGGGTGAAATCTGATATATATAAGTTTATTTCTTAGGGAACCAGAGATGCAAATCAGCTCCAATCTCTGTATGTTTGTATATGTACAATGCTTCTAGATTTGTGCATGTCAGAGTCAAAGAGAGAATGTTTAAAGGATTAGTCCACTTTTAAATAAACTTTTCCTGATAATTTACTCACCCCATGTCATCCATGTCTTTCTTTCGTCAGTCGAAAAGAAATTAAGGTTTTTTGATGAAAACATTCCAAAAACTGGCGCCGGGTTCGTTCCGTAAATTGAATAGGGAAGGCGTAGGACATAAAGCGTAAGCGTTTTGAAGAATGCGGAAAGCGGAAGTACGTTCAAGGTGATATTTTGTGTTTATAGAGCATATACAGTTCTATTTTTTTCGAAAATGACATATCGTTTCGCTAGATAAGACCCTTATTCCTCATCTGGTATCATTTAAAGCCCTTTGAAGCTGCACTGAAACTGTAATTTTGACCTTCAACCGTCTGGAGGCCATTGAAGTCCACTATCAGGAGAATAATCCTGGAATGTTTTCATCAAAAACCTTAATTTCTTTTCGACTGACGAAAGAAAGACATGAACATCTTGGATGACATGGGGGTGAGTAAATTATCAGGAAAAGTTTATTTAAAAGTGGACTAATCCTTTAACTCTATATGTGATTCAGATCATGTGATTTCTGAAGCACACATGATCCTGGATTCAGCTTCGGCTCTTATTCATTTTTCTGTGCAGAAAACACTCGCGCCAGGAGCGATGAGTTTGCTGAGAAAAACGGCCTTCCAAAGTACGAGTACGTTCTTCACCCACGCACCACCGGTTTCACCTTCATCGTTGACACGCTGCGGAAAGGTCAGAGGTCACTTACTGTACATGAATCACATCATCTTTGCAAATGTCTTTTTCCTGTTACGTTACATTACATTTATTATTGTTGTAGTGAATGTTTCCCCAATCTACACCACTGCTGCTTGAACCAGTTCTGAACGTGATCAGATAAAGACTGCGTGCCTTGAAATAACATGTCTGTCATTGAAACGGTTTTTATCATTCATAAAGATCATACACTGATCAGGCATAACATTATGACCACTGACAGGTGAAGTGAATAACACTGATTATCTCTTCATCACAGCAGCTGTTAGTGGGTGGGATATATTAGCCAGCAAGTGAACATTTTGTCCCTTAAAGTTGATGTGTTAGAAGCAGGAAAAATGGGCAAGCGTAAGGATTTGAGCGAGTTTGACAAGGACCAAATTGTGATGGCTAGACGACTGGGTCAGAGCATCTCCAAAATTGCAGCTCTTGTGGGGTGTTCCCGGTCTGCAGTGGTCAGTATCTATCAAAAGTGGTCCAAGGAAGGAACAGTGGTGAACCGGCGACAGGGTCATGGGCGGCCAAGACTCATTGATGCACGTGGGGAGCGAAGGCCAGCCCGTGTGATCCGATCCAACAGACGAGCTGCTGTAGCTCAAATTGCTCAAGAAGTTAATGCCGGTTCTGATAGAAAGGTGTCAGAATACACAGTGCATCACAGTTTGTTGCGTATGGAGCTGCATAGCTGCAGACCAGTCAGGGTGCCCATGCTGACCCCTGTCCACCGCCGAAAGAGCCAACAGTGGACACGTGAGCATCAGAACTGGACCATGGAGCAATGGAAGAAGGTGGCCTGGTCTGATGAATCATGTTTTCTTTTACATCACGTGGATGGCCGGGTGCGTGTGCGTCGCTTACCTGGGGAACACATGGCACCAGGATGCACTATGGGAAGAATGCATGCCGGCGGAGGCAGTGTGATGCTTTGGGCAATGTTCTGCTGGGAAACCTTGGGTCCTGCCATCCATGTGGATGTTACTTTGACACGTACCACCTACCTAAGCACTGTTGCACACCATGTACACCCTTTCATGGAAACGGTATTCCCTGGTGGCTGTGGCCTCTTTCAGCAGGATAATGCGCACTGCCACAAAGCAAACATGGTTCAGGAATGGTTTGAGGAGCACAACAACGAGTTTGAGGTGTTGACTTGGCCTCCAAATTCCCCAGATCTCAATCCAATCGAGCATCTGTGGGATGTGCTGAACAAACAAGTCCGATCCATGGAGGCCCCACATCGTGACTTACAAGACTTAAAGGATCTGCTGCTAACATCTTGGTGTCAGATACCACAGCACACCTTCAGGGGTCTAGAGGAGTCCATGCCTCGACGGGCCAGGGCTGTTTTGTCAGCAAAAGGGGGATCAACACAATATTAGGAAGGTGGTCATAATGTTTTGCCTGATCGGTGTATGTACACACATTTTCTAAATATTTTTATATGGGGACTTACCCTAATATGTGGGTCAGTCTCCATCAGTAACCTGCGGTCAGCCGGGCTGATCGAGATTAAACCGGTCACCAGCTGATATCTGATCTGACTCGCCACCAACAGGACGTCACTCACACATTCTAACACAGATATCATCACCTCATGATATATTATAGAGGACATTTTCTGCTTTTTTTTCCATGTTCATCTTTCTTTAGTGTGTAATGTTGTTTGAGCATGAAAAAGCTCTGCAAAGTCCCAAATCAGTGTCACTGTTTCTGAACTCCCTGAAACGCCTCCATTGTAGTCTTGAGTTTTCTTTCGGGAACGAACACGTCACAATATTCCTCATTTAAATAATTCATACGCAGAATAAAGGGGCGGGGCCTGGTTGATTTAGATAGTAGTGTGTTAAAACTGGCGTTTATGGTGAGGGGCGGGACATTTCCCAAACACGCTCAAAGCGCTTGACCAATCACAACACACTGCTCCAGCCGACCAATCAGAGAAAACTGTGCTTTTCAGAAGGAGGGGCTTCATAGAGACAGGAACTAAACAGAGTGTTACTGACAGACTGGGAAGAGAGGAGCTGCAACAATGGAGAATATGAGGAAAATAATTGAGTTATTCAGTCATAAGATTCATCAGCCTTTGTGCAGCTCATGAACTTTGACTTTCGCCCTGTATAATAGCGATTATTATTTCTCCTGACAGGAGATAACCTGGATGCTGTCCATGATATTACCGTGGCGTATCCGCAGAACATCCCCCAGACGGAGCGACACCTGGTTCTGGGTCTGTTTCCCCGTGAGATCCACTTCCACGTGCGGCGCTACACGGCGGCGGCTCTGCCCAGATGTGCAGAGGAGCTGCAGCTGTGGTGTCAAGAGCGCTGGCAGGAGAAAGAGCTGCGGCTGCGAGAGTTTTACCAGGCTGTGCCGCGCCGCTTTGACGAGCCCGAGGCTCGTGTGCCACCCTGTAAGAGCGAGCTGAGGGTGTCTCTGATCAAAGCCGCGTCACTGCTGTACTGGACCTTCTTTATTACCGCCTCCTTCGTCAGCCTGTGGCTCTGGGCTCCCGTTCGCTTCTACTTCCTGTTGATGGTGATCTTCTTCCTGGGTCAGCAGAGGGTGACGGGCGGCGTGGAGCTGATGGAGTTGGCGTGTCATCGCCACTGGAGTTCAAAGGACAGAGAGCGCAATGGAATGGAGGCGAAGGAGGAATGAGAGGAGATGCTGGTTTGGTGTGTTTTGTGTATTCAAAGTGGCCATGGCGCCTCCTGCTGGCTGAGAGGATGAAGCGCAGCCTCCTGCAGTAACGACACGCCACACTGCAGCGGCGCGAAGAGGGATTCGACGTCATTCTCTGACATTATAAACACATCATGGGAGCGCTGATTCAACATTTATCACTGTGCGAACGAATGTCGTACCTACGGAAGCTTGTTCTACCATGGAATATAAAAAAGGTAATTGCGACCTTTTTATCTCACAATTCGGACACTCTATATTTGAGATATAAAATTCTGAATTGTGAGATATAAACTTGCAATTGTGAGAAAAAAAGTCGCAAGTACCTTTATTCCGTGGCGAAAGCAAAATAACAGAATTGCGAAACAACGTCAAAATTGCAAAATGTAAATACAGAATTGTGAGTTTAACTCGCAATTCTGAGAAAAAAAGAGTTGTAAGATATAAATTTGCAGTTGTGAGGAAAAAAGTCAGAATTCCCAGGTTAAAAGTCGCAATTATCCTTGTTATTTTTCATTCCGTGGCAGAAACAAGCTTCCATACGTGCCTGAGGACTCGTCTGTTAGCGTCTCTCTGTACGATTTCCTCCTTTTACTCTCAGTCTTGTTTGTTTCCTCGTGTTTTAGTAGCTCCGGTCCAGCCCCGCACATGACGTGACAAATTTATATATATCATGGCCACGAAATAAGAATTTGTTTCCTTATTTTAAGTAAATAGTGCGCACTATATTATAATTCAATCTCTTGTTTTACTAAATTGTGCGCACAATATAATATTTTGTTTCCTCGTTTTACTAAATAGTGCGCACTATGTTATAATTCGTTCTCTCGTTTTACTAAATTGTGCACACAATATAATAATTTGTTCCCTCATTTTACAATGCAGTATAATAATTTGTTTCCTTAATTTTGTAAATCATGGCCACATTGTACTAATTCGTTCCTTCATTAAGTAAATCGTACGCACAATATAATAATTCATTTCCTTGTTTTTCTAAATCGTGCGCACAGTATAATAATTTGTTCCCTCAATTTAGTAAATCGTGCGTGCGATATAATAATTTGTTCCCTCTTTTTAAGTAAATTGTGTGCACGATATAATAATTCGTTCCCTCATTTTACTAAATCGTGTGCACGATATAATAATTTCTTCCCTTAATTTAGTAAATTGTGCGCACAATGTAATAATTCATCCTTCATTTTACTAAATCGTGCACAAGATATAATTCGTCCTCTCGTTTAAAGTAAATTGTACTCACAATATATTAATTTGTTTCCTCGTTTACTAAATCGTGCGCACAATATTATAAGTAGTTCCCTCGTTTTACTAAATTGTGCGCATGATATAATAACTTTTTCTCTCGTTTCACTAAATCACGCGGACAATATAATAATTAGTTCCCTCGTTTTACTAAATCATGCGCAAGGTATAATATTTTTTTCCCTCGTTTCACTAAATTGTGGGCAAAATATAATAATTAGTTCCCTCGTTTTACTAAATCATGCGCACGATATAATTCGTTCCCTCGTTTTACCTACAGTGCGCTCTATATAATTAGTTCCCTCGTTTTACCTACAGTGCGCTCTATATAATTAGTTCCCTCGTTTTACTAAATCATGCGCAAGGTATAATATTTTTTTCCCTTGTTTCACTAAATTGTGCGCAAAATATAATAATTAGCTCCTAAATCGTGCGCATGATATAATTCGTTCCCTCGTTTCACTAAATCGTGCGCACAGTATAGTAATTAGTTCCCTCGTTTTACTAAATCATGCGCAAGGTATAATATTTTTTTCCCTCGTTTCACTAAATTGTGCGCCAAATATAATAATTAGCTCCTAAATCATGCGCATGTTATAATTCGTTCCCTCGTTTTACTAAATCATGCACCAATATAATATTTTTTTCCCTAGTTTTCTAAATTGTGCGCACGCTCTAATAATTTGTTTCCTCGTTTTACTAAATTGTGCTGATGATATAATTCGTTCCCTCGTTTCACTAAATCGTGCGCACAATATAGTAATTAGTTCCCTCGTTTTACTAAATCATGCGCAAGGTATAATATTTTTTTCCCTCGTTTCACTAAATTGTGCGCAAAATATAATAATTAGCTCCTAAATCATGCGCATGTTATAATTCGTTCCCTCGTTTTACTAAATCATGCGCCAATATAATATTTTTTTTCCCTAGTTTTCTAAATTGTGCGCACGCTCTAATAATTTGTTTCCTCGTTTTACTAAATTGTGCTGATGATATAATTCGTTTCCTCGTTTTACTAAATCGTGGCCACAGTGCACTAATTCGTTCCCTCGTTTTGATTTAGTAAATCGAGGGAACGAACTAGTAAAACGTGCTGACGTATTAGTAAGTCGTGGGAACTAATTGTGTGTAACTCGTGGCCTGATACACATATTTGTTCCTGCATGTCATGTGCTCAGTAAGTTTACCACAGCCATATTTTAAAGAGCTATTGTATTTTGGTTTCTTTTTATTATTTATTTGTTTTTATAGTTACGGATCACAGCCATAGCACATTAGCTTTAAGTGCTCATGGAGAATAATGTTGTTCAAATGTTAAAACAACACAAACCCCCACTGTACTGATGTTTATCCGTGGACGTTCATCAGGAGCGTGTCGCGTGTGTTTTCTCAAAGCTCTCGCGGCTCTTACATGCATGGCTGCTGAAACTCGCAGCGACGAACAGAACGAAGGCTTTCTTCAGCTGGAATGAAAATGTGACTTTCTCAGACAATCCAAATCATTTAAATCAGGGCAAATGCTGAGTTACCAATATACTAGATTACAGAATAACTGACCTAACCGTCTCACTCTCTGTCCCCGTCTGCCTCACCTTTGACCTCTCGTGTTCCTCTGATGCTGTCAATCACACACGGATTCTCTCATTATCGATCAGTACTAGTAGTGTCCTGATGTGAGCGGGTGGTGTTCGTGCTGCTGTCTGATAATGTTTGAACTGGTTTTGTGTCTGAAGGAGGAAGACCAGCTCACTGTGATGGAAAACAGTGTCTGTATTCGCACACGTGTCCATAATGCACATGTACAACCGTCACTATCACTCAGGTATATTCAATCACTGTAATCAATAATCAATACTCTAATAAATCAATGTTCTGTGTTTCTTTTCAGTCCTTTGTCCAGTTCAGTTTATCTGCACATGTTCGTATGAAGGACTTAAACCTTTTGAATGTGTGTCTCTGTATAAAACACGAGACACTACAGCCAAAACCATTGTGTTTTCACGCACGGGTCAGTTTTGAGCTGTATTTTCTTCCTTAAAATGCCTTCTTTCAGACTAGTGAAACAAAACATCCCAAAAAATAATTTTATTGCGCTTTATTTTTTTGCGTCTGTAGATTTCAATCTTTAAAGTCAGAGAGTTTGAGTTAGAAATCACTTGTAGTATGATGATATCTATAGTTAAATTGTTTTTTACCCTTAATACAGAACGAGGCACGTGACTCTGAAACACACAGACACTGATGGAGAAAATCAGTGGGATGAGACGTTTTGAAGGTTAAGTTGGGTTGCCGTGACAACAAATAGTGCTTAATAGTGGTTGCTTGGTAACGTGATGTAGAATGATGTCAGTGTTCATGCATGTGCGCAGACGGGAAACACGCGCATGCGCTGTTTGTGCTCCGGGGATCAATTATAATTCAGTTTTCTGCTGAGATCAGGTGATGTTCTTGGGCTCGTCTGAACAAGGTTGAGTAGAATTTTAATCAATTTTTCGCCCCTTGTGGAATCCAAAACCATTAGCATCAGGATAGTACGGAAGAGGATTAGGGCCAAGCAATAATAAAAAAATAAAACCATCTCGAGATTAAAGTTGTTAAATTTCGAGAAAAAAGTCGAAATAAAATGTTGAGAATAAACTCGTTAAATTACGAGAAAAAAGTCGAGATAAAAAGTTGAGAATAAACTCGTTAAATTTCGAGAAAAAAGTCGAGATAAAATGTTGAGAATAAAGTCATTAAATTTCGAGAACAAACTCGTTAAATTTCGAGAAAAATGTCGAGATAAAATGTTGAGAATAAACTCGTTAAATT
>RJVU01057857.1:8039344-8050130 GCA_003731715.1 Anabarilius grahami | reverse complement strand
AATTGAAAAACAATTCTATTTGTTTCCCTGAATTACCAAACAGGTATGAAGATTATTAAGAGCAAAAGAATATAAATAATTACTATAAATAATAATAAGGAATATGCTAATATTGTTGTGAATCTCATAAAACCATGTCCAGGTCTAACTTCACCCCAAAATCAACAGAAATGAAAAAAAAAACAACTAACAAACAAAAATTATATATATATATAAGGATATTAATTGCATTATGACAATGAAGCACATATTACTGGAAATTGAACTGTAATGTGTCTAGATTTATAATTCAATTTTACTGTAATACAAATGATTATTTGTTTCATTTAAATAAGCATTAGAGGCACTAAGGCAAATACTATCACTATGTATACTTCACAATTTATTAACATTTTCCATTTTACAGTCATGAGAATTTGGCTTGATTGTCGTTAAGCAAAAAAAACCTTTTTTATTTTGGGCTGAAATATGAGCTGGGGATTCACTCATTCACCCCGTTGAATTTGTGCAAAACAATAAATAAGCAGCTAAATAATTGAGTTGATGATGCAGCAGAAGTTTCTGTCAGGCACTGTGTTGAACAGCATGTTGTGTTTCACGTCTCAAACGAAGAAAAATCACCACAAATCATCAGGAGTCTTAAAGAAGGCCTTAAAGGGCAGTGAGTCTTTTATGTTCGACAGAATATCACGGGACTGTTTCTCAGAACCAGCTGGGATTCAGACTCAGACTAAAACACTTTGGGTTTTTAGTCCAGGACAAAAATCTGCTGCGCTTCTGCAGAAACAGCCCTTCAGCTTTAAAACTTGGTGCTTTCTTTGTATTTTTCTGGTTTGTTCTGGCTGTCTTTCTCTCTCAGCAGGGCGGTTCCACCGTGCAGCATGTCAACAGCCACGTCCCCGGAGGGCGAGGAGGGGTTTCCAGTACACACAGACACTGAGGACGCTCCACCAGGACAACAGGAGAGCTTCATGCAGGCGGGTGACACACAGGGGGCGCTGCAGCGGCCGGCGTCCTGCTCGCCCTCGCCGCGCTCCAGCTGAACCGTGACGCTGTGAACCCCGGCCCGGTGGAACACCTGCAGGATCTGTGCATGAAGACCGGATGTTCCCGCCACCCAACACTGATCGTGCAGGTCGGGAGACACTCTGACATGCAACGACGCCACGTTCCGTCCTTTAGCCAGTTCCCATACGTGAGCCTCGTGCACGCTCAACACGCCGGGGAGTTTACAGACGCTCTCCACTGGGACACAGACAGAAAAACAAGTCACATGCATTAAAAGCGGAAAACAACCAGAAGCTTTTCCTTTAGAGTCAGCATGAAATCAAAATGGATTTTTCTCATAGAGTATTGCAGTTTTTATTCTAAAGGAATTATGTGTAGTTTTTAAATCCATGTTCCTGGTAATCTTGAATCAGAATAATTTCTCTGATGACGAGGGCGGAGCAACCTGTCACTCACATGAGATCCACCAATAGCAAACCAAAACCATCCAATCAATTCCCCACAGACAAAATCAAGCCCCGCCCTACATTTGTTCTTGTTCCAGAAGCTGTTTAGCCTTCTGGAGCCGATATATACGGAACAATAGTTAAGAAAATCGAGTGGAACTTCCTTTTCATGACTGAGAGTTCCTTCAGTGTTGCCAAGTCCACCAAGAATTGGGCTACTTTCACTCTGTTGTCGCGGGTTGTTTTTCATGTCCGCGGGTTGAAGCAACCACAAATAGCATGATATTTAGCACCTGGAATGCTAATTTTACCAGGGGAACCCCGCCAAAAACGTGGATTTTACCCCCTGGAATGCGCTTTTTTACCAAGGGACCCCCCCTTAAAGGAACACTCCACTTTTTTTGAAAAAAGGCTCATTTTCCAACTCCCCTAGAGTTAAACAGTTGAGTTTTACCGTTTTCGAATCCATTCAGCTGATCTCCGGGTCTGGCGGTACCACTTTTAGCATAGCTTAGCATAGTTCATTGAATCTGATTAGACCATTAGCATCTCGCTCAAAAATGACCAAAGAGCTTCGATATTTTTCCTATTTAAAACTTGACTCTTCTGTAGGTACATCGTGTACTAAGACCGACGGAAAATGAAAAGTTGCGATTTTCTAGACCGATATGGCTAGGAACTATACTCTCATTCCGGCGTAATAATCAAGGAACTTTGCTGCCGTACCATGGGTGCAGCAGGCACAATGATATTATGCAGCGGCTGTGACCCCCTGTTTGCACAGGGAGCGTGCCTTGCAACCGCTTGCAACCATGGAGACATTTGTGAGAGGCAAAGTTCCTTGATTATTACGCCGGAATGAAAGTATAGTTCCTAGCCATATCGGCCTTAGTGCACGATGTAACTACAGAAGAGTCAAGTTTTAAATAGGAAAAATATTGAAACTCTTTGGTCATTTTTGAGCGAGATGCTAATGGTCTAATCAGATTCAATGAACTATGCTAAGCTATGCTAAAAGTGGTACCGCCAGACCCGGAGATCGGCTGAATGGATTCAAAAACGGTAAAACTCAACTGTTTAACTCTAGGGGAGTTGGAAAATGAGTCTCTTTTCAAAAAAAGTGGAGTGTTCCTTTAAATGCGATTGGGCTAGTTTTGAGTAGCAATTGGGCGGGTTTCGTTGTGAAAACCTGGCAACCCTGACTTCCTTCAACCCTAAAGGCCATTCACACACCAAGAACAATATTTTTAACAATAAACTTTTTTAAATAATTCTAAAAATAAAAGAATGGCAGAGTTCACAGCACAACTATACGATAAAGACACTTCCAACTGATGAACAATAAAAACCCTGACAGGCAATCAGAATCCATCCTGCTTTAGAGAGCTTGGGCATTTAAAGGTGCAGTGTATAAATTGTAGCGGCATCTAGCGGTGAGGTTGCGAATTGCAACCAACGCCTAAGTCCACTGCTCACCCCACCCTTTCGAAGCACATAGAAAAGCTACAGTGGCCGACACAGGACAAAGATGTCATCGTCTGAGACTACAGAGAGTAGCCAGTCAAGCAAACGCACTCTGTAGAGCAGTTTGTCCATTTAAGGCTACTGTAGAAACATGGCGGCGCAAAATGGTGAATTCGATGTAAGGGGACCTGTGGTGTATGTAGATAGAAATGGCTCATTCTAAGGTAATAAAAACATAACGGCACAAGGTCTTTATACACCACTGAAAACATCACTTGCATTTCTGTCAATAGATCCTCCTAAATATTACCAAAGTCCCTTTAAGACAAGTCCTTTCACTCGGCGGCCATCTTTGAAGCACCTGTTGGGCATGCAAGTGCAGCTCCTATTTCTTCGAATGTGGAAACATCAAATTCTCCAAAGCTGTTTGCCAAGCTTTCGATTAAATTTCATATTTGAAATCACCAATGAAATCTGACAACAACTGTCTCAAAAATGTTGTTTTTTAAACGCTCGAATCAGTATTTTTCAGGCTGGATCAAGCTAATGTGTATGCGCAGTCCTAAGTGCACGTCTCACTGTTTCTATAGGAACCGGAGCTTCTAACGGCCACTGCAGTGACGCGATGACTTTACCAATCGGCGATTGGCTCTTATTTTGAGGGCAAGACTTATTCCGCCATATTGTGTGTTGCACTTTCTCTCATCCAAAACAATACGAGTGACACGTCTTGTGTTATTCTATAGTCTTCTTTGATATTACACACTGGAACCTTTAAAACGGCAGATGACAAAACTGCAGCGCTTATAATAAACAGAACGATATCGTCCGCTAATATAGTTATCATTCTTGGTGTGATATAAAACACAATGCAATGCAATATATACAACACCTCGGCTAAAACTCACCCGTGAAAAGTGTAATATACACTCTTAAAAATAAAGGTTCTTTATTGGCATTGGTGGTTCCATGAAGAACATTTAACGTCCATGGAAACACTAAAGGTTCTCTATAGTGGAAAAAGGTTCTCACAGTGTTCTTCACAGTAAGAAAACATGGTTCTGAAAGCCTCATTGGGGAACCAGAACTGGCATTGCTGTGAAAACCCCCTTTTGAACCTTTATTTTTGAGAGTTTGTTACAGTCTTGAGAAGCGTAAAGCTGAACTCACGGATGGCGCTCAGTTGCAGGTCGACGGGACTCATCTGCAGCAGGATTCCGGCTGTTTCTTTGACCAGCGGGGCGGCGGACGACATGATGATGGCCACCATGACGAGCGTCAGACTGGGGTCCACATAGCACTGCCAGTTACACGGGGTCTCAGGGGCCAGCGGCCACACGTAAAACAGAGCCGACGCCACCACCACCACCACCGAACCCAGAGCGTCGTTCAACACATGGAGCAGAACGCCTGCAGAGAGCGGACAACAAACCCATGACACGAGATTCACATGCCACGAACATTCGAATGAAATGAAACTCACCTCTGATGTTCAGCGGAGGACCTTCTTTCTCAGCCTTCTCGTCCTGGAGGCCTGTGGACGGACAATGTACAAGTGTGGAGTGCAGTACTGAAGCTCCATGACAAGCATGTTTGTCTCTGAGGGTCAAACATCACAGCTAGACGACCAACAAAGTCATGGATTAGGGCCCATTCACACAGAACGCGTTTTTGCATTCAATGTGCTGCTTTTACAATGTTTTCCTATGTAAACATGCGCTGGCTAGACGGACTTGAATGACCGCTGCGCTTGTGCGTAACGCGCGTTCTAAAAGCGCGTTAAACTTTTAAACAACGCGTCTCTAGACCTTCGTTCCACTCTCTTTTGTTAAAACAAAAACGCGTTCTGTGTGAATGGCCTCTTTCATGGCAGTCTCGACACACCACAGCAGATTATTAGTTCAAAGTACAAGTAAACAGTCAACACTGTACTAATAATTCATGCATGCTCAGTCTACACGAATCTACTAAACAACTGTCATCACACACACATCATGCGTGCTGCATAATATGAAGAGTTGCGATGATCAGCACCTGCTTCTTCCTCCGCCGCGTCCTTGTCCTCCTCTTTGCGCGGCACCGACGCGTCCTTCTGCCGCTTCGGGCACAGGCAGCTGTAGTCCTGGAAGATCAGCAGACCCACCACGTTAACCGCCAGACCCAGCGAGCCCACGATCAGCACCAGCGGCGGGTCGTCGATGGCCTGCGGCTGCGCGAGCCTCTTCAGCGACTCCATGGAGATGGAGAAGCAGAGCGCGGCCAGGAACACGGCGTTGGCCAGCGCGCCCACCACCTCCGCGCGGCCCATCCCGTACGTGAAGCGCCCCGAGCCCGCGCGCCGCGCCACCCGCGCCGCCGTCAGCCCGACGCACAGCGACAGGATGTCCGAAAGCATGTTGAAGGAGTCTGACACCAGCGCGATGGAGTTGCCCATGTAACCCGCCACGATCTCCGCCACGAATAAGATGACGGTGATGACGAGCATCAAAATCAGGCGGCATGTTTTCCCGCTGTAGCGCCCCATGATCGCGCTGCGTTCAGCTCGGAGGTGATGAGGAGGGCGAAGGTGTGTGTTTGTGTGCGAGTTGCAGGTGCGATCGTCTCACTGCTCATCACCTGTCTCACGTTGCCGACCATGAGTTGGCACTTTTCCACGCTCTGATGATTCAGCCGGACGATTCCCTTCAGAAACACTGCGCGCGTCTGAAGTGTTGTGCTGGATTCTTGTCATTGTCACCTTTGGACACTCGTTTAGCTGGTTTTTTTCTGCTTACAGTCTCTCTTTTAAGGTTTAGTTAGTTAGTTCCATGCAGGTCAGCGGGGTTATTGTTCTACGTGCTCAGCATTACTGCACACTGTAAAACAGTCATATATTAAATCATATGAGATTACATTAGCTGGATAAGAGTCTGCTGACAGGCTTTGATATCTGATCATAAAACTTGGTATCTAATGAGCTAATTAATCTTATACGAATATAAGATATATATATATCTTATAAGAATCTTTCTAATGCACAAAATGTGCTTTAAAGTGGAAAAAGGTTCTTTAGATTTTTTAAAGGTTCACTCTAAAAAAAAAAAATGCTGGGTTAAAAACAACCCAAGTTGGGTTAAATATGGACAAACCCAGCGGTTGGGTTAAATGTTTGCTGGTCAGTTTTAATTAACCCAACTATTGTTTAAAAATTACTGTATGTCTGGCTTAAAATGAACCCAAAATAGGTTGGAAATAAAACATCTGACATAATTAGAGGCGACAATAATAACCAAAAGGTGAACATTTATTAATAAGGAATTGAATAAATGTTTATTGTTTAATTATTATTCATTAAACTTATTAATAAATGTTAGTTTATTAAACATATTAATAAATGACAATTTCCAACATACTTTGGGTTCATTTTAAGCAAGCAATACAATAATTTTTAAACAATAGTTGAGTTAAATAAAACTACCCAGCAGGTTGGGCAAACATTTAACCCAACCGCTGGGTTAAAACAACCCAATTGCTGAGTTTGTCCATTTTCAAACTAACTTGGGTTGTTTTTAACCCAGCATTTTTTAGTGTTCTTCACATTAAGAAAAAAATAGTTATTGTAATAAAGGTTGAAAATGGGGTTTCCTACAGAAGAACCATTTTTGGTTCCCCAAAGACACTTTCAGTGATCAGTTCTTAAAAGAACCATTATTTTCTTCATTTGAATAGAACCTTTTTCCACTATTAAGAACATTTAGTGTGATGGAAAGATTCCAAAGGTTCTTCATGGAACCATCGATGCCTTTATTTTTAAGAGTGCCACTGAAAGGTTCTTCTTCTATTGAATACCTCCTTTATTTTTTGCAGTTTACTAATGTGTTTTTCTGTTCGGCTTTATGTGATTTGTTTGGTGTTTCTGTGGTCTGGAAATTCAAAACCCAGAGGAAGATCCGACACTGTTTGCCTCTGAGTGCAGGAGATGCTTTACAGCTGCAGAATCAGTGTCTGTCCTGCACTAGTCTCTAAACAAGAGATGCATGTTCTGCTCATCTTCAGAAATGAGGTTTTGTTCCGGCGTACGTGCGCAGGGCTTGAATGACAGTGGATGTAAGATGACACCCTTCTATCAGCTCTAGTTAATGCACACACAGAAGATGATCCAGTGTAAACCTGCCGGTCTGTGATGCTCTCCAATGTTTGGATGAAGTCAAGCACGTTCTCATTTCTGCAGAACAACACTGAGCTTTACTGCCATCTGCTGGAAAACAAACCCACACAAGACAGACTGAGGGTGCGTCTCAATCAGCTCCCTAGTTCAGCAGTCAGGGCACGGATCAGGGAGTCGGCAACATTCATTTTCATGATATGCTGATTCACGACCTAGGGAGCTGATTGAGACGCAGAGTGAGACTCATTCTCTGCTCCCAGCTTCAGCTTTAGGAAATGATTTATTCCTCAAGACCAGTGTTGGGGGTAATGCATTATAAGTAACTTGAGTTACGTAATCAGATTACATTTCCAAGTAACTAGTAAAGTAACACATTACTTTTTCAATTTACAACAAAACATCCAAGTTATAACACAAGTTACTTTTTCGCATTTATTGACTGACAGCTCTCCTGTCCACATGTTGAGAGAAATAAGGCACAGAGGTGTTGTGTGCGCCGTGTGAACATGATGGTTATTGTAGTTCTAGACTAAATGTGAACATGCATTTACTCTCGTGTCACTTGCACAAAAACATTCAGTATTCCTCAAAATGTATTAAAAAAGTGAAATTAAATCTCAGAATTTTATGCAAACATGTAATATTAAATTACACAAATATACTTTATGTATTTAATCTCACTTTATTAACTAATGTTCTTGCTGCTGACCTTCAATGATCTGATTCTACTATAGCTATCTAATTAGATTAGATTTAGAAATAAGAGTGAACTTCCTCCTTCTATATATCCTAATTATTGTTAATATGTAATTCATTATTTCCAGGAGCTCATTGCTTCTACCTTCAATTAAACTGCTAACAGTGATTGTAAATTAAATTGCCTAAATTATGACATTATTAGCTAACTGCATTCTCTAAATTGTAATGTTGACATGCATTCTCTGTAAAACTGCTTTGAAACGATATGCATCATGAAAAGTGCTATACAAATAAATGTGAATTGAATTATATCCTATTCTTCTTTAATCCAGAATGGCAGCACAGCTGAAAGGTTTGTTTGAGCTGCGCCCTCTTCTGTACAGGCGTAAATATGCATTTCCTTCAGCCTGAGGCTTATTTCACTTTTGGTGTGAATTGGCCTTAACATTTGCCAAAAATAGAACTTTTTTTGTTGTCATTAAAAAACAAAACGAGCGAGCCCACTCCAGGTGAGGAAAAAGTAACACAAAAGTATTGTAACATTACTTTTCATAAAAACACAATTAGTTACAATATTGTGTTACTCCCTAAAAAAAGTAACGCATTACTTTTAAAAGTAACTTTCCCCAACACTGCTCAAGACAGACATCACATATAACAAAATGAATCTCATGCTAAACACACAACTGAGATTAGAAATACCACACATTGCAAACATCATGAACAGAAGATACTTTAATGAAAGGACAAATATAGAGAAGCAGAAAACGGTCTTGCTGGTCGTACTTTTACATCATAAGCAAACAAACACTAAAGAGAAAACGATCATAAGCATGTGAGGAATTTGCCCAGATTTACAATACAATAAAGTTTCACACGCCCTTAAAATCAGCAGAACTGAGGAGCTTTAGGGACTGAACAAATCCACAAAGTCTTGAAATCACAAATGAACAAGCCAGTAATTGTATTGTGTTTCAGTGAACAAATGCACAACACAGAGTTCAGATCACCGCGACATTCCTCTGAATGCTGGAACAAAAGGAAAAGACAACTAAAAATGAATTAATTTAGCAGACAGTCTGATCTAATACAGATCTTTTTACTCATGCATTTTCGGTATTTGACTACAGATGGTGAAATATTTCTCAAACCGCTGCCTTCATGACAGCTGTAACAAAGCCTGTTCAACCAGCTTTCCAATCTGAGTTCCTGAACCCGTTTTTTCAGCTCACATCACACGGCTGCAAGGAAGAGAAAGCACTGCTGCACAGATGGATGAGTTATTAAAAGAGGATAAAGAAGGCGTTACAATAGTCTGCGCTGGTTCGGCAATCTCTAAAGTTTCAAGGAAACAAAATGAGAAATCATTTGAGCAGCGATTCGTTATTCAGTACATTCTCTAACTCTAATTTCCCGATGAAGGTGGCAGACGTGATCTTAACACAAACAGCATTCCGTTTGTGCCAAAAAACCTCAGACTGCTTTGCACATTTATTTATTTATCTATGCTTTTATTGGTGTCGTGTCCTCATCTCAGTTTTATGCTTTATCAGTTTCTGCTCCCGGTGGACGTTATGCAACACATTTGACTGAGATCCAGGAAAACAAACAGAATGATTAGATTCGTCAATAATAATTAGTTTATCTGCATATCTGTAAAATGTGTTAAACTGAGCTGAAGACAAACAAAACAAGCGCAATAACTACAGACAAACGTGTTGTACGAAGCCGTTTTTTGGCTCAAACTGAACGCCACACTTAAAGAGGAAAAATGTGTCAAACATGAAGAAACCATGAGCATATGAATTTCTGTCAATGTTTATGGAAATAATATGAATTCACATCCCTTCATGAGCCGACGGCCTCGTCATTCTGTTGCTGCAGCCAATTAAAGAAGAGATTTTGCATGTTTGTTTGTAAATCTATATCGTTAAATTCATTGTTTGGCCTCACATCAGAGTTTGTCTACGAGGAGAGGGATTCTTCATGAGAGACACGCTGTATGAACATCCTCACGAGCGAAGGAACGAACGCACACGGCTGCGACCTCAGGACGCGTCTGACGGCACGTGCTCCTCGAAGCCCTCGCTCTCCCGCACCAGCGCCCGCTCCAGGATCACACGGCCCTCCTTATAGCGCTGACTGTCCTCGGTGGCGAACTCGTAGATCCAGCCCAGCTTGCTGTTGCAGTTCTTACAGCTGACGTCACGCACCATGTGTCTGCCGGTCAGCATCACACGGTCCTGCACCTCACTGTACTGCAGATTCACCACCTGATAAAACACACATCAGTCAGCTTCATTTCTGCAGCGCTTTATACACATTCAAAGCAGGAAAATAACAGAATCAATGATGCAAACTTCAAATATGAGACAAATTCAAATCTATAAAGCAGCTCTACAGAAGACAATAATGTCCTTATTCAGATCAATTCAGTTCGGTGTCGACGTTGACAAAATTGATAAATTATGAAACGGTTGATTCAACTAGATATTACAGATAACTTCAGCAATAAACAATTGTGCAGTATCCAGAGCAGCCCTGATGATAATGATCATGATGCAGTAATGAGCAGCCTGATGCACAAAGGAGGCATTATCTTCTGCAGGGTTATGGCTGTGTGTGTTTTAGAGTGAGTGAGTGAGTGTGTGTATAAGTGTGTGTGTGTGTGAGAGAGATTAGGTGTGAGTGAGAGTGTGTGCAAGTGTGTGTGTGTGTGTGAGAGAGTGAGTGGTATGTGAGACGTGTGTGAGTGAGAGTGTGTGCAAGTGTGTGTGTGTGTGTGAGAGAGTGAGTGGTATGTGAGACGTGTGTGTGTGAGAGAGTGTGTGTGCACGTGTGTTTGTGTGTTTATGTGTGTGTGCATTTTTGTGACATATCAGGACACAAATGTGTATAATGACATGGGTATGACATAGATATTACAAGAAGAGGTGACTTATGAGGACATTACCCCATGTCCCCACTTTTCAAAAGGTTTACAAATCATACAGAATGAGTTTTTGTGAGAAAGTAAAAGTGT
>RJVU01057857.1:8020171-8035171 GCA_003731715.1 Anabarilius grahami | reverse complement strand
TTGGGAGCTGATTGAGACGCAGGGAATGTGTTACGTGTATGCCAGGTTAAAGAGATCTTTAGTCTAAATTTAAACTGACAGAGTGTGTGTGTCAGTTTAACAAGGCTAGAAAGACTGTTCCAAAGTTTGGGAGCTAAATAGGAACTACCGCCTGCAGTTGATTTTGATATTCTAGGTATTATCACCTGGCCAGAATTTTGAGATCCTAATAGATTTGAAGGACAATGATATGTTAAGAGCTCGCTCAAGTAAATAATTTGCAAGATTTTAAAATGTGTACAAAGTTTAAAAGGGAGCCAATACAGTGTTTACAAAAACCAGTCTAATCCTGATTCCTGGTTTTAGTAAGTTTTGGACCAGCTGGAGTTTGTTTATTAAGCATGCAGGGCAACCACCCAGTAGAGCATTACAGTAATCTAACCTTGAGGTCATGAATGCATGAACTAACTGTTCTGCATTTGTCATCGAGAGCATATTTCATAATTTAAGATATGTCTTTAAGATGGAAAAATGCTAGAAATGTGGCTTTCAAATGAAAGATTGGTATCAAAGAGCACACCCAGGTTCCTAACTGATGACGAAGACTTGACAGCGCAGCCATCAAGTGTTAGCAGTCTTGTAGGTTATTATGTGCAGAGGTTTTTGGTGCAATAATTAGAATCTCTGTTTTTAAAAAGCAGTAGGAAATTACTAGTCATCCAATTTTTTATATCATCTATGCATTACGTTAATTTTGTGAATTGGTAAGTTTCGTCAGGGCACAAAGAATTATAGAGCTGAGTATCATCAGCGTAACAGTGAAAACTAACGCCATGCTTCCTAATTATATCCCCCCAAGGGTAGGATGTACTGGGTGAAAAGCAACGGTCCTAGTACTGAGCCTTGCTGTACTCCATATTGAACTTGTGATCGGTATGACAGCTCTTCATTTACTGCTACAAATTGATAATGGTCAGATAAGTAAGATTTGAACCATGCCAATGCAATTCCACTAATGCCAACATAATTTTCGAGTCTATTCAAAAGAATGCTGTGGTGGATAGTGTCAAATGCAACAGTGAGATCCAGAAATACTAATGGAGAGATACAACCACGATCTGATGATAAGAGCAAATCATTTATAACTCTAATGAGTGAAGTCTCAGTACTATGATACGGTCTAAATCCTGAATGGAAATCCTCGCAGATACCATTTCTTTCCTAAAAGGAACACAGTTGTGATGATACTGCCTTTTCCAGTATGTTTGACAGAAAAGTGAGATTTGAGATTGGCCTGTAATTAACTAATTCTCTAGGATCAAGTTGCGTTTTTTTAATAAGAGGTTTATTAATAGCCCACTTAAAGGTTTTTGGTACGTATCCCAATGACAAAGATGAATTAATGATACTAGAGGATCTATGACGTCTGGAAGCATTTCTTTCAGTAGCTTAGTCGCTATAGGGTCAAACACTTGTTGAATTGGATGATTTAATGAGTTTAGACAATTCTTCCTCTCCTATAGCAATGAATGAATGGAATTTTTCCTCACGGACACTACAATGCACTGTCTGATGCAGTACTGTAGTAGACGTTGCATTGTTATAATTTTCTAATAGTATCAATCTTGCAAGTAAAGAAGTTCATAAAGTCATTACTGCTCTGCTATTTGAAATGTGAAGCTGAAGTTGAAGCTTTATTTCTCATTAATTTAGCCACTGTATCAAATTGTGTTAGTTTTCTTCTAAGAGAGTTGAAAAGTAAGCCGATCTAGCAGTTTTTTATGCAATAATGCTTTCCTTCCACAAAATGCGAAAAACCTCTAGTTTTGTCCTCCTCCAGCTGCGCTCCATTTTTCTGGCTGCTCTCTTAAAGGCCCAAATGTGCTCGTTGTACCGCGCCATTGGACTATTTTCCTTAATCTTCTTTAAACGCAAAGGAGCAACCACGTCTAATGTGCTGAAAAAGAGAGAGTCAATAGTTTCTGCTGCAACATCGAGTTCATCTAAGCTATCTGGTATGCTGAGGAGATCAAACTGATCAGTTAGATTATTTATAAAGCAATCTTTAGTAGTAGAAGTGAAAGTTGTACCATATTTGTAACAGGGAGGTGGTTTTTCAGCCTTGTGTAAATGTAGCATGCACGAGACTGGAGAATGATCTGAGATGTCATCGCTCTGCTGCAGAATTTCAACACAATAAACATCGATTCCATGTGACAATATTAGATCTAAAGTATGATTATGAATATGAGTGGGTCCTGACATGTGTTGTCTAACTCCAGTAGAGTTTAGAATGTCTGTAAATGTCAATCCCAATGTGACTTTTTCACTATCTACATGGATATTTAAAATACCAACAATTAGGACTTTATTTGCAGCCAGTACTAACTCCGATAGAAAATCAGCAAATTCTTTGAAAAAGTCTGTATGGTGACCTGGTGGCCTGTATACAGTAGCCAGCACAAATGTCAAATGTGATTTATCCACTAGATAGCATTATAGAGGACCAACACTTCGAATGAATTATATTTGAAACTAGACTTCTGAGTAGGGCTGTTCAACGATAATTGCGATTATCGTGTACAAAATAAGAGTCTGTGTTTCCGTAATATATGTGTGTTTGTTCTGTGTATAATTATTATGCATATATCAATACACACAAATACATGTACACTACCGTTCAAAAGTTTGGGGTCAGTAAGATTTTTTAATGTTTTAAAAGAAGTATCTTCTGCTCACCAAGCCTGCATTTATTTGATTAAAAATACAAACAAAAACAGTAACATTGTGAAATATTATTCTAATTTAAAACAGCTGTTTTCTATGTCAATATACAGTAAAGTGTAATTTATTCCTGTGATCAAAGCTGAATTTTCAGCATCATTACTCCAGTCTTCAGTGTCACATGATCCTTCAGAAATCATTCTAATATGATGATTTGATGCTCAAGAAACATTCATTATTATTATCACTGTTGAAAACAGTTGTGTACATTTTTTTTTCAAAATTCTTTGATGAATAGAAAGTTCAAAAGAACAGCATTTATTTAAAATAGAATATTTTCTAACATTATAATTGTCTTTACTGTAACTTTTGATCAGTTTAACTCATCCTTGATGAATAAAAGTATTGATTAATTTTATTTCTATCCCCCAAAAATAAAATTAAAATTCTTACTGACCCCAAACTTTTGAACGGTAGTGTTTAATGTTACAAAAGATTTAGATTTCAGACAAATGCTGTTCTTTTGAACTTTCTATTCATCATAGCATCATGAAATAAAAATGTAAATAACTGTTTTCAACATTGATAATAATCATAAATGTTTCTTGAGCATCAAATCATCATATTAGATTGATTTCTGAAGGATCATGTGACACTGAAGACTGGAGTAATGATGCTGAAAATTCAGCTTTGATCACAGGAATAAATTACACTTTACTGTATATTGACATAGAAAACAGCTGTTTTAAATTGGAATAATATTTCACAATATTACTGTTTTTGTTTGTATTTTTAATCAAATAAATGCAGGCTTGGTGAGCAGAAGATACGTCTTTTAAAACATTAAAAAATCTTACTGACCCCAAACTTTTGAACGGTAGTGTATATTACGTAAACACAGACTCTTATTTTGTACACGATAATCACGATTATCGTTGAACAACCCTACTTCTGAGTAGTACTGAAGATATTACTATAAATTACAGCAACATCTCCCTCTTTGCCTTTCAGACGAAGCTCGTGTTTATAATAGTAATCTTGGGGGATGGACTCATTTAAAGTAATGTTATCGTCTGGTTTTAGCCAGGTTTCTGTCAAACACAACACATCTAGGTTATAATCTGTCATCATATAATTTACAATAAGTGCTTTTGAAGAAAGGGATCTAATATTCAGCAACCCAGGCTTTATCATGTGTTCATCAGTAATATATCGTTTTTTTTATTTGTTGAACATCAATTAAATGTTTACCCTTAAATGGGTTTGTGAGTTATTTGTATTTCCAAGTTCAGAGAACAGACGCAGTCTATATATGATGATATCTAGGTGAAAGAGTCTCTATGTGTTGGGTTTTTATCTGACTTCTGTGACGTGAGCTGGCGGCAGACGGTCAGTTTAGCCGGTCTGTTTACTTCCTGACCTGGGCCCCATTTTAGTCAAGGTTCAACTCTAAGACTATGTGCCATATTACTAGTGAGAGAGAGACTGTGTGTGTGTGTGTGTGTGTGGGTGGGTTGGTGGGTGGGTGAGTGTGTGTGAGCATGAGTGTACTTGTTTTTTGGGGGGGGCTATACAAGTTGTGAGGACCAAATGTCCTCACTTATATTGTGAAATACTTTGACAACCCACTAGTGAGGACATTTGACTGGTCCTCACTAGTTTAAAACGTTTATAAATCAGCCAAAATATGTTTTTATATAAATCTAATGCTTTGCACGCAAACCTGTGTGTGTATTTGTGGGTGAGTGTGTGTGTTTGTGTGTGTGTGAAAGAGAGAGATAGAGAGAGAGAGAGGGAGTGAGTTAGTTAGTTAGTCGGCAGAGGGCGCCAGAGCGCGTTCATAATTTTGAACATTAGCACACTAAAGGTAAGAGGAGAAATTCTGCTCAACAACATCATCTTTTATTAACACCACATTCATATGTAATACCTTTATTGACACATATACATATACAACATATTCTGTGCTGCTCATATGTCTGTGTTTTAATCAGTTCGTTTGGGCTGCTGAATGGTTTTAGCTTGATTTAGCCCCGGTTAGCTGGAACGGCTAATAATGACCCTTGATACCAGACAGATTAATTATTATCTTTGATCTGAATGTCATGTTTCGTTTTAATGCCAAAATAGCAATTCAGTTTTGGTGAAAGGAATATTTTGATCTGATCGTTTGAGCTGTTTGTGTAGTGAAGTTGTGTTGACAGTGCTAATCGTGCTAGCACTGCACTTTACAGCTGATTTATTCGCTGTTTTATTATTTTATATATATAAATAAAATCAATTTTTCTGAACGAATAACTCTTATCTACGGTCATGTTGCTCCTGGATAAAAACAGACACACGTTTAGTTTGTTTTACAACCATTATTTCTAATGTCCTAGCAAAAAAAGACTTGAGTATAGGATAGATATGAGTAAATCTTATTCAAATCAGACACATATTTGTGTGCATGGATGGACAGACTGTGATCTAATGCACGGTAAATCTGTTGTGTTTCTGAAATGATGCCGTTTTACTAAGTCAAACCTTCAGGAAATTAATTATCATTGTTTTAAACTGTGGAGTGAAATGATTTACTGTGTGTTTCTATTAATAAGCTGTCATTTAAAGGCTAAAGGTTAGAGGGCTTCCTCTGGATGGGTCTCTAAATTTAGATAAAAACCTAAATCTAAGGGTATAAATGGCTTGTCACCCAGTTATATTACTGAAAGACCATTAAGATCTTCACAGAGGTTTCAGTTAACTATTCCCAAGTCTGGTCTAAAATCAAAAGGAGATATTCTCTGTTGCAGCTCCTCGACTATTGAACCTCTCCATATTAAATCCTGTACCTCTCTTGATGGTTTTAAATCTCACTTATTTATTCTCACTTGCATTTGACTGTATTTAATTTACAGTACTTTGGTCTCATGCATTTAGGTTGTATGAATTTGTTAGGTCCTGGTATGAAAAACACTTTGGCCAGCATGTGTTGTTTTTAAATGCGCTTTAGAAATAAATGTGATCGATTGATTGATAGTTAGTCACACAGCCACTAGACAGCAGTTCTCAGAAGGTTCCTGCAGTGTGTGTTTTGAGACGCAGCCGTCTGTCATGTGAGACGTGATGATGGGCTGTTGTTTCTCTAAATATATTCTGGCATGTGCCTCCAGAGATATGATTATATATTTATACTCTGCAGTAGCAGAGACTCTTATTAATCTGTCTGAATCTGTCAAACACAAACATCAGAAGTGATCAGTGTGCTTTATTCATATTATAGAATGCTCACTGTTTCAGTAATATTATTGACTTAATGCAGCTGTAAAGCGAAGACGATAGTGTCATTATTCAGATCAAGCCTTTTACAGCTCATGATAAAGATATGATGCTCTAGATGTGTGGCATGAGCAGCTTGTCTCTCTCTCTGTCTGTCAGCAGCTGTCATCTGATTGGCCGGTGTCTGATGGAGCAGTGATGTCGCTGCTGTGGTGATGGTTTAGGAGCAGCGGTGCGGCGGTGGCCGAGCGTGGGATGTTACGCTGGACGGTGCACCTGGAGGGCGGCCCGCGGCGGGTCAACCACGCGGCGGTGGCGGTCGGACACAAGGTCTACTCGTTCGGCGGGTACTGCTCGGGAGAAGATTACGACACCCTGAGGCAGATCGACGTGCACGTCTTCAACACGGGTGAGGCCTGACCTGTTTTACCACATCTGAACACTGCTGCTCATATTCATATTCAAATCAGCTCAACACGATATTCAAATTCAGATGAAAGTCTCATTGTGTCTGAACACATGACATTAACTAATCACATGACGTGCATCATATTATAGTGTCATATGGACGTTACTTTGACTGATAACAGAATACTTCCTAAACTGTAACATTTAAACAAGCATTTCCTGTGAAGATGCTTTCAAATGATGTATTGTGGAAAGTGCTATACTAATATACTTGAATTGAACTGAAAAACCACATTCATCTGTGTTTTTGACATCCCTCACTTTTGGCGTCTCACCTGTCTCTCTGTCCTCGGCAGTGTCCCTGCGCTGGACGAAGCTGCCGCCCGTGCGGACCGGAGGCAGAGAGCACACTCGTGAAGTGCCCTACATGCGCTACGGACACACCGCGGTCCTGCTGGACGAGACCATCTTCATCTGGGGCGGGAGGAATGACACCGAGGGCGCGTGTAACGTGCTGTACGCCTTCGACGTCAGTAGGTGTCGCTCAAACAGAATAAAAGCACATGCTTCAACAGATGTTCGGAGGTTTATCTTCGTTATCTCATGCTTTGAGCTCGTCACGTCCAGTGGGTTCGTTGTGTTGTCGGATTGTGGATTTGCATGAAATATGCTGATATTTGGTCAGTGTTTCGATGTCTTGATTTGTTAATACTTTACAATAAGGTTTCATTTGTTAACATTAGTTAACTACATTAGTTACTAACAATAAACAACACTTCTACAGCATTTATTAATCTTTGTTAATGGTAATTTCAACATTTAATAATACTTTAAGTTTAACTTTAGTTAATGCTCTGTGGACTAACACGATCAAACATTTAACAAAGAATAATAAATGCTATAAAAACACATATTGCTCATAGTTAGCTCATTTAGCTAATGCTTTAACTAATGTTAACAAACTTTATTGTAGTGTTACCATAATTCTAATACACTAAAGAATGCACAAAAATATTTTTATTTGTTGATCTTTTTGATCTCGTTTTTCTGATTTAATTTTCACACACAAAACAACAGTTTCTCTGTATTTAATCAGCATCAGTCGATCCATGATGATTGATATGTTACACTTAGAAATGACTTCGTCTCCAGTGGAGTTGATGGTTTGAATCAGTTTGAGAATGTGACTTTAGTCTGATTGTGTTATTAGTGTTTGATGCCTCTTTAAAGGATTAGTTCACTAATTTTCCTGATAATTTACTCACCCCCATGTCATCCAAGATGTTTATGTCTTTCTTTCTTCAGTCGAAAAGAAATTTGAGGAAAACATTTCAGGATTTTTCTCCATATAGTGGACTTCAACAGTTACAGTTTCAATGCAGCTTCAAAGGGCTCTACATGATCCCAGACGAGGAATAAGGGTCTTATCTAGCGAGACGATCGACCATTTTCTAAAATAAATAAAAATTTATATACTTTTTAACCACAAATGCTCATCTTGCACTGCTCTGCGATGTCACACATTATGTAATCATGTTGGAAAAGTCACATGTGACATTTCCAACTTGAAATCATAAAATATATTTTTTAAGGCAGATGTACCGATCCAGTGTCTACAAAGCGACCGTGCAAAGACTGAGTCAAACTGTCTTTACAAAAAAAAGGTAAAACAACAATGTCGGATGATTTTGAAGTTGGAGGAGAAAATGAGTTTTTCGCCCTATGTCACGCATGACCTTTCCAACATCATTAAGTAATGCGTGGCGCATCGCAGAGCTAGTGCAAGACGAGCATTTGTGGTTAAAAAAAATATACATTTTTATTTTTTTTAGAAAATTAGCGATTGTTTCTCTAGATAAGACCCTTATTCCTTGTCTGGGATTGTGTAAAGTCCTTTGAAGCTGCACTGAAACTGACATTCGGACCTTCAACCCGTTGAACCCCAGTGAAGTCCACTATATGGAGAATCTTTTCCTCAAAAAACTTGATTTCTTTTCGACTGAAGAAAGACATAAACATCTTGGATGACATGGGGGTGAGTAAATTATCAGGAAATTTGAATTCTGAAGTGCACTAATCCTTTAAGATGAACGGCTTGTTGTATTTGTCATTTGTGAGCTGCTGGATAAGATCGTCTGCTAAACGAATGATTGTTGCTGTTCTCAGATCAGCACCGATGGTTCACACCCAAGATCTCGGGAACGGTTCCGGGCGCCAGAGACGGACACTCGGCATGCGTTCTAGGAAAAGCCATGTACATCTTTGGTGGATATGAACAACTGGTGCGTAGCTTCAGTGACGTCCCTCATGACCGAACTTCAGTTAAGTACCAAACGTGACACATCTGTGTTTGTGTTCTCAGGCCGACTGTTTCTCCAATGACATTCACAAGCTGGACACCAGCAGCATGTGCTGGTCACTCGTGAACGCCCGGGTGAGTGTGAACATATCTCTGTCTGTGTGATCAGCTGCTCTTCTCATATACTGTTGTTCACGAGTGTGCTCATGCATTATGACATCATCACTGTGCTGCAGCAGAGGATCATGGGATATAAGGTTTGGCATCTGATAAGTGCATGGCTGCATCTGAAATCACATACTTCCCTACTTTAGAGTAGGCAAAAATCAGTATGTGAACAGAGTAGTATGTCAGACTTACAATATAGGTGAAAATTACCCAGATGACCTACTGTTTCCAGCCTAGAAAAAAAAATCTGCTCAAATGTTTAGTCCAAAATATTTTGTAAAATATATTTTGTATAAAATAAAAAATGTTTAGTTGACTACATTTGCTTAAACTTAAACTTTTTTTTACACTTTAATCTTACCCACCTTTTTAAGGTTACCCCTAACCCACTTCTGCAATAGTGTTTTCTTTAAAAATTGACCAACCATAGGTCTGTTAGGTGTGTTTCCAAACCGTTCATGATCTACAACCATTTAAGTTCTGCTCAGAAAGGGAGGTGACTGCTAACAGGTTAAGCGAGTTTAGTTAGTCTTTAGTGTTTGTTTCACCTTTAAGAAATGAGCTTTTTAGTTGCATATTTTTACATTTTTGCCGGTGACAACAGGGCTGTTTTCTCCTATTCTTTCAAAAATACATTTCAATTTCACTTCATTCCATTTACATCATTGGATGAAAAGACTTTTACCTGCCTTTACTGCTGACCAACCATTACTAGCAGCTTTAGCTGAAATGAGGGATATTAGATGGTTGTGTAATTCTTAATCCTTACACTATGATTCCCAAAAACGTGATCTAGGTAGTCAGCTGACTAGGTTTAGACACACACTTGCTGTTTATGGTCTGTTATCACTAGATGGCACCATGGAGCTTCATCAGGCTTTGATCTGTGTGTCTAGTAGAGAATAAAGAGCTGCTGTCACTATAACACAACATCACAGACAGACAGAGCTGGGTAGTAACTGATTACATGTAATCTGGATAATGTAATCAGATTACAAAAAATAAGTACTTGTAATTAGATTATATTACATTTCAAAATACTCATAATCAGACTACCATTATGTTTTATTGATTACATGTTATTTCCACAATGGTAGTAAATTATTCATAATTCATTGAATCTCCTCACTACCTCTTTTTATATACGTTACGTTCATAAGGTCTTCCCGATTTGTGAAATTGCACACACAGACCAGCCACTGACCAGACCAGGCTTTTGTCTTTCAAACACATTAAAATGTACAAATTCACGTCATTTCATATTAACGTACAATGCAGGGATTCCCCTACTTTTTTTTGTCAGCTGAACCTCCTGAGATTTTAAATTAATAAGTTAGGTCAATAATAAAATTAAAATAATAATAATAGAATTAGGTTCACGGTTCTCTGATGTCAGTTAATGGTCACATGAGATAGAGGTAAACAAATAAAATATATATTTTTATCTTTTTTATTAAGTGTTTTATTTTGAATGCTTTTAATTTTTATTTGATTTATTTTAAATGTTAATTTTTTATGATTTAATTACGTAATAGCTTTTCATTAAACTCACGAACCCCAGTCTAGGAAACCCTGACTTAATGTAATATTTAACACACTTCATGTTGTTGATAAAGAATGGAATATATTTTATTATTCTTTGTATTTTTATATCAATATGGTACAAAATTATCCTATTCAAATCAATGTGATAAATTAGTATAGTCAAAAGTAATCTAAAAGTAATCAAGAAGTAGTCAGATTACATTACTGTAAATGTGTAATGTGATGGATTACGTTATAAGCTTTGTCATGTAATCTGTAATCAGTAACTGATTTCAATTTGTAAGTAATCTACCCAGCTCTGCAGACAGAGGTGTGATTGTGTCTGTTTGATGGTGTGTGTTTACTGCCCCTTCATGTTTGTTTTCATCTATTGTGCCATTTGTAGTCTGACTCGTGGCGTCCGTCTCTGCAGGGAACGCCGGCTCGATGGAGAGATTTTCACTCAGCCACCATCATCGGCACTAAGATGTTCGTGTTTGGAGGAAGAGCGGATCGATTCGGCCCCTTCCACTCCAACAACGAGATCTACTGCAATAAAATCAAGATCTTCGACACGGAGACCAACTGCTGGCTGAACACGGCGTCTGCGCAGCTGCTGCCCGAGGGCCGACGGAGCCATTCAGCCTGTGAGCAAACACACACGAACACAGACGCTGATGTTGTAGAACTGGATTCAGCCCTTCATGTAGTTTTTCTCTTAACATTTTTCTTGATTTCCCTCGGAAAGTTGCTTACAATGGAGAACTGTACATATTCGGTGGTTACAATGCTCGTCTGGATCGACACTTCAACGACCTCTGGAAGTTCAATCCAGGTGACTCTTCTCACTCACTTAAATTCTTACTCGCCTTCTGTCTCTTGTCTGACAACTAAAAACACACATACGGCATGAGGCGGGGGTCTAAATAAGGCATAAAACTTGCTCTTGTGTTGGTCAGTGGAGCGTGTCACTGTGTGTTCATCAGTACAGACCGATCACCTGCTCATCTTTCAGCTAGTGATGTCTGTGTTTGTGTGTACAGAGGCATTCTCCTGGAAGAAGGTGGAGCCGAAGGGTAAAGGTCCGTGTCCCAGGCGGAGACAGTGCTGCTGTATGGTGGGAGATCGCATCATCCTCTTCGGAGGAACCAGGTGAGCACAGCACGTCACATGACTTTGAATGCTGATGTTGTGTGTTTTGTTTGGAAGTTAATTTACTGGGAAACGAACATGACCCAAAACCATGTGATTGTCACAAACTTATGTGAAATCAATGTGTATGTAAGGAAGTAGAATTAAAATGAATTGGAATTCAAAGAAATTCAAATGGTCCATTTTAAACTAGAAAAGCAAACTCAAGACAATCTTTGAAACTTTGACAAAGCCTTGCTGGAAAGTTTTGAAAAAAGTTTAAAGGGATAGTTCACCCAAAAATGACAATTATCCCATGATTTACTCACCCTCAAGTCATACATTTTATTTATATAAGTGGAATTTTTAACTTTTAAAATAAAAATTCAAACATCAGGGCTTCTTAAGGATAGTTCACACAAAAATGAAAATTATCCCATGATTTACTCACCCTCAAGCCATTCTAGATGTATGACTTCTTTCAGAAGAACACTATCAGAGATATATTTGACCCTGAACCACAAAACCAGTCATAAGTCGCACAGGTATATTTGTAGCAATAGCCAACAATATATTGTATGGATATTGTATGGAGATCATGTTCCATGAAGACATTTTGTAAATTTCCTACCATAAATATAGCAAAAATGTATTTTTGTACGTAATATGCATTGCTAAGGACTTCATTTGGACAACTTTAAAGGCGATTTTCTCAATATTTAGATTTTTTTGCACCCTCAGATTCCAGATTTTCAATAGTTGTATATCGGCCAAATATTGTAACAAATCATACATCAATGGAAAGCTTATTTATTCAGCTTTCACATGATGTATAAATCTCAATTTCAAAAAATTGACCCTTACAACTGGTATTGTGTCCAGGGTCACATATTTAAAAATATCCTGGTTATACCAAGCTTTATAATGGCAGTGAACAGGGGGCCAAAAAAGAAAAAAAATTCATCCAGCCATCATAAATATAATCCATACGGATCCAGGGGGTTAATAAAGGGGTTTTTGTAAAAAAAAAAAAAAATTTAAAACCTAAAGTAAAACTAGCTTCTGGCAGACGGCCGTACACATCGTTTTGCCGCGGTGACCCCTGACCTGACACATGAACCAATGGCGAACACAGAAGCTCAGAGGATAGAGCAAAACAAAACACCAAATCACGAATTAGAAGTCTAAAATGAGAATTTTTAAACAGAAATGTCAGAGGATTTCGATATAAGAGAAGTTTAAGTTTGTTGCACAGTCCTATTTGTTTGAATTTCCATTTTTGGGTGAACTATTCCTAAGAAGCCTTGATGTTTGAAGGTTAATAGATATAGATATAGATAGATAGACAGATAGATAGACAAATACACAGGAATGAAAATTTACTATTTTAAAATTTTATTTTAAAAGTTTAAAATTCTACCTGTGTAAGTTTGTATTTAGTTTATATACTTCAAATTATTTAATAAATTAACTTTTGTGTATCAGGGTGACAGAACATTTAATTTCCCAGAATGCATTATCTGTCTTGAATTACTTTGTTACAATTCAGTACATTTTTCTTCTTGTCATTCCAGTTCAACTTCCTGTGTATTGTGGCCAAATTCAAATTCACACTCACGAATCAAAGCGAGCTGAGTCTTTATTGTCCTGATTGACGCATGGTGTGTGTGTGTGTGTGTGTGCAAGGCTCATCACAGGGAATCTGCGTTTGCAGAACGATGGAGAAATCAGATTACTGTATTTGCTGGATTCAGCACAACTCTTGCCTGTTTTATTTGCTGTTTGACATGTTTCCAGCTATGAACAGGAGTGTAGTATGTGTGTGTGTGTGTGTGTGTAACCCATCTGAACTGCAGAAAGCACTGCGGTTCAGACTCAAACCCCCGTCGCACTGAAGCTCATCCTGTACAAGCTTTATATTGAGGAAGCCAGAAGATTCCCTTTCATCCCGAGAGCCGAGGGCAGACTCCGGGTCTGATAGCCCTGATTCTCCGCTAGCAGTGTAATGAGCTGCCTAACAGCTTTATCAGACGCGTCCCGCTGGGTCCTGCGGTGCAGCTCCGGTTCAGGCCGTCCTGATCCGCAGTCGAGGATTATCCATCAGTCTGCTCTGGTGTGGTCCACAGCGGCAGATAGTGGCAGATAGGATCGGCCGCTCGTAATTAGACGGCCGCTCAGCCGGTTAAACGCACAGCATTGTGGGATCCGGCCGAGGAGCCGCTGCAGTGACTGTGTGACAGTCATGGTTTCAGTCAGATGTGACTTCATGATTTATGTGAATGCGGCAGGCTTATTGCAGCAGATTTATTTGCACATTCACAACACACATTGTTTCAGAGCAACTTTACAGAAAATCATAATGTTAATGTTTATATGTCTTATAGTCAGTCAGATTAGAGCTGGATGATAATATACATCCATTTTACAATGCAATAAAATAAAAACAAGCAGATTTTCTTTAGTATATATTGCTTTTTACGTATATGCTTAACGCTTCTGTTAAATTATATTTAATCTTTGATGCATTTAAAGGATTTTTATTCCATGAAGAAGGTGTAAATACACAGATGTTAGAATGGCAGAACTGACCCGTGAGTTTGTTTGTGTGTCTGCTCTTAAACTCTTGAAGTGCTCTAGTTAAGCAGGATTATCTGCCGTACGGAGACTAATGTTTGAGAGGAGAGTGAAACACTTTAGTCTCATTTATTTGGGTTTCCCTGTGGGATCAGAGCAGGATTTCCTCCCAGGAGTCATGATTTCCTGTGTGAGACGGCATTAGCGGATAACAAACATCTCACAACACACTCCTGCCAAAACAAATCAAGACTTTTATTAGTTATATGTCATGAGGGGTTTCTGAAACAGAAATTAGCTATGTTTCCATCTGTGATTGTACATGTTGGGATATTGTACATGTTGGGATATTGCATAAATCAGGGATATTGTATGTACATGTTGGGATATTGCATAAATTATTTTGTTCTCTTGAGCACGTGATGGAAACGTTGCTTTTTTCGCCGCCTTTAACTTTGGATGGAAACGTGTTGAGAACGGACAATCTAATATTGACTGTTCAATTTAAATGAGTGATGAACTAAAGAAAGAACAGCCATTGTTGTATTGCCTCAGAAAAGGGTGCTTTCAGACTGTCGGAGAGAAAGACTTGAAGAGTAAACGCTGACCTCTGACCTCACAGCAGATTCATTCATTCACGCCTCTCATGCGTTAGCCTGCGGCCCCTCTCACGTACACAAGCAGCGTTTCATGTAGCTGACCACGAAATTTCAGGAATTGTGCGTGTGGCCTCTGTTGCTCCTCACCGTTTAGATGCAGATGAATCGCGAGCGTTCGGGAGTGTGGGAGGCACTGATGAATGATGTCTCTTCTGTGACTCGCGTTTGTTTGCTTGTTTTTAAAACTAAGAGCTTGATGCTGTGAGCGCGTGTGTGTTGGAGCCTCACTGTTTCTGCTGCGTGTTTCTGGACACTGTGCAAACTACACACACACAC
>RJVU01057857.1:7957757-8014321 GCA_003731715.1 Anabarilius grahami | reverse complement strand
GTGTTGAGTGTGTGTGTGCGTGTTGAGTGTGTGTGTGCGTGTTGAGTGTGTGTGTGCGTGTTGAGTGTGTGTGTGCGTGTTGAGTGTGTGTGTGCGTGTTGAGTGTGTGTGTGCGTGTTGAGTGTGTGTGTGCGTGTTGAGCGTGTGTGTTGTGTGCGTGCGCGTGGATGTTGAGTTTGTGTGAGAGAGTGTGTGTGTGCGCGTGCATGTTGAGTGTGTGTGAGCGTTGAGTGTGTGTGCGCGTGGATGTTGAGTTTGTGTGAGTGTGTGTGAGAGAGTGTGTGCGTGCGTATTGAGTGTGCGTGCGTTCATGTTGAGTGTGTGTGAGTGTGTGTTTGTACCTCCTGCAGTGTGTGTTTGTAGACGGCTCTAGTTGGTTGTACAGAGTTTCAGCTTAAAACTTTGCTGGCTAGACGAAACACACTTAAGTCGATCTGCAGACGCTCTCATGCTTCTCGAGAAGCAGCACCAACGCGACAGACATTCTCCAACCCGATCCGTCGATTCATTGACCCGATCCGCCCGTCACATTCACATCATCTCCATTGAGTTCATGTGTGTGTCTTGGTGACATCATCAGTGTAATGTGTGTTGTGTTTACGGTATTCCAGTATTAATGATTCTCCATGATAAGTGTCCATCGGTCACACTGTGCTTAATCCGGTTTAATCCTGCTTCAGATACTGACAATGGCATGGAACTGAACAGCTAGTTAGTTTAGTGCAGACGGCCGATCGCTGCTAGTCTTCAGCAGATCCGCAGATAAACGTCTGTGTTCTTTATATTCAGAGGATTTTTTCTGTTGGTTGAGAGCGTAACCCAGTCCATCAATCCAAAACTCATACAAAAGCCAGTTGCCCCAAACATCCGTTGTTTTCCCAGTTCCCGTGTTTACAGCAGAGAGATAATGGCATTTCTGTGATAATTTGTGCTGATTTTTGTTTTCACACGGGCTCAGCGGTGCTGCTGGTATCAGCTGGATTCAGCATCTGTCTCTGCTGCGTCTAAATTTAAACCCAGACTCCATCAGCGCAGTTCAGCCACATTATCCACCACTGCCGAGCGTCTCTCAGGCGTTATTAATCCAGCATCAGACATCAGCTTCTCTGATAGCCGACCTGAAGGGTTTAGACCTGAGGTTAAGATCCAGACTCAATCTGCATGATCTGTAGATGGTGATTGCCGTTCCACACGGATCAACGGAGGACTCGTTCACTGGATGCTACACATTTTTATTACCCAGAGGTCTTTGGTTTGGCGTGGGACAATACATCGATTCTCGATACAATGAATCTGGATCGATTCTGATATTTTCTGAATGTATTGCAATTCTCTCTCGAATCGATTCTGAGCTTACTTTTTAACAGCAGATGGCTTTACAAAGAGCTTATAAAATGTGTAAAGGAGTCAAAAAAGCAGCAGGAATCCCTCCGTTACACACAAGCGAAGATCTGCTGTGAGTAGACGTGGTTCTGACGCTTGTACCAAACTGTAATGAGAAGAACCGGGGTTTTTGTTTTTGGTTAATTTAGATGTCTTTGGTCTGTTTCTCATATTTCAGTCGAAATGCTTCAGAGTTAGTTTGGAAGCGAACTCTGAAAATGTGGGTCTTGTTTTGTTCAGTTTGGTTCGATGATGGGTTTAATCGAGTGTGAACACCTTTACATTGATGTTCACTACCAACAAACAACTTTGTGTCAACAAGGATCATAATGAATCTGTGCTGCGCAGATAAGACTCTCTACAGGAAGTCATAGCACACAATGAGTTCCTGAACTTCTGCGAGCTCTCGGCACTCATCGGTGAAGAAGAGGAGGAAACAGCAAGCGCATTACTTCCCTGTCAGAACCAGGATGCATGGAACGCATTAAACGTGTGTGTGTGTGTGAGAGATCCTGCTGTGAAGGAAGTTTTCTAGTTTCTGTAGAGAAACAGTGTCTCTCTCTCGGACGGGGGGTTTCATTTCTTCATTAGTGACCTTTTAAGAAGGTGACGCTCGGGCTAATGAGGTGATTGTAGGCAGAGAAGCTTTAGAAGATTCTAGTCGACATTCCCAGCGGTGTTACGACCGACAGCAAGTGTGTTTTCATAGGGGGAGTGTGTGAGTGAGTGAAGGGGGAGGAACCCTCCTCAATGATACTTGGCTGATCATGTAACACAAATGAGCCGTCAAACACCAGGAAACCTCATAAACTCACAAAACACTTTCACACCGTCAAGCGCTCGGGCCGCATCAACTGTCTCACTGCACCACCCGACCCGTCTGTCTGTCTGTCTGGAGTTAGGCACGGATGCGAGCCGCTCCCTGCCTTTATCATCCGCTGCTATCAGTCTGTGATCATTCAGTCATTTCTGCTACTGGAAACCCAACATGTGCACTGAATGGCTTCTTAATTTGTCTTTGCGTCAGTGGATTGTGTTGATGCTGTGATTGAACGTTTTGATAGTAATATCTCAATAGCTTTTATTGAGTTTAATACATTGACAAAAATTTACCTGAAACTGGCTAGGAAACAATTGTACATTTACATGTATTTATCAGACGTCATTAAACTTCGCATATAGGACAATGCACACAGCCGTATTGCACCATCAGCCCATTTCGTGGTGTGGTTGCGTGGCCACCACAGAGTATGCATTAAAGCAGACCTAAGGCCTTGAAATAAGATGTACTACCCTTATGAAAGCCAAATTTTGAACACTTTTTTACAGTACAAGTCTTTTTTTATAGACCCCTGAACTTGGCAAATAGGACAATGCACACAGCGGTATTGTGCCATCAGCCCATTTTGTGTCATGGTTTCTCCGTCGCCACAGAGGATTCGTTAAATTGGACGTTATGCCTTGATTTTAGAGGTACTACCCTAAAGAAAGCCAAATTTTGAGCAAATAGATCTCTATTAATTTATGTGCATCCATGATCTTTTCTTCTTCATAGTACTATGGCAGTGACACACAAAGGAAATAGGTTATAGTATATATAAAACTAGAAATTGTAATGCGTAAGCAATCAAAAAATTCCTGTGCGCATGTGAATAGTTTCCCGAGGACACAAAAAAGTTTCTTGTGTGCATGCAAAAGTCTGTATATTTTATATTTATTGAAATTTTAGGGGCTCTGTATGTTGTCACTTCGAGAAAATCTACGAAAAAAAAAACCCTGAGAAAATAAAAATATTCCAAATTTAAAGCTGAAAAAAATGCTGTATGAACCATTTATGTTAAATATGGTCTGAAAATCTACAGAGAGACTTGGGAATTGAGTCTGGAAAAGTATGTAATTTTAAAATGGAAAATGTGTAGGAACCCTGTGCGTGACTTTAGTAAATCCTGACAGTAGTTTCAATGCCAGAAGATTGTTTGCGCCGGCTTGAACTGTCAGTGAATCTTGATCTGTCTGGTTCAGCATTAATGAAGCTCTCTGTGGATCTGCGTGTGTCATCTTTCTTCCACTCGTTTCCTCGATACTCTTGTGTCACTCGCTCTCTTTGTCTTTTATTTGTTTTGTTGCTGCGCTGTTGTCTTAGAGCTGGCCGTGTGACAGCGCTCCGCTCCTGGGGTTCATAGGGCACGTTTCATTAACTCTGAGCAGAGCGGCGGCCGATGAAGGTAAATAAATAGGAGCGTGCGTACGTTAATGTAACGGCCCGCGGCTCTGATAAAGGTCTGGGCATAATCCGGGCTGGCTGACCTCCCGGTGGGTCGGGGGATGTAATGAGTTCCACAGCTGGCCTCCCGGGACCCCGAACCGCTCTGATTCTCTTTAAACCAGCGAGCTGTTTGTTTAAGCAAGATCAGGAACATAAAATCCCAACGACATCCTGCACTCAAGAGCCGAGGTTCGAGACGTGTGACGGGATGATGGAGCGGGTCTCGGTTCTGGACGGATCACCAGATGACCGTGGCGATGATGATGTTTTTAGTGTTCAGTGCAGGTGTGTCAGCAGGAAGGAGTGTTTGTGTGAGATACTCCAGCGTTTCCTGCAGGTCTCCGTGTGTTTGCTCCTGATAAGCTGTGTGTGAGTCTCACTGCTTCCTCTTTTAGCAATGTTGTAACATGGGATGAAAAGAGTGCCTATATTTTTCTGCTGGTTAAAGATCTGGGTGGGAAACTGAAAGGTTTAAACCTTTAAACCAGCGTTGAGTGGTGAACTTTCCGCAGCAGGACTGAAGCTGCGATCACACCAAATATCTGTGTATTCACACCATTATCAAGGTTTCAGGGTTCCACACAGTATAGAGTTTGAGTTTAGTCATTTCCAGGTCTGGATAAGAATAAAACAAGAGAACCGAGAATGGAAAAATGTTTGTGTTTCACACTATTGCCCATATTTTTGTTTGCTGAAATATATAAAGATCGAACAAATCATCAAGTGTTTTTCATGGTGTTTGGAGGAGACAGCGCAGCCAAACATTTAGTGATCGTTTCACACGACTGAATGAAATCTGTATGTTTTTTATCTGTTGCTATGGAAGCTTGTTTCTGCCATAAAAAAATAAAATAAAAAAGGTAATTGCAACTATTTATCTCACAATTCTGACTTTTTTTCTCAGAATTGCGTGGTATAAAGTCAGAATTGTATGATATAAAGTCAGAATTGCGAGGTAAAGTTAGAATTGTGTGATTAAAAAGTCAGAATTGTGAGTTTATGACGATGTTAATCTCACAATTCTGACTTTATATCACTCAATTCTGACTGTATAGCTCGAAATTCTGACTTTATAACTCGCAATTGCATGTTATAAAGTCAGAATTGTGAGATATAAACTCACAATTCTGAGAAAGTCAGAGTTGCAAGTTTATATCATGCAATTCTGACTTTATAACTCGGAATTCTGAGAATAAAAAGTCAGAATTGTGAGCTAAAAAGTCACAATTACCTTTTAATTTTTTTATTCAGTGGCGAAAACTAGCTTGGATAGTTGCTGGTCACTCATTCATTTAATAAAGTTCAAAGAGACTCGCAGACGGGTTTGATTTCCTGTCACGCGGTCCATTGAAGAAGCATTATGGGATTGTTGTGCTGATGATGATGCTCTTGTCTTTCAGTCCGTGTCCGGAGCAGGGGATGGGCGACGAGTTCAACCTCATGGACCATTCGGACCTGTACATCCTGGATTTCAGTGAGTCTCTGTCTGTCTCAGTCTGTGTTTCAGTGCTAAATAGTTAAGTTATAGTAAAAATCCTGTCATGTGTCCCTCGCTGTGGATTAACCCTCATAGTACTGAAGCTAAAATAAGGTTGAAATGTGACAAATGATCAGTACATTCATGAAAAGCAATGCAGTCAGTCAGTGAATAGGGGTGTAATGATACATCGATCAAATGACTAAAGATACAATGTATCAACACAACATACAAAAACAATATTTTTAAGTGGCACCTTTTTGAAACTCAAAAAGTTACACTCTTTTTTTTTTTTCTTAAATGTGAGTATTGTTTCTACAATACTTATTTTTGTTGTTTCCTAATGAGGATTTGCACCAGATTTACACACTGCACATTTTAGAAGTAGTCTGGAGGACTTTCTTGTCTGTTGTCATGTCATAAGCTTTCACCATTACTAATCTCGTGTGACTTGATTTTTTTCCTTCACATTATTTATTTTTCTTCTTCTTCTTTTTTTTTTTAAACTCGAGTGTATTTTTTGGCTGTGAATGTCACAGTTGTGAAGTGAAGTGACATGTGGCCAAGTATGGTGACCCATACTCGGAATTTGTGCTCTGCATTTAACCCATCCAAGTGCACACACACAGCAGTGAACACACACACCGTGAACACACACCCGGAGCAGTGGGCAGCCATTGCTGCGGCGCCCGGGGAGCAGTTGGGGGTACGGTGCCTTGCTCAAGGGTCTCACCTCAGTCGTGGTATTGAGGGTGGGGAGAGCGCTGGACATTCACTCCCCTCACCGACAATCCCTGCCGGACCTGAGACTCGAACCCATGACCTTTGGGTTACAAGTCCGACTCTCTATCCATTAGGCCACGACTGGCCCTTGTTGTGCATTGTTGTGATACAGGACATGCAAAATTTTCAAAGAGTTCAATTAAATGTTCATGTTATATATTTTGATTGCATTTGTGAGCAAATAAAAATGTAACCTGTTGTGTAAAATAGACAAATAATATCGTAATATCGATCGATATACCCTTGAATCTAATCTAATTATATCGCAAAATTTTTTGAGGTATCGGCAAATATCGTATCTCTGGCTAAGAGAATCGATATCAGGTCATATCATGACGAAGCGTATGATTTACTCTCTGTCAGTGACGCGGGCGAGCTCACAGAGCCCCGTGGACTGTCTCTCTCTTTCCCTCTCTCTCTCGGCCAGACGGGCACGGCGAGGTGCATCCGGCACCAAATAAAGGCTCTTCCGTTTGGCAGCATCTTCAGGGCAGCTCCACAGGAACAGGTGAAAATAGAGCAGGGAAGCGCTGGAGACACTCGACTGTCCTGTGGAGGCCAATACTCACACGTGAGCGTCAGCGGAAGGACATGTACGGCTGTCCTGAAGCGCTTCTGATGACGCGTCGTTCATTCTTCAAAACCATTCATTCTTATAGTCCAGTCAGCTTGCAAACTTCATCAAATATGAGACAAATTAAATTTCAGCTGTAATGCAACTCTACAGAAGACAGTCATTATTCAGATCAGTTCAGTTCAAGTTTTGTTCTCATCTGATCGTGTCAGTGCAGTCAAATCTATAATATTAGTGAATATTAAGTGTCTTATAAACCCTATTAAAAATGAATAACCCTATTAAAAAGCAATAAGATATCATTTATAGGTAGGTTTTTTTTTATTAGCATCCTTTGCACAAAAGGTTCTTTAAAGTGGAAAAAGGTTTTTCACACTAAGAAAAACTTGGTTCTTTTAAGAACTGTTCACTGAAAAATTCTTTGGGGAGCCAAAAATGGTTCTTCTATGGCATCACTGCAAAAACCTTTGAACCTTTATTTTTAAGAGTGAGCACTTATGTGTTACTGAGTTTTTTTGCTTTGTTTTTTAGGTCCTAATCTGAAGACTTTATGCAAGCTAGCGGTTATTCAGTACAGTCTGGATCAGTCTGGACTCCCTCATGACATCAGGTGAGAAACACACTGACCACAAGACGCATGTATGGCTCACTATCTGCCTTCATATGTGAATGAAAGTCCCAGCAGCATCTTCTGACGAACACGCATGCAGTGATTGAGGGCGTATGAGTGCGGTCAGACTGCGCGCACACACACACACACTCTCACAAGCACACTCACGTTTACTGCTCCTAGTGAATGAGTGTGAAACCAGAGACAGCGATAACAATCTGCACCTCAACCCTTGACCCTCATCAGCTCTGGGCTCTTGTCAGCAGATCATGGCTTTACTGATCAGGTTACACACACTCACACACACACACACACACACACTCATGATGGAGGGAGAGAGTGAAGACACCTTAATTCTCCACAGCCGCAACAAAGCCCAATAATTCAGCCAATTAGTGAAACGAATTATCGCTCTCACCAAAGACAAAATATATTGTGCAGGTTCAGTCCAAACACCAGCAGCTGCACAGAGACACACGCACACTTCTTCTCCCGAGGTTTTTTTCTCTATTCTGTCACCTGATGGAGTTTGGGTTCTTGCCACTGTCGCCTCTGTCCGCCTGCATTGAGAGCTGAACTGAGCTGGATGATGACATCACTGTTTTCTGCAGAACGTCTTTTTCTGCCATGAAAGTCTATGGCAGCCCATAGATCCACTTGCAGGAAAGTTATGAACTGTTTCCATAGCAAATTTGTAGTCTCTAAAGGTGATGATACATGGGGCAACTTTTTGATCAATGTTGCCGGGCAGTGTTGCCAAGCGATGTTCCTTGAGCACTTTCCCATTGAGAATGGGCAACAAATTTTAATCTAAAGTATCCAGATAGAAATATGTTGCCCATTCTCAATGGGAAAGTGCCCAAGCAACATCGCTCAAAAAGTTGCCCCATGTATCATCACCTTAACTCATTCCCTGTAGCTCCACCAACTTTCCAAACTATTATTTTTTTCCTCTGTTTCATCGGCTCAAGATGATTCGAATGACGTCATTTTTTTGCAAGAAAAATTTTCAAACTCCTCCTAGACTATTGCTCTGATTTACACGAAAATCTAATCGGATCATCTTCAGACCATGGCAACAAATTTTAAGTTAATTCCTCAACCCATTCTCGAATAACACGCAAACGAATTTGCCGAAGAGCATGCCAAAGTAGATTTTGTCGTAAAATGCTATATTTTACAAACACATTGGCCTATCATTACGAAACTCGGTATGTGTCCTCGGCATGGTGCCTTGAAGGTACTCAAAACATTTTAGGGACAGTAGATCATCTTCAGACCATGCCAGCAAAAGGTTATGGATTTTGTGTTAATATACCAAACTGTTATCATTTGACGCATCAACAAATTTGATGGCATGATGCCAAAACGGCACGGATGCTGTAACTCTGCAGCGCTTTGGCATATTGACACCAAACTTTGTGCTTGTCATTGTCTCCTCTCACTGACCACACAACATCAATTTGTTCACAGCGCCACCTATTGGTCGAATATTATCGGATATTACTTGTTATACTATTTAAGATTTTTCAGCCATTTTGACTAAAATGATCTAAAATGTCTTTAATTACTCATTGTTGCAGTTGCTCTGATGCTTCCATCAATGCTCGCATAACTCATGCCGTTTTGGGCCCCTTTAATTGCTGCTTGCAGCTATATTTATTGCAGTAATCAGTATTATTAGTTTTGTAGTCAGAACTATTACTGTTATCTAACATAAAGTGGCAAACATGCCACAAACAGTAGCTGAATTAAAGATGCTAATGTCTGGAGCTTCTTCCAACTGTGTCCAATAATCAAAAATCACGCAGTACTAATGACACTCAATCTCTGGAGGTTCGAATCGAGAATCTGAAAATGTGATTGCGAATTTGATGATTTTCAAGCCCTATTTTGAAAGGTTTCTGTGTTAAGAGCCTTTAACTGGAGGCTGGTAAGTGTGTGGAGGAGACGCACGGTCTGATAGCGATGGAGAATACAAATGGTGAAGTGGCGTCTTATCTTAATGAGTCTAACGAAAGCCCCTCCCGCTGCAGCCGGCACACATCCGCCCTCCTGCAGGGAACCAGCATGTTTGTGTTAGTTTGATTGTGCAAATCCCTTTAACATGACTGCGCTCAGTGTGACTGATTGAAACGTGATTTGATCTAGTGTGACGCGTGTGTTTGTGTCTGCTGTTCTTCAGGTGGGAGCTGACGGCCATGACCACCAACAGCAACATCAGCCGGCCCATATTCTCCTCTCACGGCTGAGCCGTCAGAACCATCCTCAGAACGCTCCAGAGATCAGCTGCTTTTCACCCGTTTGGATTCCTGATTGAAGTTTCTCCATTAGACCTATTTGTGGGCCAAGGCCTTTTCCCTGCGGACGAGCGGCACTTTCCTAGTTTGATTTTGCCACCGTTGAACTTTTGCGGAGAAACGGACCTTCATGCTTTTAAATCAGTCCAATTATTCATCAGTGTTACAGTGTTTTAAAGAGAATCTGGAGTGAAATGAAGGTCATTTAACCTGTAATCTGTCATTTCTCTGCTTGTGTGTTCAGATTGCTGGTTTATATGCAAGACTTTCGTTACGCTCCGCACACGTGCTCTTACATATCGAAGGCAGTGAAGAGGAGACAAAAACCATTGGACATAATGTTGCGTTACCCTCCTTTGAACTGGAGGGGTTTTCTGTTTTCCCACAGTGCTTCTGACAATAAAACTTGACTCAACAATCAATAGAAAGGAAAAGATTCCCTCTGCATGCGTGCGTCCTTCAGGATCCGGCATTCAGCACACCCAGTAAAAACTCTCCCTCTTTAGATCTCAAAGAGAGTGCACAAACAAATGATGTTGTGAAAGATTAGAGTATGTTTTCTCATTTACTCAATCACACCAAAAGATGTTTCACATCGGATCAAATCGGCACCATCTAATAAACGGCCTCAAGTGTTTTCCAGCAAACAGAGATGAATCTGAATCTGTTCATGTTGAATTTCTTCCAGTTCACGTCTAACAAACCCAGCTTTGAAATGCCAGATTCCCAGAGTCTGCAAACATCCTAAAAATCAGATCCATTACTGCGGTTTATATTTCATCTGAATCTTCACTGTTTGATTACAGAATATTGGTATTGATAGATATCGATGGTGCCAAAGCTGAAGCTGAAGCACATGTAGACGCCGCGTCAGTGTCGGTGCGTCTGACATGCGGCTTTATTCGAGTCCCGTGGGACGTTTCTGGCGTCTCATCCAGTGCCTGATGTTCTTGTGGCCGCTTCAGAATCGAAGCGCCCAGAGTTTTAATGGCTTCTGCTCTGACCGGATTTGAAATATGTTTTATTAGAGATTTTATTGTGTTATTGTGAATATCTGACATCAAACTGTCATAATAAATATTGTGCAAACGAACTGCATCAGAAAGTTCAACCTTCAAAAAAAATGAAGTCCCAAAATGAAGTGCATTTTCATGATGATCTGTAGCTGATAGAGACTGATGGTCAAGGGAAGAAAGCGATGATGGTTTAGTGACATGCTGCTTGAAATAGAGTGATCCTTTTCCATGATGGTCTTGCTAAGATGCTAAAATAGATATGTTTTATATATGAGTGAAGGAGAGGAAGAGACTAAAGAAGAGCTTTTACATTCTGTATGTTCTGATTGGTGTAAATGCTGTTGATGTTTGGAAATGACACATGATTCCTAGGTGGCGGATGAATCTTTTCCACAAGTTACGACTCGGTCAATGTTGTAAACGGGTTTTAAAATGGAATCTTTTGAATTTCCTAAACAATAAAATTGATAATTTTGCTTATTGTCTGCTTAAATGTACTGGAATACACACACGTGTGCCTATATAAAAAGCACATTAAGAAGTTGTTTCTTGTAACACCAACAGATTTGAGCACGATTTTGAGAAGAAGTCATTAAATAAAATTAAATATGTATTTCTCTAGAATGTAAGACATTTCTTTATTAATCCACAATATTATTCTCCCTGTATGGCTTCGTTCCAGATCCATTCCTCTGTCTGATGTCCAATATAGGCACGTCTTCATCATGATCAGCCTAAGACGCTTTCCCAAGCATCTGTGTGATGCTCGCAACCTTCTGTCTTCAAGTTAACCAGTCAGATTTAAATGCAAAGTCTTAACGTCTCTCTGCAGCGTCGTTTCTCGTATGAAGCTTGATTTATTTGGCCGATCTCTCAGTGGACATGACCTTAATGGGCTTCTATTGAGCAAAGGTTGTGAAAGCTAAAGGTTAACTGCTTGAGGAATTGTGATCGGACGAAACCCACCTGTTGGCCTCCTCGTTTTCACAGGAACCTTAAACTTGTGCCTTCAGCTCAGCGCTAATGGCCACAGATCGTGTGTTGGACGTCTGTGAGCTCAATCGTCACTCTCTCTGGGGACGAGCTTCTCCACACTCAAATACAGCATTAAAACTCATGTCGTGTCATGAGCCCATGGTTGTTTTGACCTGCGGCGCTCGATGGAGTCAAACGCTCTTCAGCTCCGAACAAACTGTGATGAATCACCTGAAGATGATTCTCCTGACCTCCGACAGCTCATTAGACCAGTCGGATCATTGAATCTTTCCCAAAGAAAAGACAGATTTGATTCGCTGCCATGTATCTTAGCATAGAAAGCTGGTTTTCTTTCATTCGGGATTTGTCTGACACTAAATGGAAAGGAACTCATAATAATATTGATACACTACAAAAAAAAAAGAGCTTCTTCCTCAGTGTTTTTGTCTTGTTTTCCAGCACAAATATCTAAACATTCTTAAATCAAGACACATTTACTGGAGAAGCAAAATAACTGAAGATATTAAGTCTTGATTAATGAAAAATGTCTCAAAATGAAGCGAGTTTACGTTTAAAACAAGAAAAAATATCTGCCAATGGGGTCAGAAAAATAAACTTGTTTTCCATTTGACTCCATTGGCAGATATGTGTCATCTTCTGATCGTCACATTCGCTTCAGTGTGTCAGTGTTTGTGAACGATCAGCTCATAAGTGTCCATTAATGATATTGATACCCTCCAGATTGATCAGCTTCAGCGATGTCTGAAGGCAGAACTGCATGTGAAGACCTCAGACGTTGGTGAACCCGTGGGTCCGTCTCGCAGTGGCAGTGTGTTCATGTCTGTCAGTAGCTGCTGCTATAAAGTCCTGTGTTATCTTTAAGTGCGGCGGCGCTGCAGACGGGAAACTCCGCAGACACACTTTATTCTGACGACTCTCCGCAGACTTTCATATAAAACGATCTGAGGTTTGCTTAGGCTCGATCTAGCCCTGAAGCAATGCACACTAAACCCAAACCGACTCCAAAGAAGCCAAGGCGCTGAGACGCTCCATCACAGACGTCTTCATCTGAGCTTCTTCTTCAGGTTCCACACTGAATCAAATATTGACACTAAAGGACGGAACGAAGGACTTTTGAACAGATTTATTAAAGTCAGTCTGCAGATGTTGGTCAGAAAATCAGATTTTTTTTTAGCTTCAGTCTGTGATTACATCCAGTCAGATGATTTCAACCGTTTGAAATTTTGATTTTGTAACTCATTTTTTTCAGTTGTCATGCGTGAGTTTGTTGTGAAAGTCAAAATTTCAATCTGAGTTATGTTATTAAATATCCTGATGCATCCAGGCTTTATAATGGCAGTGAACGGGACCAACGAGTATGAGCTGAAGAAAGTGCATCCATCCGACATGAACATACTCCACACGGCTTCAGGGGGTTAATAAAGGCCTTCTGAAGAGAAGTGATGTGTTTGTGTAAGAAAAATATCCATATTTAACAAGTTATAAAGTAAAATATGTAGCTTCCGCCAGACCGCCTTCTGTATTCAACTTGCGAAGAAAGTGTAAAACTCTCACACTACGTCCTACGCCTTCTGATTTCAACTTATGACGCGACTTCGTAAGACTTAATATATCTCTGATTGTGTTCATCAGAAAGAAGAAAGTCATATACATCTAGGATGGCTTGAGGGTGAGTAAATCTTGGGGTAATTTTCATTTCAAAGTGAACTAATCCTTTAAGTACTCACCCTTGTGTCGGTCCAAACCTGTCAGACCTTTGTTCATCTTCGGAACATAAATTAAGATATTTTTGATGAAATCCGAGAGTTTTTTTTTTATCCCTTATAGAAAGCAATGAAATTAATGTCATTCAATGTCCAGAAAGGTATTAAAGACATCGTTAAAATAGTCAACGTAACTGCAGTGGTTCAACCTTAATGTTACGAAGCGACCAGAATACTTTTTGTGCACAAAAACAAAACAAAAATAACTTTATTCAACGATGTCTTCTCTACCCTGTCACACCGTGTCCTAACCAGACCAGACGTGACGCGACGCCACAACAAGCAATAAAAGGTATCTTTCCATGTTAATCTGAGTTTTTGTCTGAACTCACCACGACGGCGACACACGAATATTCTGTTTTAGAAACGGTTTCTATTTCTCCGTGACTTCGCGGCTGGAACAGCAACACAAAGTATGGCAATGATAATATCAGGTACTGTTTGTGTGCTTTATTTAATGTTAAAAGCGTCTAATGTGAGTTTGAATATCATTCTGTGTTCCCAGCTTTTTAGCTGTAATCAAAACAACACTGGCTAACTATGACAAAGATTGGTTCAGTCACTCCGTATGTACTTTAAACAATGTTTAAATTGTGTAATATTTATGAATTTTACTATGTACTTACCCATTTCATTGTGTCTGCTGTGCTCTTGCCGAGAGAGCCCGCCCACACTCTCTTCTGATTGGCTGTGGTTGTTGATTGATTTTATCGCTTCTCATTTTCGCGTCTAGTGTGGACAGTCAAACTGCTCGTCGCTGGAATCTTATCGCATCGCGTCTGGTTAGGACACGGTGTCAGAACTGTATGCAGTGAATGCAGTTCAGAGCTTCCGTGTTTACGTCCGAACGCCGGCTCATTATTGGCCGGCTCCTGCGTCAGCATCACACGCATGCATCGTGCTGCTCACGTGAACAGCGTCAGCCAATAATCAGCCGCCGTTCGGACGTAAACACGGAATCGCTGCACTGCATCAACTGCGTACGAGTCTGACAGGGCAGAGAAGAAGTTGTTGAAAAAAGTTATTTTTGTTTTGTTTTCACGCACAAAAAGTTTTCTCATCGCTTCATAACATTAAAGGGTTAGTTCACCCAAAAATGAAAATGATGTCATTAATGACTCACCCTCTTGTCGTTCCACACCCGTAAGACCTTCGTTCATCTTCGGAACACAGTTTAAGATATTTTAGATTTAGTCCGAGAGCTTTCTGTCCCTCCATTGAAAGTGTTTGTACGGTACACTGTCCATGTCCAGAAAGATAATAAAAACATCATCAAAGTAGTCCATGTGACATCAGTGGGTTAGTTAGAAGTTTTTGAAGCATCGAAAATACATTTTGGTCCAAAAATAACAAAAACTACGACTTTATTCAGCATTGTCTTCTCTTCCGGGTCTGTTGTTCATCCGGGTTCACGACTCCGCAGTGACGCTGCTGACGTGTTATCTGGTGCGCCCGAGCTTCGTTTACAGTCTGAGGGAGACGCACGCTGTATTCAAGCTATTCTACATTGTTTGTATTTTGGTATTGCTATATTTTTTTAAATGGTGCGTAGGTGTGCATGTCGCGGATGTCCTAATCGCGTCACTGTCCGGAGCAGAAGGGGGCGGTAATGCACCAATAAGCTGGATGCCAACCGCCGTAGAAGAAGAAGAAGCAGCGTCACTGTGGATTGAAAGCGGATATACACAGACCTGGAAGAGAAGACAATGCTGAATAAAGTCGTAGTTTTTGTTATTTTTGGACCAAAATGTATTTTCGATGCTTCAAAATCTTCTAACTAACCCACTGATGTCACATGGACTACTTTGATGATGTTTTTATTATCTTTCTGGACATGGACAGTCCACCGTACAAACACTTTCAATGGAGGGACAGAAAGCTCTCGGACTAAATCTAAAATATCTTAAACTGTGTTCCGAAGATGAACGAAGGTCTTACGGGTTTGGAACGACATGAGGGTGAGTCATTAATGACAGAAATTTCCTTTTTGGGTGAACTAACCCTTTAAGGTTGAACCACTGTAACAATGTCTTTAGTACCTTTCTGGACCTTAAATGACAGTAATTTCTTTGCTTTCTATGGGAGATTAAAAAAACTCTCGGATTTCATCAAAAATATCTTAATTTGTGTTCCGAAGATGAACGAAGGTCTTACGGGTTTGGAACGACATGAGGGTGAGTAATAAATGACAGTAATTTCCTTTTTGGGTGAACTAACCCTTTAAATTACACAAACTACACAAATTGTGTATCTCTGCATTAAGCTGTTGAAACCTAATGAAATGTTATTATTTGATAAAATTCAGAGTGGAATAACTAACCCTTAATATTAATTATCTCTCTCTCTCTCTTTGTGTGTGTGTGTGTGTGTGTGTTTGTTTGTTTGTTGTGATGATGTCACTAGTTATTTTTACACTCACGCGCTATAAATATCTGGTCACTCCTCGTGTCGTCACGCTGAGTGTTTTTTCTTCCTCAGGTCTCAGGTTGAGCTCGAGACTATATAAGACACGAGAGACTCGCGGATCATCACACACACACACACACAGCGGTCAGAGGTGAGGCGAGCTCTACAGCAGCTCAACTACCACCAACTAACCCAAACTATACTAATACTGACCTGTCATCGCGGTTCATATGTTTTGCATGTTATCGACGTTATTTGAACGCGAATTCTTTTTCAGATGTTTAACATGGGCTGTTTTTTGCTTTGCTTCAGATCTCAGTGAGGATGAGCGTCAGCTGCGACACGAGCATCAGACGGAGCCTCCGCGCGTCTAAACGCTTCAGGTCAGTCAAACCGGTGAGGAGTTCCGCGCGTGCACGCGCCCGGTGTGTTCGGTCTCCTGCACGCGCACCGCACCGTTCTTATGCGTTTATATTACTTTGACACTGCGGCGTAAAATCTTGTGATGAAATTGTGCTGCTCTGCATGTAATTTGTTCGTTTCCCAGCTAACAAAAATATGTTCTAAGAAAGTTTTGAAGTTATGAAAACTTTTGAATGTTTGTAAAAAGTAGTAACATTTATAAATTATATATTTCATGAACGATATGTTGTATTGATATAGTTTTTGTGCCAATGTTTGAACATTATTAAAGTCCAGATAACTTTGAACGAACGTTCTATTAACGTTACTGAAAGAACTTTGAGAGAACCTTGCCAGGACGTTCCCTGTTAGCTGGGTGTGTGTTTGCTGCACTGACAGACACATTGAGCTTGTGTGTGTGTGTGTGTGTGCGCGCGCTCATTTTTGTGACATATCAGGACACAAATGTGTATAATGACATGGGTATGACATAGATATTACAAGGAGAGGGTGACTTATGAGGACATTACCCATGTTCCCACTTTTCAAAAGGCTTATAAATCATACAGAATGAGTTTTTGTGAGAAAGTAAAAGTGTGCACAGTTTCCTGTGATGGTTAGGTTTAGGGGTAGGGGTAGTGTAGGGGGATAGAAAATACGGTTTGTACAGTATAAAAACCATTACACCTATGGAATGTCCCCACATTTCTCAAAAACAAACGTGTGTGTGTGTGTGTGTGTGTGAGAGACTCAGCAGTTCTCATTCACTGAGACTCTATAAGCTTGTGTCTCTCTCACACAGTATCAGACTAGTAGAGATAATTCTTAATAATAAATGCTGAACTCTATAAGTTAAGCAGAGGGGGAAAGAAAGGCAACACATGCATGTTTTCACCATAATATAATTGATTGTCTCGGTTCCTCTGAGGCTTTGATAATGTTTGAGAAACTGTGTTGGATGCAGATTTTGTCTGACCTTCTGTCTTCATGGTCTGATGCAGGTCCACTAAAGGGGCGTCCAAAGCCCGGCGAGACCACATCAATGCCGAGATCCGGACTATGCGGGTGCTGCTGCCCATCTGTGCTGAAGAGCAGGAGCGTCTGTCGTACCTGCACTCCATGTCACTCATCTGCGCCTTCATCAGGAAGACTGTGCTGCTCACAGGTAAAGACAGTCTCCCGAAGACACGCGTCCTTCAGTGTCAGTCAGATCTCAATCTAAACGCTCTTTGCTTGATCAAGGTGTTCATGAGGACGGCAGCGATGTTTCTCCTCTGAACGAGAGCTTTCTGCAAGCCTTGCCTGGGTTTATTGTTGCTTTGACCAAAGATGGAAAACTGGTGTACGTGTCTGAAAACGTGGTAGAATATCTCGGCCTGTCAATGGTGAGTGAAAACTGTCCATTTCTTTTGTTTCATGTGCATGTGAATTGATCTGAATAATGACACTATTGTATTATCTCATATTTGATGAAGTTTGCATTATTGATTTTGTTATTTTCCTGCTGCTTTTAATCAATCAAAGTGCTGTAGAAATAAAGCTAACTTGACTTGACACACATTCATCCGTTACTCTCTCAATATTCAGTGATTATATTGAATGTGTTTAAGTGTTTTGTGTTGTTTTGCAGGTCGATATCCTTCAGGGAGACACTTTCTATGATATGATGGACAGTCGCGACGCAGAAGCGCTGAAGCTCGTTTTGAGAGATCCGGACGTCTCAGCAGGTGCGTGTTGCTCGATAGCCCAGCTTTCTTCTGCATGTGGTGTTGTGGGCGGATCAGGTCCTGATGTCCTCTCTCTGTGTCTCAGAGAGGAGTTTCGTGTGCCGTATGCTCACCTCCAAAGCCTTCCGGCTCCAGTACGGCAGCTGCTGCTCCATGCTGGTGAAGGGACGCTTCCAGAGCTCCTCTCTGTTTGTGGCGCTCTGTACGCCCACGGCTGACAGACTGCAGGACCGCCAGCTCCTCCACGCCTCCGGCTCCTTCCACACGCTCCACCGGCCCGACATGAGCCTCACTCACGCCCCCTACAGGTACACACTGGAACACTTTCCCATCATGTGTGACAAAGTTGTGGTGATCTATGAATTCTTCCTCAGTGTTTTTGTCTTGTTTTCCAGCACAAACATCTAAACATTCTTAAATTAAGATACATTTACTGGAGAAGCAAAATGACTGAAGATATTAAGTGTTGTTTTCTGAAAAATGAAGTGAGTTTTTGCTTAAAGGATTAGTTCACCCAAAAATGAAAATAATGTCATTTATTACTCACCCTCATGCCGTTCCACACCCATAAGACCTTTGTTAATCTTCGGAACGCAAATTGAGATATTTTTGTTGAAATCCGATGGCTCAGTGAGGCCTGCATAGCCAGCAATGACATTTCCTCTCTCAAGATCCATAAATGTACTAAAAACAAATCTAAATCAGTTCATGCGAGTACAGTGGTTCAATATTAATATTATAAAGCGACGAGAATATTTTTGGTGCGCCAAAAAAACGACTTATATAGTGATGGCCGATTTCAAAACACTCCTTCAGGAGCATAATGAATCAGCGTGTCGAATCAGTGGTTCGGAGCGCCAAAGTCACATGATTTCAGCAGTTTGGCGGTTTGACACGTGATCCGAATCATGATTCGATACGCTGATTCATTATGCTCCTGAAGGAGTGTTTTGAAATCGGCCATCACTATATAAGTCGTTATTTTGTTTTTTTGGCGCACCAAAAATATTCTCGTCACTTTATAATATTAATATTGAACCACTGTACTCGCATGAACTGATTTAAATATGTTTTTAGTACATTAATGGATCTTGAGAGAGGAAATGACATTGCTGGCTATGCAGGCCTCACGGAGCCATCGGATTTCAACAAAAATATCTTAATTTGTGTTCTGAAGATGAACGAAGGTCTTACGGGTGTGGAACGGCATGAGGGTGAGTAATTAATGACATTATTAATATTTTTCCGGTGAACTAACCCTTTAAAACAAGAACAAATATCTGCCAATGGGGTCAGAAAAATTACCTTGTTTTCCCTTTGAATGAAGTTTATTTTTCTGACCCCATTGGCAGATATTTGTTCATGTTTAAAGTGTAAACTCACTTAATTTTGATAAATCTTCAGTCATTATTCTGACTTGAGTGATTTGGTTTGTTGAATGTTGAATTATGTTTCCACAGTGTTTTGTTCCACCTGGGTTTCTCAGCAGAGGAGCTGATTGGTCGATCGTGGTACGACCTCCTGCACCCCGATGACCTCACGCTCGCTGCCCGCTGCCACACGACACTCAGTGAGTCAACACAAATACACATCTTTGAAAGAAATGAATACTTTTATTCATCAAGGTTACATCAGATTGATCAAAAGTGACAGTAAAGACATTTATAATGTTACAAAAGATTCTATTTCAAACAAATGCTGTTCTTTTAAACTTTCTATTCATCAAAGAATCCTGAAAAATAAAATGTATCATAGTTTCCACAAAAATCTGAAGCAGCACAACTGTTTTTTAACACCGATAATAATCAGAAATGTTTCTTAAGCAGCAAATCAGCATATTAGAATGATTTCTGAAGGATCATGTGACACTGAAGATGCTGAAAATTCAGCTTTGATCACAGGAACAAATTACAGTTTTGCCATTTTAAATTGTAATAATATTTCACAGTTTTTATTGTATTTTTGATCAAATAAATGCAGCCTTGGTGAGGAGAAGAGACTCTTTCAGAAACATTAAAACATCTCACCGACCCCAAACTTTTGACCCTTTGTGTGATCATGATCTACTCATATTGTTGCACTGAAGAACATGCAGCTTTACTGACACACGCACGTCTTTTTCTGCAGTACGAGATGAAGGCGACACAAGTTCAGAGATGCTAGTCAGACTTCAGCGGAAGGATCTGTCGTGGATCTGGCTCTACGTTTGTGCAACTACGAAAGCAGCCAAAGAATCGATCGCCTGCACAAACCACGTCATCAGGTGAACTTCTTCATCTTCGCTCGACTGATTTCTTCCTGCGTGGCTCTTTAACTCAAACAGCATGTGAAATGTGTGTCACACCCGCTTTTTTCTTGTCTTCAGTGAAACAGAAGCCGTCTATCTCAAAGACAAGCACTACGGCAGCGTGTCTCCGTCTGTCTGCGGTGCTCAGGTGTCTCAGGGTCCCGTCTGCTTGCCGGAGACGGCCGGACAGATGCCGAGCAGAAGCAGGAGGAGCTCAGAGACGGGCGATGTGCAGATCAGAAGCTTCTTCTCCACGCCGCCCTACAGCCCCACTTCCTCTCACTCCTCTGACTTCCTGTCTGAAGGCTATGGCTCTTTTGAGCACTTGGTGTGCGGTTCACGCTTCTGCCCATCTGAAGCGTTCCCAGTGTCTCAGCCGTACCCTGACGCTCCTCCTCCCGTCTGTCTGCCCGACGCTCACCGCGTCCCCGTGTACCAGCCGGTGCTGGACGCGAGCGAGGGCCCGTCAGACTGCGTCCTGCATCAGGAGGACTTCATGTTTGCACAGGACAGCGTGTCGAGTCTGCTGACGCCGGAGCCATCGCCCTCGGCGGACGGACACTTCATCTTCAGCCAGACGGAGCAGGTGGAGGTCGGAACGCTGGCCCATCAGATCCGCTCTCTGGCCAGCAGCTTCAGTCGACACACGCTGCCCGATGGCGCCCTCTGCTGGACTCCTGAGCCGCTGCTGGACGAGAGAGTCATCGACAGCATTCTGTGCGATCTGGACGCGGCCTCGGCCAAAAACACGGACTGCGTGTGGAACGGGATCCCGGTGGCTCCCAGCAGCCTCTCTGTGGAGCCGTTCATCAGCGCGACACACACCAACACTGAGTTGCATCAACTCCATCACTGTCTGTACGCCGGCATCCATTAAACGTACAACAGATTGTGAAAAGCTGGTGTTTCTCACATAGATCCATGAGCTAACTGAAGTCCGTGACTTACTCTAGTAACCCAGTATGGCATATTGCCATGTCAACCAGTGGCTGGTTTCCGTGGAGATTTGATGAGGTGTTGGTGGGAACAGGTTTCTCATCGTTTCTCAAGAATAATTTATAAACGTGCAGTGTTTTATGTGAATTAATAATAGTGTCAACGCTGTCTTAACATTTACCACTACACTGCAAAAAATGAGGTGTCAGAAAATAATCTTGTTTTCTCTTTGAATTAAGTTTATTTTTCTGATTCCATTGGCAGATATTTGTTCTTGTTTTAAGCACAAACTTTGACACATTTTTCAGAAATCAAGACTTAATATCTTCAGTCATTTTGCTTCTGCAGTAAATGTATGTTGATTTAAGGATGTTTAGTTTCTTGTGTCACTCAGTAGATGTAGATGTTGTACTTGTAAACGATTCAATAATGAGCTTCTGCACTTATGGAAAACGACTGAGAAACGACACAGAAGGTCCTGAAGCGAGGCCGAAGAACTGAATCTACCTCATCAAATCACTCCAAACTGCTTCTGTATTTATTTCTGTAGTTTGTTTTTTTTGATCATTCAAGCAAACACAAGTTTCACTCCAGATATGAATGTAAAGTTTGCCATCTGTTTTTCTCCATGTCAGAATAATCTATAATGTTTAGAGCTTATTTATATATTCTTGCTCTCTGTTTCTATTTTTGTAAGTAATGTCAATAAAGTTGTTAAGAGAAATAAAACTGTGGTCTGTTTAGTCATGCATGAGACTTATCCTCATTCTGAACTCTGATTAAAGGATTAGTTCACTTCAGAATTAAAATTTCCTGATAATTTACTCACCCCCATGTCATCTAAGATGTTTTTCTTTCTTTCTTCAGTCGAAAAGAAATGAAGGTTTTTGAGGAAAACATTCCAGGACTCTTCTCCATATAGTGGACTTCACTGGGGTTCAACGGGTTGAAGGTCCAAATGTCAGTTTCAGTGCAGCTTCAAAGAGCTCTACATGATCCCAGACGAGGAATAAGGGTCTTATCTAGCGAAACGATCTGTCATTTTCTAATATATATACTTTTTTACCACAAATTGTCTTGCACTAGCTCTGCAAATCATGAGGTTAATGTTTATCTTCATGCCTTTTGTCGCATTTATCAGACTAGAGCTGGAGGATAATATCATTACATTCTGAGACAATATATGCCATATGAGATTTTTGTTTAATTGATCTGAATAATGACGCTTCTGTAGAGCTGCTTTACATCAGCACTGTTATTTGCCTGTTTATTACTGTGAAGCTACTTTGAAACAATCTGTATTGAATAAAGCGCTGTAGAAATAAAGCCGACTTCACACACCAATGAACAAAAGAGCAAAAAAAAAATACCAGCTGCACTTCTGATCAATATAAAAAACTGAAAATTGCTGTAAAATATCACATCAACAGGTTAATAAATATACATGTGAGAATAGTACATAGGACATATGCCCAATGACCAGTGTTGGGGAAAGTTACTTCTAAAGCTAATGCATTACAATATTGCGTTACTCTCTCAAAAAGTAATTGCATTAGTTACTTTTTATGGAAAGTAATGCTTTATATTACTTTTGTGCTACTTTTTCTCACCTGAGCTGGGCTTGCTTGTTTGTTTGTTTTTTAATAACAACAAAAAAGTTCTATTTTTGGCAAATGTAAAGGCCCTTTAACACCAAAAGTGAAATGGATAAGCTTCAGGCTGATCACAAATGTAATGTTTATATAAAGTAATTTTTGTTTATTAGTATGGTTGAATTGGATCATTGAAGGTCAGCAGCAAAGACATTGGTTAATAAAGTAAGATTAAATACATGAAGTAGCTATATTTGTTTACTTCAATACATTTAATTATTGCAGGTTTGTGCAATATTCTGAGTTTGCATTTCACTGTTTTTATTTATTTTGAGGAATACTGTGCAGGTGCGATGAGTAAATGCTCACATTTACTCTAGAATAACTTGATCGCCGCATTTCATAGAACGTTCGGTGAGTTTAACCTTGAGTGCAGAGGAATTATGCCTTTTTGTAGCGAGTCGGCGAGTGTTTGTGAGTATGCTTTTTATACAGGGATTGGGGATCTGAATTTTAATCTTTTCATAACTCTGAGAAAAATTTTGCTTAAACAGTGGAATGTTATTGTCTCGATTTACTGTACATTTTGGTAAATAAATAGCCATGCTGTGGTGATTTATGTGGAAATGGGAGGATGACATGTAAATCAATAATGATCAAACCAATTTTTTTTTTTAAATAAGTTAACTGTTAATAATTTATATTTTATTGACCAACCAATTGCAGATCCCACATTGAAGTGAAAGATNCCAGGGATTGCACATACTCCGATACAAATGTATAGTATAATGCAATGTAAGTCGCTTTGGATAAAAGCGTCTGCCAAATGCATAAATGTAAATGTAAATGTAAATGTAAAACTTTTAGGCTCTTATAATGTTTGTTTACTCAACTCATCTTTTCCCTTTCTCCTTCTTTCATAGTGTTTCACAGTTATAGATTTCAAAAAGTCACTTATAGATCACCACCAAATCCATCAACATGAGTATGTCAACCATGTCCACCATTTTTTCTGAGAATGCAGAGCAATCATCATCTACTGAATTCTCAGATGAGCTCACCACGGCCCTTGCTGCGGGGCGCTGGTGGGCAATAATGGAAGTTTCACACCCCATATCTGAGGAGCCTGAGTATGGAGACCTCATCTCAGGCCAGTGGGGGGAAACAGTGGAGGCAGGAGAAGCTTCATGCCCCACATCCCTGGTCTTCAGTGATGCATCTCAGAAGTCTCAGAGAAGGTTCCAGCACTCGGGCTTCTCAGATGCAACACTGAAGACCACAAAGCAGTGGAGGCAGAAGACGACGCAGGGAGCACCTGTGCCCTCCAGGTCCAAACAGGGAGCCCCTGTGAGTGCAAGTTCTGAGAAGGGGGACCTCACCTCATCCCTGGTCTTCAGTGATTCATCTGAGAAGGCCCCGAACTCAGACTTATCAGATGCAACACTGAAGACCATGGAGCAGCAGAGAAAGCAGAGAAAGAAAAAGCATCAGGGACTTCTCTGATGCATCAGAGAAGGCCATGAAGCAGCACAAAGTAGCACCTGTGCCCTCTGGGTCCCCCCGTGGACCACCTGTGCCTGCTGGGTCCCCAAAAAAAGGAAAACTCAGCATCCCTGAGCATCTGACTAATTGTCTACAAAATGCCTCTTTTGAACAAGGAGCACGTATGCCCTCCGTGTCCCTGCAGGAAACACCCATGCCCACCAAGTCTCTACAGAGAGCACCTGTGGCTGCCCCAAAGGTGCTTGCATGCTCCCCACATGGAGCACCCATGCCAGAAAAGATCCCAGACAGGCGAAAACTAAAGATTACAGAGCGACTGAGGCTGGAGCTGCTGCAGCAGAAGCCTCAGGCTTCTCTTCAGGGAGCACCCATGCCAGACAAGATCCCAAACAGTCAAAAACTGAAAATCCCTGACCTGTTGAAATGGGAGCTGCTGCAGCAGAAGCCTCTAGCCTCTCCTCTGAAGACAGCACCTGTCAGTTGCGGACAGGGGGCTTTCATTATTGACAAGATCTCTGAAAAGAGAAATCTTAAAAACCCAGAGCTGCCGAGAAAGGAGCTGCTGGAAAAGGATGCAATTATACCAGACACGACCCCAGTGGGAGCGCCTGTGCATGTTGGCACACAACAGGGAGAAGCAGTGCCTCCCATGTCTCCACATGCAGCACCAGTGTTTGCGGGGTCTCCAAAGGGTGCAGCAGTGTCTGCCCATACCAAAAAGCCCCAAGCCTCTTGTGCTTTGGCACAGACCCTTCCTGGAGCACCCATCACTTCCCCCAAGGGAGCACCCATGCCTAGCCAGAGGAAGAGGGTGTGTCCATGGAGCACAGCAGCTTCTGTAAGTCCCTTCTATCTCTTGTTTTTACTTAGATTAAGATTTCTAATAATAAATAAATAAATAAAAATACACATTGCCGTTATTAAACCTGCCCAGAATTACACAATTATATCTGTTTCCTCAACAGGACAATGCAGATCTGCGTCAGTCACCTTCACAAAAACTATGTGTGGAGATTGACGACCTAATTGAAAAGGTGCAGCTGATTCTTAAACTGGACAGCTACAACCATCAAGCCCCTCTGATAGCCACTTCACAACTGAACCAAGGAACTCAGAGCAGCCTTCAGCCCTGGAAAACAGCATTGGTTAGAGCCTACTCTCTCTCAGTTTTACTTAGATTTAGAAATTAAACATTAATTAGACATTAATTAAACATTAATTAAGATTAATAATTTAATCTGGGACGATAATCATATCCTTTTCAATTCAACCCCTTCATATTGAAATGGTGGAAGCAATTTGTCTTTAGATTTTCTTTAAGGATGACTCATTAAATTTGGTCAGCGTTACATGATTATGTCTGTTCCTTCAACAGGACAATGCAGGTGTGGACCAGTCACTCCCACAAAAAAAGCAGCCTATGGAAATCAAAGTCGAAGTCCAACAGTCGGAGCCAGGCAGCCTAGATCAAATGGACTATTTATGTTAGCTAAATGTTGTGTAACTAATTTCAGATTATTTCTGTATTGTGTTTGCACATGCTATACGAATGCAAATAAAAAATATATAAAAACTGTGTATTTATTTTTTTGTCAATGACAATACACATTAACACTGGTGTTATATAAACAGATAACTTTCGTCTGCTGTCACAGGGCTGATTAATTGTTAAAAAGCCACTTAAAAATATACTGTACCGAAAAACTGTGAACTTTATGATAGGCCTACATTCTTATCAGTATTGGTATTAGTTTGTTATTAGTGTTTTTATAGGTTATAACAGGTTAATTATCATCACCGTTATCTGAAAACATCTTGTGGTACTAACTATTGAATAAGAAATATGAAAAAAAAAAAAAATCCTACATACCAAATCCCTCCAACATTGCAATTCATCATCCTGTGAGTCCAGTTGCGGATCCGGTTCATCAGTCCTCATACAGCAGTGTAATCATGTCGCTCTGTAGGTAAATATCTTGCAATCAGCTGCCGCAGGATGGCGACAGAATTGGGACACGTCTTATGAATAGGTAATTGAATCATTTGTTCAACAGATTTGTTCAAAACGCAGATTCATTCATCAGCAGTCTGTCCAAACCAGAAAATTACATCAGTGTTGGCAGAGAGAATAGAGACAGTGAAATAAAAACAACTAACAACAGTAAATCATATTAAAGAAAAGTCAGTTTATCCACTTGAGTTGTTGTAGAGAAACAAAAAAGGTCACTCATTCACATCTCCTCATCACACATTCAGCGCTATTACAGTTTTTTCAAATTGCTTACACACAGTTTTTGACTCCATTTCTCAAAACTCTACACACAAAACCACAAATCATGCACACAACATGCAAAACGTCACACATCTCATTCAAAACTATTTTAAAAATTCTATTTTTGCACAGTAACTCTACACAAAAAACATCAAATGATTAGCCACATACACGCCAAACTACACACAGATGTGAAAAATGTAAAACACTACAATATACAACTACAAATATATACAATAAACATAAATGCAATAAGGTAAGAATAATTTGTTTCTTTCTAAAAACTCTGAGTTTTGATTTCTAAGTGATCAATGTATACGAGTTTTCACACATGATCGTTGGGTGTATACAAATTTTTTACACACAGATTTTTCAATATACTTAGGTCTCTTTCTCACAACTCTTCACACAGTTCTCCTAACCAACTCTCATCTTGGCACAATAGTTAATTTCACATTCAAAATGCACTAAATCTACCAAAACACTTCACTCATTCTTCCAGAACTTAAAAAACACCTAAAAAAACACTAACATCAGGTATAGCATTACACGTTTTATTTTGTGAAATTTCTTAACATAGCAAGAATAACACTCATGTTTACATATCAGTACAAAATTATTCTAAGTTTTCCCCTTTGAATGGATGATAATGAAATTGAAAGACTAAAGCTTGTGTAGGTGTTTAGTTTCATCTAATTGCTTTGATAGTATTTGTTTTTTTAGATTCAGAACATATTTCATTACAATATTACTGTAGAAATGCAGCATATTTCTGTCTTATTCAGATGTTATTGTTTTTAACTTAAGTTTTACAGTTTTGAAAACAGTATTGAAGCATGTGCAAATTGGCCTGTATGTACACAGAGTTTTGGCAGTTGTTGTGTCGAAGTGAGAAAATAATTACTGTCATTTGAAATATGTAGTCATTGAATGCATTTTGTGCCAAAGCAATGATAAATGATCCACAGAGATTTCTGTTGTGCTCACTGTGTGAAGAGTTTTGAAAAAGTGATCCAAGCATTGAAAAATGGGTCCTAGCGATTGTAAAAAACTGTAAATGGCAGTGTTTCCCAAATGAAACACAAGAGTTGTTAGTTTTGAGTGATGTATTGTAGGGAACTGTGCTTAAAGTTTTGTGCAAAAAGCAAACTGAGTTAAAAGCACGTAATGTGCTTGTAGTTTTGCAGACTTGGTCTGATGATTCGGTATATGAGTGAATGGTTTCACTGAGTGGGCCTTAAGTACCATTTTTAGTGTGTAAGCAATTTGAAAAAACTGCAATGGGAATGTTGGTAAAAGCGTCTGTAAATGTTGCTCCACCAGGTGGCGCGATTGATCCGCGTTCAGCTGCGACTCTCTGACGTCACGCTGTTCTTCTCTTAAAGCTGTAATGATGAGAAAATATCAGTCTGAAGAGCTGATAACAGGAGCTGTTTTCACTCTGGCTTTGTGTTTCCACACGGAGCAGAAGCGCTTTGAGTCAGAGCTCAAGAACCGTCTGACTCTGATCTCCTGTACTATCAAAGTATAATGTTAAAAAATAAAGAGAAAGATCTCCAGCTGTGTTTCCCAATGAATCTCTCACTGACCTTGATTTTGCATTTGCAAAACTTTTGTTTGAGTGTACTGTAACATGTTTTTAATTTAGAGTTTTCTTTGACCTTTTTGGCTTTTGCGTTTGGACTACTGTGCTTTTAAGTGAAAGTGTGAAGTATGTGGCCAAGTATGGTGACCCATACTCGGAATTTGTGCTCTGCATTTAACCCATCCAAGTGCACACACACAGCAGTGAACACACACACCGTGAAACCACACCCGGGCAGTGCTGCGGCGCCCGGGGAGCAGTTAGGGGTACGGTGCCTTGCTCAAGGGTCTCACCTCAGTCGTGGTATTGAGGGTGGGGAGAGCGCTGGACATTCACTCCCCTCACCGACAATCCCTGCCGGACCTGAGATTCGAACCCATGACCTTTGGGTTACAAGTCCGACTCTCTATCCATTAGGCCACGACTGCCCCACAACAGGGTGTGCAAGTGCTGAATATACAAACATTCAATACTTGCAGTAGACTACATATACAGCGTACAATAGCCTGTCACCTTAGTTGCGATCACTATACTTTTTTAATTGCAAAATTTGTTTACTGTATACAATATACACATAACTTCATGGTCTGGATACTGTTCTCCATTTTTGAATGAGTTTATGCCTGATGTTGATGTGTATGAGCTGAATGCTTTGTTTGATTTTGAAAACAGGTGAAATGGTTTTGAGGCGATTGTTTGATTTTGCCAGAAGAGTCCAGGGGTTTTGTGAATGTTGACTGAAGATTTGGTTTTGTGTGTAATGGTGTGAGGAAATGGGTATCCAGCCTGCACACTTGTGTGGGGTGTCAACTGGGATATCTAACTGGGTCCCAGCCAATTTTGTCCTCAGTTTCCATTTAGGCCCCACATGGGTTAGCCTAGATGAAATGAACACTGCCCAGTGTGAACACTACAGGCTGTTAAATGTAACACTGAAACATGTTGGAGTTATTGAGATAATTAGGTGATTGAGTGATGACTGAGCATTATTGAAGGTAGCTGATGATAACAAGCAGAATTGCTGAAGGAATCAGAGAACAGAACAGAAACAGCTTCCAGCCATAACCTTAGATGAAATGAAGATAATAGACATTAAATCTCTCAAGATCTGATTAAACAACTCCACAAACAGCATTACAAGCTTCACTTATTACTAACCATTTTGACTTTATTTCTGCCATATGTCTACAAAAGTTCTTATTGAGATTTAAGATGTTAAGAGGTTTTAGAGGTTTAGATGTTGATGTTTTATTGAAAATAATAGTTTATTTTAGGTCATCATTATGAAGATCAGTGTTTGATTTAGTTGGGTTCTTGACTTTTGAACATTGGTTTTTCTCTGGCTCCTGTATATGTGTGTGATGCAGCAAGAGGAAACGTGTTCAGATGATGTTAGCTTCTTTTTGATGATGCAGTTGTAATCATCACATAGTGGCATTATTTGCTGGTCTCATGAGAATCATTGTTTAAGTGACTCTACAGCATGAGATCCAGCAGTGTTTTAATGCAGATAAACTCAATGATTTAAAAAAAAAAAAATGTGTACATAAAATTTATGAGCTCCTGTTTAAAAACATATTGTACACAAAACACATTTAAACTCTTGCAAGCTTTACTCACACACAGACATCAAGAATCAGCATATGAATCTCAACAACGGTGACATGCTTCGTGCCATAATGCATTCTGGGTGCATCATACAAAACTCATAGAATGCACAGCTCCCAGAATGCATTGCGGCATGAATCATGTCACTATTGTTGAGATCCATATGCTGATTATGATGTCTGTGTGTGAGTAAAACTCACAGGAGTTCCAAATGTGTAATTGTGTTTTGAAACTCATTAAATTTTGCTGAATCTCTTGCTGTAGAATCACAACACAACAATAGAACAAAATAACATATCACCCATATAAATCTCAGCCATAATATCAGTGAATTAAGCTACTTCATGATGATTATATTCTTATCATCAAACAGCTGACATCATCTTTTTGCTTGCTTTTTCTCACCATCTCACCATTCTCACTCAACAAACACAGTTACAGCAACTAGAGAAAAAATAATGTTAAAAAGTTGAGTCAAACTACCCAACTAAAGCAAACACTGATCTCTATAATGGTGACATTTTAATAAAACATAAACATCGAAACCTCTGTTAATTCTCAATAAGAACTTCTGTAGACATATGGCAGAAATAAAGTCAAAATGGTTAGTAATAAGTGAGGCTGCAATTCTGTTTGTGGAGTTGTATAATCAGATCTTGAGAAATCTTCAATTGATTTAATCTAAGGCAGGGGTGTCCAAACCCAGTCCTGGAGGGCCACTGTCCTGCAGAGTTTAGGTCCAACTTGCCTCAACACACCTGCCTGAAAGTTTCTAGTATGCCTAATTGGACCTTGATTAGCTGGTTCAGGTGTGTTTAATTGGGGTTGGAGCTAAAGTCTGCGGAACAGTGGCCCTCCAGGACAGAGTTTGGACACCCCTGATCTAAGACTATGGCTGGAAGCTGCAGTTTCTGTTCTTGTAGTTTCTCTTTCCTTTAGTGAAACCCATGTGGGGCATACATGGAAACTAAGGACAAAACTGGCTGGGACCCAGTTAGACAGCCCAGGTGACAGCAATTTGAACCTCACATACACTATATTGCCAAAAGTTTTGGGACGCCTGCCTTTACGTGCACATGAACTTTAATGACATTCCATTCTTAATCCGTAGGGTTTAATACTCTTTGCAGCTATAACAGCTTCAACTCTTCTGGGAAGGCTTTCCACAACGTTTAGGAGTGTGTTTATGGGAATTTTTGACCATTCTTCTAGAAGCGCATTTGTGAGGTCAGGCCGTGATGTTGGCGAGAAGGCCTGGCTCGCAGTCTCCACTCTAATTCATCCCAAAGGTGTTCTATCAGGTTGAGGTCAAGTTCCTCCACACCAAACTCGCTCATCCATGTCTTTATGGACCTTGCTTTGTGCACTGGTACGCAGTCATGTTGGAACAGGAAGGGGCCATCCCCAAACTGTTCCCACAACGTTGGGAGCATGAAATTGTCCAAAATATCTTGGTATGCTGAAGCATTAAGAGTTCCTTTCACTGGAACTAAGGGGCCAAGCCCAACCCCTTAAAACAACCCCACGCAGAGAAGTACTGTTCTCAGTTGCTTCCATTTTGTTATGATACCACTAACAGTTGACCGTGGAATATTTAGTAGTGAGGAAATTTCACGAATGGACTTATTGCACAGGTGGCAACCTATCACGGTACCATGCTTGAATTCACTGAGCTCCTGAGAGCGACCCATTCTTTCACAAATGTTTGTAGAAGCAGTCTGCATGCCTAGGTGCTTGATTTTATACACCTGTGGCCATGGAAGTGGTTGGAATACCTGAATTCAATGCTTTGGAGGGGTGTCCCAATACTTTTGGCAATATAGTGTAGGTGTGCTGGCTGGGAGGTTTCAAGAAATGTGTTTTAGCTAAAACTAAAAAGAAATTATTTTTGTTGTTATTTCATCCATGTATAATTGCTATTTTCTTGCCTTTCATCCAATTGTACTTGTTCTAAATCATGACAGTTGTGAAGCATTACACAATACACTTCTGTTTATTTATTGCCAGAGTTGATTGAGACACCTCTAATTCTAATTTGTGAAAGTAATGAAAGCGTCTGATGTCTTTTGTTCTAATCAAAGCATTAACGAAGCACTGATAAACCTGCTGTAAGACCCTTTGAATGAAAGCGTTTGCCAAATGCATCAGTGTTTCCTGTAGGATGCATGCTGGGAAATGAAAGTACATTTCATCATCGTTTGGCTGTTTGTCTGATATTGTGACGCTGTGCTTGTAAGCAACTGTTTATGAGGGAGTTTATGAATTTGAAGTTTTAAATAGAGCTATTTGACTATGAATCCTGAACAAAACAGGAAGTGCAGGAGACTTTTAATTTCATACATATGAAAGGAGGAAATACAAGTCAGGGGAGACATTTTGGATTAATGGAGGTTAAAAAAAAACCTTGTCTGTAGATCTGAGCTGTGCTGAACACTTACTGCCTCCTGCATTAAGGAGTTGACTTTTGACCAGGGATTTACAACCATTTTTGTTGAATAATCGATTGATGGATTAATTTGAAGGATTCCAGGCAGCCGAAGACTATGTGAGATAAATTCTTGCTTTTCATATTTATGTTTAAAATATGTTTATTTGTTAGGATTACATTTTTCTTTTGTGTTTAGTTTATTCTTATTAATGTGGAGAATATATGTGAATATATATCATATCTAATTCCAGTGTTTATTTAGTTACTTATGATACAGTAGGTGAAGTTTAAAGGTGAAGTGTGTAAGATTTTTTTATGTTAAAGAATATTCTCGTAATCCAGTTTATTATTCATGGACTACTATTAGTATGCCCTTCATAAAAGTGTGAACATTGAGCTTCCCAGGCACCATCTAAACACTGAGACCGTCCGCTTAGATCTGTCAATCTCTTTCCTGCTCAACCAATAGCGAGTTTGGGGCATGGCTTCTGTGGCAGCAGGCGGAGCCAGAGGGTGTTCGTCAGTCAGTGGCTGCGTTTCAGCTTGTTTTTTTATTCCCTTCCCTCGCTAACTTCCCTCAGTCTTGTTGACTCGGATGTATATCATTGCTTACGTTGCACGAGTGCCCACTACTGGCGGAACCCTTGCAATTGTCTGAATTGGAACGTCCTAAACCCTTGATCACTTTGTTGATTTATTATTTAAATTTTTTTTTCCTTGACGAAACTGTTTAAAGGATTAGTTCACTTTCAAATAAAATTTTCCTGATAATTTACTCACACCCATGTCATCCAAGATGTCCATGTCCTTCTTTCTTAAGTCAAAAAGAAATTAAGGTTTTTGATGAAAACATTCCAGGATTTTTCTCCTTATAGTGGACTTCAATGGCCTCCAAACGGTTGAAGGTCAAAATTACAGTTTCAATGCAGCTTCAAAGGGCTTTAAATGATACCAGACGAGGAATAAGGGTCTTATCTAGCGAAACGATCGGTCATTTTCGAAAAAAATGTAAATGTATATGCTTTATATAAACAAATGTTTGCCTTCCAAGTGATTCCGCCAAAACCGCATTTTCGTATTCTTCAAAAAAGCTTATGCTGTATGTCCTACGCCTTTCCTACTCTACTTACTGAACAAACGCAGTGCCAGTTCCATTTTTTTCCGTAAGTAGAATAGGGAAGGCGTAGGACATACAGCGTAAGCTTTTTGAACAATACGAAAGTGCGGTATATATCATAGAGTTGTTTGTGGTTGGGTAAATTAAACGCGATATGCAATGACGTCACAATCGTGTAAATATGGAGTAGACTCACTCCCTCGGTCAAAATCGAGGGAGCATATAAACTTCCATATAAACTTCCCTCGTCCACTTCTTGAATTGGAACGCACTTCAAAATGGCAGCAGGGATTAGGGAAGTTCACGAGTGCGTGTCTAAAAGTGGAGTGGAACGCAGCCAGTGTGTGGTGGTGCTTCAATAACATACAGCATCTTCATGCACCCGTTCAGAAAAACAAATGTCCCATTTTATAATGTTTACTTTGATGTGTCTCAACAGCCTTAAACTGTTGTCATGTCAAAAATATGCTGGTGTAGATGTGTTGGATGGGTTTATTCTGAACAACACGTACACTCTAGACCAGGGATGGGCAACTTCGGTCCTGAAGGGCCACTGTCCTGCAGGGTTTAGCTCTAACCATGATAAAACTCACCTGTCTGCAGCTTTCTAGTAATCCTAAGACGTTGATTAGCTTGTTCAGGTGTGTTTGATTAGGGTTGGAGCTAAACTCTGCCGGACAGTGGCCCTCCAGGACCGAAGTTGCCAGAGTTATAGTCTAGACAGAGTTAGGCATGATGCATTGCAACACAGCTAAATGTATTATTTGTTGGACCTTTTATTGAAGGACCTGTTGAGACCTGCCTTCACAAGCACCCGTAAGAGCTGTGATTGTGATGTTTGAGTTGAGGGACACACGAAAGGGGCATTTACAAAATATGCCGTATTTTTTAAATTCCGCCAGTGTGGCAGAAACTATACTTCAAAACTGTTTTTCATTCGGACTCTAACCTTTAGACTCCTTAGTAAGCGTCTGCTTGTTGTTTTGGTCGTTCACATTTTCATCGTCTACAGTGTGTCCCAGATTTCAAAGGAGCAGAAAAGCCTTTTCTGGTGTAAGTGGGTTAAGTAAATAAAACCCAAATAGAGAAACTCCACCTCCGCCTCTCCTCATACATCGCTGTTTGTTCAATCAGAAACACGCTGGTACAGCAGAACGAGGATTTACAGGGAATGCAAATAACTGTATTTATATACACTAAACAGCTTTTCTGGTGGGAACGGATTACCTGACGCATGAGAGACAGAAAGACGAACAGGCAGGCAGACATTTAATTTGTAATTTAAAAAAAATCTAACTTCTTTGTCATGATGAAGTCCAGGAGTTTATTATAATACAGAATAACATTCACACAAATGCAATATTGAGTAATGAATGTGCAGTACGTTCACGTATTCTCAGTCTGTTGGCATCTTCTCCGTCATGATTTCAGCAACGAGAGGAAGGTCGAAGATTTGTCCTTGTGTACACAGTTAGTGCTGCATAACCTGCAGAGAATGAGACGCTGCCTTTACCCCCCGTTCCTCCACATACTGTCATGAGTGAAGGTATTGCTTTCTGTCTGATCTCAGTCACTTCCACTCTTTACTAGAGATCTGAATGTTTGCCTTGAAGCGCAGCAGAGGACGTCTCGTCCTGGGGAACTAAACCTCACTCCTCTGTATTGATTTCTCCTCTGCTTTTAATTGGATTCAGCCCCATATTGTAGCTTAAAAGCTCATTGAATCAGATGTTTTCTCCCCACTTTTTTATTCTTTATACATGCATTTGCTCCCATTCAGAGTTCAGAGGCTCAACATCCACAATAGAAAATAACCCTCCACAAACTGCTGGAATAAAGCACAGAAATCTCTAGTGTGTGTGTAGCATCAAGGTTCATCCTCAGGAATCACTGGAAACCCGTTAATCAGAAGTGTGTGATTTCTTCAGGCTCTTCATCTCCAGATGTTCATTCACGATGTGATTACTGGATCATAGCACTTACGTTGTAAAATAATTTGATTTAAATCTTGTCAACACATTGAAATGAAAGACAAAAATGAAAAACTGGCAGTATTTACTTAATATTTGTGAAAACTCAGCAATAAAGTCCTTGCTTTCTACTGTACTCCATATTCCACGATGCAGTGTTTATTTGACCTTCCCCGGAAAACTGGATCCCATTCTTACCATATTCTCTGAAAAATAAATCACACCTAACTGTAAGTCACACGGGTCAGAATTGCATTATTGAGAGAAAAAACAAATAGTTGGTGTGTAAGCCATATTTTCTTATTACAGTCAGAAAGAATGTAAAATACTGGTGAATGAAACAAAACATTTGTAAACACTATATAGTTCCCCTCACTCCACAACAAATCCTTTAAAGGGGACCTTAATTATGATTTCACTTTTTTAACTTTAGTTAGTGTAATAGTGCTGTTAGTTAGTTATGACACTCAAAGTTACATGCAAAGGGAAATATTTTCTTTTACGGAAATCGCTTTTTAAGGACTACATCAAACGTCTGGTAGGGACTACAACGAGCTTCTTCCCCGGTTGGTGATATCACTAACCCCAAAATTTACATAAATCCTGCCCCTGAGAACGCGCAGGAAAGGGGGTGAGTCGATGCTAGTCGATGAGTTGAATCAACTCCACAGCAACTACATAAATGTATTCACTAACCATTCAGAAACGTCCAGTTTCATTCTAAAAGTTGTAACTTCTTCCTGAGTCTCTCCATCAGTGTCGACTCCGGTTTGAACAATGTAAGGCTGAACACCGTTACTGACAATCCTCATTTCAGACTGTCCTCCAAAAAAAACGACCCTATAGGTCGTTTTTCAAGCACCTTATTACGACCTATATTTACGTTTTGAAGTAATGCGCCCTCTGGTGGGCGTAAAAATAATGACAGTGTCGTGTTGCGTCTGTCGTCATGAAATGACGTATGACTGTCATTACCAATCAAAATGCGTATTCATTTAAATGCAATGTGTGGACTTTTTACACCATTTCTCCTATTTCCATTTTGCAAAACTCATTTTTTATTAACGACTACACCCACCCCCATCCCTAAACCTAACCTTAGTGATTTACAGTGCATATACACTTTATGAGCACATGTGTTCCCTGGGATCGAACCCACGATCGCATGATCACATGATTGCATATTGTTATTGCAATGCTCTGCCAATTGAGCTACGCGAAACCCGAAAAAAGACGCAGATAAAAGGGAACAATGCATTAAAATGAAAGTGTCCTGTTGTCAAAAGGGGCGCAATTTTAGCAAACGCTCCTATGGGTCGTATTTCAGGGAAGTGACAAACGACCTATATGGTCGTATTGGCTGGAGAACATGTTGCTCATTTTGGCTGCGTGAGATTCTCCAGCTTTGTTGTTGTTGAACAACCGAAGCGTGAGCTGTTAAAGCTCCGCCCTCTTCTGGAAAGCGTGCTGGGACCAGCAGCTCATTTGCATTTAAAGGGACACATACAGAAAAAGGGTGTTTTTGCTCACACCCAAAAAGGATCAAATTTGACAAGCTGTAATAAATGATCTGTGGGGTATTTTGAGCTGAAACTTCACAGACACATTCTGTGGACACCAGAGATTATATTACATCTTATAAAAGGGGCATTATAGGTCCCATTTAAATTTAATGAAATTCAGAACAGAATGAAGAATATACGTATTAAACAATCGTAAATTATAGTGGCGTTCATATTATATTTTTCATTTATTATAGACTGATGCTAAGACAGAATGTGTTTAAACCAGTGAAACTGACACTAGCGGCGTCTGTGAAATGCATTTTACAAATAAACTGGATCTGATGTTCATCTCATTGTTCTCACATGTTTTGTGTGCTTGATGTTAATTGCATGAAGTCGCTTTGGAATATAAGTAGCAACACGTTTCATAAACACAATTTATATTCTGGATAATACAGTAATTATGATAATTGTGATAATTATGATGTGACAGTGCTGTCGAACGCTATATTCTATTTATTTAATTTTTTTGCATTTTCTATGCTTTTTATGAAATGGAAAAAACAAAACAAAAACCAAAAAGGATTTGTGTTCTTTAAACTGAGGTTCAGATTTAAATCAGTTTTACTTGTGTGTTAAATTGATGAAGACCCAGAGTTTTTCTCCATCTTTCTGCACAGATGAGAGTCTGTTGGGAAATTTCTCCCATGATTCTCTGCTGCTGTTCTGTCGCTTCGACTCCTGCTGTCAGATTTGTGCAAAACTCACCTGGACATTTTAGACAGGACGTCTCATGATCGATTTCGACAGGATATTGTTTCTTTTTCTTCTCTCTTGCCGCACAACAAACACAGAGCAATTTCGATCCGTTCCAGAGTTTGAGTGACATCTCAAGGTTTATTGAATCTTATCAGCACAGATATTACTCATAATTCTGCTTCCTGTGTGCGGTTTGTACTGTAACACATCCATGTTTATATTCTACTTAAGTAAGTTTTGAGTAGAATTTTCAGCATTGATTGAATTAATGAAACTCACTGAACCTTCTAGCATCTCATCTCATCTCATCTCATCTCACCTCAAAACAACAATCCTCATGTAATCAAACAGAAAAAAACATACAGAACAGTATTTGATGAAGCCTAGTTCCTGCCAACATCAAATATAAAAAGCAGGTCAATTCAAACAGCATTTTTATGACTTTTGGATGATGAACTGGGCTTCCTAATTTGACGGAGTACAGCGATCAGAGACAGACGCTCATATCTAACCTTTACTAGCAGCTCATTCATCACAGCCGAACTCGTGCGCTGAATTACAGATGGAGGAAAGTCATTTCGCTCATTCTGAGATCCTATTTGGACCAATAAGAGCCTGTTGTTATTAAACTGTCTCGCTTTGTGAACTGAACACTCTGTTGGGACGGTGAGGGACATAATGTGACCTTCGGGTTTTCTGAGATATTGCTTATTTGATCTGTGTGTGTCCCTTAACGGCTCGAGCCGGCTGATCTAGAGTCAGTGACTCACAGTCTTCATCTGAACACACGTGTGTTTCTGAAGAGCGGGTTTAGAATGAAATACTCTGCAAAAATGGTCTTCTGTCTAGTTTTCCAGCACAAATATCTAAACATTCTTAAATCAAGATACATTTACTGGAGAATCAAAATGACTAAAGATATTAACCCTCGGTTTCACAGACAAGGCTTAAGCCTAGTTCCAGACTAAAATACATGTTTGAGCTGTTTTAACTGAATGCATATCTTAAAACATGTCAGTGTCATTGTTTTGTCACAAGATGCACACCAGTAATAATTTTTTTCTAAGGCATGTTAATAAATGCTACTTAAATGTCCTAATTGAACTAAGGCCTGGTCCTGGCCCAAATCTTGTTTACTGAAAAATGTATCAAAATTAGGTAAATTTGTGCTTAAAACAAGAATTAATATCTGCCAATGGAAGAAAAACTTAATTCAAAGAGAAAAGATTATTTTTCTGACCCCATTGGCAGATCTGGATCTAACTGCAACAACTAATGGATAATAATCGATAATGAAAATCATCTATAACTAATGTCATTATCGATTATTAGTCTGCCCAACATGCATGGAAAACTTCCGCCAGTCGCGTGAAATTACAGCAATGAATAACGCATTTCTATGGACAAAATGCATCTAAAAATAGTGGAGGAAACAGAGTGAGCTGCTGCTGTAAAGGTACATGATCAAAGCTGCCCAAAACATGAGAACTGTGTATTTTAAATTTAAAGGGATAGTTCATCCAAAAATGAAAATGTGATGTTTGTCTGCTTACCCCCAGGGCATCCAAGTTGTAGGTGACTTTGTTTCTTCAGTAGAACACAAATGATGATTTTTAACTCCAACCGTTGCAGTCTGTCAGTCGTATAATGCATGGCAATGGTAACAAAATCTATGAGAGTAAAAAAAACATGCACAGACAAATCCAAATTAAACCCTGCGGCTCGTGACGACACATTGATGTCCTAAGACACGAAATGATCGGTTTGTGCGAGAAACCGAACAGTATTTATATCATTTTTTACCTCTAATACACCACTATGTCCAACTGCCATGCGCACGGCATCCGGTGCGTGAGGTGTGTACGCGCTCTGGCGTAGTTTAAACATGGTGCCTGTAGTTCAACAGTTGATATACAAATGGAAGTAAACCACTAAAAAACATGGTTTTATTACATCAAAACTTCATTTTATTTTGTTACGTTTCGTAAGGGCAGCTTTACAAATAAAAAGGACACATAGGCTACAAAGATCTTACCTCAGATCACATACCTCAGTTGGATGTGGAAAATCCACATGGTTTTCTTCTACTGAAGAAACAAAGTCACCTACATCTTGGATGCCCTGGCGGTAAGCAGATAAACATTAAATTTTCATTTTTTGGTGAACTATCCCTTTAAGCTTTAAGCTAATGCATTAGCATAATGTTTAGCATGACTTTCCCTGTCAGGTGCTTTGACAGATGTGTGTGCTGTTTAATAATGTGTGATATGTTTCCTCAGTACAAAACTTTCATTTTATGGTTATATCCTTATCTGTAAGTGTTACAAATTTACACAAGTATTTTCATTTTGCATGAAGGCTCGTCCTGACCGTAGATATACATAATAAGGCCTTTATTATGTATATCTATGGTCCTGACAGTCTGCGGTAAACTTCAAACTTTACTGAATGAGCACTGGTGCGCGCATGCGCGTCAAACAGACGTGACGCATTAGAGAGGTAGACAATTAAAATTCAGCGCAAAAATATTCATTTTGCTGAAATATCTGTTGTTGGATGTTAAATTTAGTTTTAAAAGTCATTCAAGTATTTTATGTGAGTGGTAACTGTAAAGGTATGACCGTTTGCAAATACCCGCCCCCTTCAGTTACTTTTGCTATACCTGACAAGCACGCCACACATTGTGGAGCAGAGGACACTGACAACGTGTCGACAAACAAGACAGAGCAGATTACTTCTGATATGAAACAAAGTCTGAAATTGTAAATTTTGTAATTTTTAAAGAAATTTAAACAATAAGTACCGTTTTATTGCTCTTTAATGTGTCGTGTCAGTTCAAGCGGCTCCTGAACAGATAATCTCTTCCTACTTGTTAATTAAGCATCAAATAAACATGAATGAACATCAGAAGGAATGTTGTTTCAACCGCGGAAAGAGGTCAGAACACAGCATTTTTTAAGTTCAAGTCCTTCGACATTAATCTACCAACTCCCCTGATTGCATTGTCGGACAAAATGTCTGATTTGGCATTATGATTGTTAGATTTCAATCAAACTCCCTGTGAAGGGTCAAAATGAATATAAATGTAAGACGTTTCTTAGATTTACAGGATAAAGAAATGACAGTAACAGGTTACTGTGTCCAGAGTGAATGTGTGTGTTCCTGCTGAACATTCCTCTTATCTGTTCACACTGAGTTTGTGTTTTCCTTTATTATCTTTATTATTATCTTCATTTTTAATATAGAGCATTTAAAATGTCTTTATGCTTTATAGCTCTTTTGCATAGATATATTCATTATATATGTTTTCATAGCATTCAGTTGGCATGTTTGTTTGAAGGACAGCTTTGGGCAGGATGTGGAATAGTGTGTTTTGTTAATAAAAAAGAATATTGGTCCTTTTATCTGATTAATCGAAGAAATAATCGGCCAACTAATCATCAAAATAATTGTTAGTTGCAGCCCTAAGTTGTTAAAATGTAATATTAACATACTGTTACGTAGGTTGCAGACTTTCCCCAATTCAAAATAGATGAAGAATGATTTGATCCTGTTTCCACGATGGCGACCAGTGACCCACCGGTTCCTAAAGAGACTTTGGGAAATGCCTGCGGGAATCGTGCTGAGTGATTATCCAGAATAGAATCCAGTCGTGACAGTTTCACACTAGTAATTGTTTTGAAACCACTAAGAATTATACACTTGGGGTCACATAATTGCATCTATTGTGTTTGTGTGTTCAGCATTGATCCTGCAGAATCTATAGAGAGATCATGCTGGTCCGTACGTGTTGCCGGCACCTTTTCCCTTCGTCTGTGCTTTTGTCAGGGGTTTTGTTTAGGAAAAGCTTCCCAGACAGCCAAAGTGCCAGCTGCAGTCTTCAGTCTGAACCACAGGACACTGTCCTGAATGCTGTTCAATCGGACGCAACAGATCCAGCAAAATGCCATCATGTCAGTAGATATATGTGATGTGATCTGCAAAAACCCATCACATGGTGATTTTTTTCCTATCAAAGGTTTCAGTACCATATGAAATGATCCCTTTCCAAGCTTGTCGTTCATAGATTGTCTGTAACAAAAGTTATGGTTATCTGAAGTCGGCTGATCGCTCTGATTTTCAGGAACAAAATTTTGAGAAAAACAGGTTTAAATAACTGTCTTAACATAAATGGTTGTAATTCAAGAATGCTTTGGAATATAGACCTAAGGTTGGTCTTGTTTTAAAGAAGACACTTGTCAGATTATTGTAGAAGTGAAATAAATTATGAAAGTGAAATAAAAAAAGTTATAGAAGTTTAAGTTTATGAAAATGTAAAAATATAATTGTTTATATTTTATAATAATATATTATAAAGCATGTTTTACTCTTAAACTGCAAGAAAATAAAAGCCAAAAAGGTCAAGATTCCAAATTTTAGGTTGAAAAATTTCAAAAATGAGCTTTCAGGAAGATTTTGTTTGGGCACAGTACCAAACATTTTCACTAGATGACACCCAAGCTCCATATCTGACAATTTAAGGGCGCCTCCATTTATTTGAGTAATCTGAACCATATATTTCCATATTTTCGTACATTTTATGAAGTAGACATCCTATTCAGAAGTAGTATGGACAGTTTGGCAGTATTTGACAAAAACCCAATTTTGACACATAAATGACATTCGACCTATGTTTTGACTTTACTGAAAACGTTCCATCGTGACATCCGAAGGGTTTTCCCAGATCGCATCACATATAGATATATTGAAGTGACATGTGAAGTGACATGTGGCCAAGTATGGTGACCCATACTCGGAATTTGTGCTCTGCATTTAACCCATCCAAGTGCACACACACAGCAGTGAACACACACACCGTGAACACACACCCGGAGCAGTGGGCAGCCATTGCTGCGGCGCCCGGGGAGCAGTTGGGGGTACGGTGCCTTGCTCAAGGGTCTCACCTCAGTCGTGGTATCAAAGGTGGGAAGAGCGCTGGTTATTCACTCCCCTCACCAACAATCCCTGCCGGACCTGAGATTCGAACCCATGACCTTTGGGTTACAAGTCTGACTCTCTATCCATTACATTTACATTTACATTTATGCATTTGGCAGACGCTTTTATCCAAAGCGACTTACATTGCATTATACTATACATTTGTATCGGAGTATGTGCAATCCCTGGGATCGAACCCATGACCTTGGCATTGCTACTGCCATGCTCTAACCACTGAGCTACAGGAAAGCTATCCATTAGGCCACGACTGCCCCATATTAGATATATATGTAACTTTACATTTGCAATATTTACTGATGTAAGAAAGTGACATTTGCAATTAAAGAGGCTTAATAAGTCGCTATTGGCATGCGTTCGTTCATTGATTCTAGGTTTCTCTGTTCATAAATCTAGTTTATTAAAACTATCCAGATCATTTTTCTGGCCAAATTGTGTTGACACTTGTGTTTATTTCTATTGGAAGAAATATTATAAATTGATTAAGCATTGATAAGCAGGAGATGACATTTTTATTATTTGAGCACCTAACCTGAGAACTAACACTAACACAACACAGCAGAACAGTCACCATCATTTATATTCAGGTCAGGTGATGTGAACATTTGCATAATAGCGTAAGGTAACCAAAATGATGGTGACTTTTCAAATTGAAATTCATTTCCAAGCATATCATACCATGTCATGATGATTAAGTTACCAGCTGCATAAACAAGCTAAAAGGCGTCTGTATAGTAATGCGCAGAACTTTTGGGCGCCTTGGTAGTGAGAACGGATTCATATAGTGTGTTTCTGTGCATCTTCATTAACAGAATACAGAAACAAATGTCGCTTTTTAAATATCCAAATGCATTATGAAGCCAGAGACTGGATTGTGAGATGAAGCCGTTTCTTGTTCTGCTCTTTCTCTGTGTGGTTAGAAGGCAAGCTGTGATGATTGGTTTATGAGATGGTTTCACCCTCACCATCACACTACACCTCTAGGAATATTTTAAGTCCATTTAAATGTGTATTTACATAAAGATGTATTTGTGGATGATAGTGAGAGTAAAGCGTCGTGCCTCTGCGTCGAGTCTGCGTCACTATCTGCGTAGATAGTGCATTACTGTAGTAGCATCTACTTGGTTTCTGATATTGCCAAGGTTCACTTTCACATCAAAACTAAAGGAATGCATTATGTCCTTTATAGCCACCAGAGCACAAAGCTTTTTCTTGTGCTGATCCATAAATTAAACCTCTTAGGATCTGTAAATGAATTGTACTGAAATTTTAGCTGACTTGCAAGAAAGGATTGAGTCAGAGAAAGAGTCAGAGAAAGGTCTTTGGTCGCTGTGTTTAGTGCAGTCAGCAGAAAGAAGCAGGCTTGAGTCTGTTCTGAATGAGCAGCAGAGATCCACAGCGCTGAGAGTTCGACACGCCTGTGTGTGTGCGTGTGAGTGTGTGAATGTATGTATGTTTGTTCTTGTATGCATGGTCTATGAGGACTCAAATGACATGGGTATTATAACATAAACATGGTTTATGAGGACACTTCGTAAACCAAATAGCTTTAAAAACATACTAAACAGTGTTTTATTAAAAATTAAAAAATGCAGACAGTTTCCTGTGATGGGTAGGTTTAGGGGTAGGGGTAGTGTAGGGGGAGAGAATATACAGTTTGTACAGTATAAAAACCATTACGTCTATGGAGAGTCCCCGTAAACCACAAATACAAGTATGTGTGTGTGAATGAGTGTGAGTGTGGGAGTGTCAATGTGTGTGCGAGTGTTTGTGTGAGGGTGTGAGAGAGAATGTGTGTATGTGTGAGAATATGAATATATGTTTGTGTGTATGCGCCTCTCTCCTGTGGTCAGTAAGTGAACCAGAGACACAAGAACACTCTAAAAGCTTGAGTTGCCAACTAGTCATTTAAATCCATTGGTTAAAGTGAACCTGAATCGCATGTCTAATGTTGTGATAATGTGTAACTCAGAAGCACCAACAGGTTTTATCTGCATGATTATAAAACCTTTCAGCTTTACGGATCTGTCAGGCCAGTGCTGTAGAGGTGTGGGATGTGATGTCCTCTGTGTGTGTCTCTCCTCCTCTAGATAAATATACTGATTCCACCACGAGGACAATCATACGACGCGTCTGCTGTTTGAGCTTCTGTACGCGGTGTTGCATTAGCATCAAGAATGAGCTGTTAATGTAATGTAAGGAATCCTCCAGGGAACTAATTCCAGACAAGGTCAATAATCCAGTGACAGGAAATACAGTTATGCAAATTTGTGGTAATCTTAGAAGAACAGTCATCTATATTCATTCACATGATACCAGGCCGATGTGAGATACAGGCAGGTCGAGCTGGGAGCACTGATCGATCAGACTGAAATCACACAAGCATATGAGCTCCTCATGATGGCTGTTCATGCCGTCTCACGTCTCCAGAGCGTCATTAGGTCATTTATCCAGATTGAAGAATAAATCTGGATTATGAACATGGATTAGCAGCCTTCATACTGTGCATTGAGGATAGGAATGAACTTGTCTGAACTCATCTTATTGACCTTGAGCCAGTTGTGTTGAATCTGAGCGGTTTGTGTGTTGATTTTGTCCACATTCAAGACTTCTAATTAAGCCTGTTTTATATTGGGCCACTCAAATGTCTATTAGGACTCTGTTTGAATCTATTAAATCAGCTTTTTGATTTTATTATGTTCCACCATTTTTACATTATCGTTTGCTTGCCAGGCATAAATTATCGAACCGTGAAATAAACTCTAAAGAGAATGAGTTTTGTCCCTTGCCGGACAGACCAGAAAACTGGTTCCTTTTCTCTATTTATAGGCTGAAGGTGTTTCTCAGTCCTCAAATGCTGCATGTTTCACACGGCTGTGTTCAGAATAGAAATCTAGCCTATACACACTTATACTTTGCTTACTGTTTATTTATTTATAAGTATGTGAAACCATATGCATTATGCAACAAACATTTCAAACATTGCTGCTACTTTGTCTCATTTAATTCCGCGAGTAGTGTCTAGTACTTATATGCACTCATTTGGGGTTTTGTGGCATTTTTTCTAACATCTATAACTCAATTTTCACTCTTTTTAAACACATTTTGCAGTCTACTTATCCTCACATGTTATGTAGAAAGAGTGCTTTTGTACTTACAGCTGCCCAACATAGCCTTTTGTTCTAACAAAATAGTTCCAGAGGTTTGTTCATGGCACATTTATTGGGAATATGTCAGATTGAGTCTTCATTAGCTGTGAGACATCAGCAACATGACGCTCTTTTACTCATATCAGGTCTAGAGAGTCTGTAGATGCTGTATGGAGTAAAGACATGAAGTCTGTATTTCTATTTTGGGTTCGTCTTAAGTCTTGTTGGCAGATGGCGCTCACTTCACTACGTTCTCCAGGCAGCGGTGCAGAGAAAATATCAGTAAAGGCAAAGTCCCTTTCACTGAAGGTCTGTTCACTCAGCGGCCATATTTGCAATGCCTCCAGGCAGCTATTTCGGGCATCCAAGACCAAGTCCTATCTACTTTAATGTGGAAATATTGAAAATTCAAAAACTGCAACTCACAACTAAATAACATATTTCAAATAAGCAACAAAATCTGACATGAACTCCTATAAATGTTGTTTCTTATGCTCAAATATCTAAAAAATCCCTTTTTTTCAGCTAGACAAGCCAATGCGCATGTGCAGTCCTAAGCGTGAGTCTCAGGTTTCTATGCAACCTGGTCTCATAGGAGAGACGTACCCGTGGGCACGTTTTCGCGAGACACAAAATTACGTACCAACGAGTACGTTTCGCTGCAGTTTCCGACAGAAACGAACGCTAGAGGCCGGTAAAACGTCGATAAGCGCTTTTGCTCGTTTTCACACGCGGTTTCAATGACGACCGGGGTCGGATTATGGATTCATAAAGACTCGTTTTGATGTCTCCTTGCGCAATATCATGTTACCACTTCGAAACGCTTCTTACCGGAGTGCCCGATTTGTAAACGAACGTACTTTGGACTTTCCGGCTCTACGCGTTTCGCTTTTTTTGGCCGTAACCAAGCTTGCTCGGTAGCTCGGCCGATACGGAGTTGGACTTACGACGAGAAGTCGACTCTCTCCCTCCCTCCCTGGGTACGAATCCCATGAAAGGTGAGTGACTGGCAAAAAAAAAAAAAAGAGAGATCTAAACGAGCTGAAAAACGTTCGCGGACGCTTTTTACATCACGTTTGCTTTTGTTAACACTATCGGGTAGGTTTAGGCGTAGTGTCGGTGGGAGTTTATTTAAAAAAAAAAAAAAAGGAACACGCTTTTGGCGCCGCTCAGTGGACATTTCGCAGCGAAACTGCAGTGATATGTACTCATTGGTACGTATTTCGCGACTCGCGAAAACTTGCCCACGGGTACGTTTTCGTGATGAGACCAGGTTGTTTCTATGGGAACCGGAGCTTCTAACAGCAGCTGCAGTGACGCAATGACTATCAATAAGCGATTGGCTCTTTTACTTGGAAGGCGGGACATATTAAATACTAAATTAAATATAAATATGGCAGCCAATCAGAATCCACTGTAATTTAAGGGCTCGCGCATTTAAAATGGCAGACGACATTGCGGAGAAGTTAATCGCAGAGGTCCAGAAAAAGCCACAACTGTTTGACAAGTCAAACCCCCTTTTCAAGGATACTTTAAAGAAAATGGATATATGGAAAACAATCAGTTATACCCTTGGAATAAATGGTGAGAAGTATTGAAGATGAGATCATTATGCCAGGTTACCTCAGTTATCCAGCGCTAGTTTCGACAACATTGTCTTGCTTTGAAGTTGAAGTGAAAAAGGCGTTGTTTTTATTCCACTATATTAACTTCGTCAGCTAAATTCACTGTTAGATTAGATCGATTACACTAGCTATTCACTTGAAACATAACAAGCTGAGGACATCTGCTGGTTAAAGCCTGTAAATGCAACAAGAACAGCAAAAACACTTTGTACACACTTTGAAACCGCAGCGTGTGAGCTTAAAAATAAACAGGGCGTTATCGTTCGTTGGTGTGGATGCAAATATATTATCTTTATAGTTATCGTTCTTGGTGTGAACGGGCCTTAAATATTTACAGTTTGCATTTACTTTATCCCAGTAAAAAATTACCCATATACAAGATGTGAACAAAACACTGAACACTCATAACCAGTGTCTGCCTCTGAAGCTCAATGACTTTTTCACTGTTTACATTTCAAAGTAGGGCTCTGAAATCTTTAAAGCAATCGTGACATGACTTTATTTCTCTCAACATGGGGATAAGAGAGCTGTCAGTCAATAAATGTAAAAAAATAAATAGCGTTAATTATTTGAAAAATAACTTAGATATTTTGTTGTAAAATGAAAAAGTAATGCGTTACTTTACTAGTTACTTGAAAAAGTAATCTGATTACGTAACTTGTAATGCGTTACCCTCAACACTGCTCAAGCATGTGTAAAAGGTCANAAAGAAGAGAATTAATTCAGAGAATACAGTTAGTTCATTGAAACTAATTAACGTGTTTCATTCATCTATAATTCATTTTACTATTAATTCATTTTATTTTATTAATTCTATATTCACCTAGTTAGTATTGTAAATAATTACGTTCATACAAGTGCAGACACACATAATTAAAACAGATGTAATCATTTTGATTTAGTACATGGTGTGAGACCCCGAACCCGGGACTCCAAATACAAGCATAAAAAGAAATTAATTGTATTTGGTGAGCTCAGACCCAAGTAGATATTTTTCTTCCTTTTCTTTGATCTAGATTTTATAAACGGGTTACAACAACACAACCTTTCCAGTGTCATGTGAAACCCATTTTCCCCTGGCATAATTAAACTGTGTGTGATAAAGCGGGTGAAAATACCACACTTTGCTCCAGCTGTGCATTTACAAACAACTCCAGCTGTTATTCCAGCAGAAAGCAATTGTAAACTCACTGAAAGACCAGAGAAACACACAGGAGGAGAAATTTACAGTGTGATGAACACACGCATCAATTGTGAAGTATTGCAAGACAATAAGGAAAAGGTTTAATATGAAAAGCAAATTTTTTATGAATATGAGACTAACCTTATGAATAAATAAATATGAAAGTTGTCTTCTGCTGTGCCAGTGCAAAATTGTTTTATTTGTAAAGCACTTTTTGGTCACATTTCGTTTCGACAGACACCCTAATGAGTAAAGTGAAGGTGGCTAAGATCACGTGTGTGTGTTCTTGTATATATGGTTTATGAGGACACAAATGTGTATAATAACATGGGTATTACAACTTCCTGTGTCCTCGTAAACCAAATGGCTTAACAAAATATACTAAACTGTGTTTTTTTGAAATTCAAAAAATGCAGACAGTTTTCTGTGATGGGTAGGTTTAGGGGTAGGGAGATAGAATATAAAGTTTGTACAGTATAAAAACCATTACGCCTATGGAGAGTCCCCGTAAACCAAGTATGTGTTTGTGTGTGTGTGTGCGCGCTGTTGTCACACTAATGATTGCCATTATCACTGGTAAACAGATTTCCACTGTTGGTTTGTTTGTGCTTGTGGACATGTTTATCCTTGCCATATGCTTACGTTTTCTTCTGTCGTAACAACTAGACAATGATTTTAACTGACCTGCCTCTGGTGGTGTTTTCCAGAATAAATCCTAGTTTTAAGAGTTGCGAGGCTCCGGCTGTTAGAGGGCCGAAGCATCACTCCGCAGGACGATAAAGAGAGTTTCACCTCCAGCGACACGCGTGTGAGCTCTTATATTCCTATGAGTCTGTTTAACACGACAGAGACTCTCTAATTATTTAAATGTCAAACGGCCAATAAAGTGTCTGACAGGCTGTCACTTCCTGTTTGTTTCATGATGCCGAGCGTGATTAAACAGCAGCGTTACTGCAGTGACATTCACCAACGCTCTGCTGTTGTTTTTCACGTTTTTTCCTGCCATAAAGTGAGACGCTTGCCTGTGACACTCCATAAATTCTGCTCTCTACAATTAAAACTGACATTAAGAAATCTTTGAACGATGACATTTAATCAGATCCATCATTCTTTACATACTGGAGAGGAGATATCTTATTTTTTTCTTTGTGGGCTCGTGATGGAAAGGTCCAATTAGACTGGATGAATTATTGGCCGCGTGCTTTGTCAGATATATTCTTACACAAGAAATGCACAATGAAGATGTCCTGATGACCCAGTTTTACCGCCACAGGTGTAAAGCAGGATTAAATGCAATGAATTTGCACATTAATATTCTGTGCAAACTGTAGCCTGTTATGAATTTGGAAGTTTGTGAAAAATATATTTATTTTGATATCCTAACTATGCACGATTATATGGTTGGTTGCAATTTTATCATTTGCATTTAGCATTGTCAGCATAGTCACAACTGACCTGAGGCCCATTTTTGGGTCTTGATCCAGTGGAGCACCAGTATATAAATATGCATATAATGTATAAAATGAGTCCTCGATATTATGGATTAATTTTCTTGGAACAGAATGACTGTGAATTTTAAATGTGTTCACCTTAACCGGAACCAACCGTTCCCACAAGCACAGGTGTATGTGTGAGAACGCTTGAACTCACATATGCCCACATGAGCCGCCTAAATTCATCAAACTGACGAGGGAAACAAAGCGCCTCCAGCCCTCGTCAATCATGCGTGATGGTGTACGTCTCTAAACGCTAAAGCAGCGAAGCTCAAAACCAACTGATGTGGAAAATTACCTGCGGGAAAATCTGCATAATCAGTTTCTGACCACCTTTAATGGGAAACTCTGGCAGAAAGACAAATTCAGAATTCTTTGACTGTTTTTCTTCTTCTGGGATTTGCTCATATGATAAATCTTGAGTCTGGTTATGGTTGTGACTTGGTTGTGATTTGTTTCCCTACAGTCATTAGTTGAGATTTTGGTCAGCATCAGTATAGATTTGAACCAAATTCAGTTTGTTTATTTACTTCAACCCCTAATCTTCTAAAAAATGATCTTCAGAGAGAATATGTGATATACCCCCAAAGTGGCGACGTATCCTGGGGGATACAAACATTTACAGATTATGAAAAATGTAAAAATTAATTAATTAAATTTCAACACAAACTTAAGTTAATGCTTAAAGTCAAGTTTTTAATGTTGTTTATATGTATATGTGATGTTTTTAATATGCTTTAAGACAAACCATGTGCAAATTTATAAGTCAGCACCATTGCTGAGTATTTTCTCCTTATTACTGCAATGAAAAAAAGACTCAAACCAGCGGTTTGAAATCGCTGATGTCTGTGACATCACAAATGACCTTGTAACCAATCACATCAACGTGTTGGCGGGCTTTAGCATATCATTAACAGCAAACTAGCAGGGGAGTCTCGAGAGAAGCCAGGTTATCCTGGTATATTTTTCTGTTGATATGAAATGTTATGATGAACTATATGCCTTTCTCCACTGACGTTCTTCAGCTGTTCAAAGCATTTGTAAGGATACTGATTGTTAAGCCCTGTGTATACTTTGTTTTTTTTTTACACGTACACAGTCAAATGCACAGCCTTGGAAAGGTTACTTCATTTGACTGTTACACATACACAGGCATTGGTCGCATGCGCAGTTTTGAGCAATCTCTCGCCACGAGTTACAACCCATGTAAACATCTTTGTATTCTTTCATGCTAGAGTTTTACAAATGATGGTACTTTCTAACCTCTTTGCTCAATCTCTCGTCTATGTAGGCCTCCATTGTCACTGTAGCTTGTATGCATTCCAGTCTGTTCTGTTTATGCAGTTTTTCTTTGACTACCTTGTAAATCGACGCCCCCAGGGCACGGTTGCCACCTTGTGGATAAACTAATTACTGCAAAAAAATTTAATGCGCATGTGCGTACAAGTACCCGCGGTTACAAAAATCTGGCGGTGCACGTACAGTACGCGTGTACTCTTCTGATGACGAAATTCGCATCATGGTGAACGGGAACATGGTTTTTGTAACATTAGCAACACATTATTAGCTGTTTGATAACATAGTCAAGCAAAAGGCTAATCATATTAACTACCATCATATGTCTGATGTTGTAAAGAGCGATACCACTGTGCAGCATTTACCTCAGTAAGTTGAGCTAGTTAATGTCTGAGCTGGCCTGAGCGAGTGGAGGTGGGGGTAATTTGCATATTCATTGATTCGCGTATTTTAAAGGAGGCAAGGTGTTCATGTTGTTTTTAAATGTTGTTAATTTTTGATACCGAAAGTTGAAGTTATCCGCTTACTTACCCTTAAACATTCCTGCTTTCTGGAATACACCCCAGATCTAAATATTCACAACAAACACCCTTTCAACATGAAACCAAGAAATGAGACCTACTCTTTCTCTGCCTCTCCCAATAGCCTCTCAAATGTTTGTATCCCCCAGGATATGATGCCCATTTTAGGGTTTTAATGAACCTAAAGATCTTCTACCACAGATAGCAACATATTGTCGGCCTAGATGCGGCCCACATCTGGTAATCCAAACATATCAGATGTGGGCCACATCTGGGGCGACACTATGTTTCTGTCTGGGACATAATATTGATTGATTCTTTTCAGGCTTTTTGTTAGTTGATGAACACGACTTTCTTCATCCTCTCGAAATGATGAAGGTCCAAGTAGATCAAACTCTGTTAGGTTCAGTCTGTCTGTCCATCTGTCAGGGAATATATTGAGTTTCTCATTTCACTAATTGATTAAATGAGAAATATCCCTGTTTTATTATAGTAACAGTCACACAGCAACTAACATTTGATGAATGAGGCCATTAAAGTAATAAATTCCAATATATTAAGTGTTCATAAAACACTTTAGCATCAGCGTACATGCAGCATTCTGGCTTGTATTTTTTAAATATGCAGTTAAAACATTTATGAGATTTTGGTTTGGTCTGTACCAAATTTAGGCCGTTTCTTCGCCTGTATCTATTGTAGTTCCTTCAATCCCACAGTGCCCTTGAAAGTGAGACACTCTGGAAATCTCCAGGGCTTTTAATCTTTCGAGGAAATGAGCAGAGAGACCTGAGGTAATTTCAGCCCTATCAGCTGTTAAACAGAGGTCTCTCTCGTTTTCAGTTTCAGGGTCCTTTATGACTGAAAGTCCTTGTGTTAAGCTAATAAGAAGGGCAGTGTTTTATTGCTTGTTATAGTCATAAATAGTATAGTCATAATTCATTAGCCTCATAGCATAATTGCCCAGATCAATTGGAAAAAAAAATGACTTAGGCAATTATGCTACGAGGCTAACGATATGTGTTTTCCCCCCATCTATTATCAGTGTATTTTGTGCATTCTGTCAGAAAGTGCAGCTCTGTCACATTTTGTGGACACAAACTCTCCTCTCCTCTGCTTTCTACCAGTTTCTACAGAGATGTTGTTTTCTAAGTGATTCTGTATCTGATCAGGCATCTCTCAATGTTTGATTTTTTACTGTACTGATAGTCTGTCATGGTGTTCTGTCTGTTTAGGGTCAGATAGCATTGACCTATAATGTCATATAATACCCCTATAATGCCCCTTTCACAAGATGTAATATAAGTCTCTGGTGTCCCCAGAATGTGTCTGTGAAGTTTCAGCTCAAAATACCCCAAAGATAATTTATTATAGCTTGTCAAATTTGCCCCTATTTGAATGTGAGCAAAAACAAGTCATTTTTGTGTGTGTCCCTTTAAATGCAAATGAGCTGCTACTCCCGGACCGCTTTTCAGAAGAGGGCGGAGCTTTAACGGCTCACGCTTCGGTTGCTCAACAACAACAAAGCTGGAGAATCTCGCGCAGACAAAATGAGGATTGTCAGTTACGGTGTTCAGCCTTACATTGTTCAAACCGGAGTCGACACTGATGGAGAGACTCAGGAAGAAGTTACAACTTTTAGAATGAAACTGGACGTTTCTGAATGATTAGTGGATAAATTATGTAGTTTCTATGGAGTTGATTCAATTCATTGACTAGCATGTGCCGTCATGTTAATCTTTTGTGCAAATCCAGCCTTGAATCGACCCTCGTTTGTGAAGCAGTCCGGCGTAAAATGACGGCATGGTAAGAACACATACTACAACAACTCTTCCTCTTCTCTAAAGCAGCCCAACATGGCCTCACCCCATTTGTTGTATGTTCTCGGGGGCGGGGTTTATGTAACTTTTAGGGTTAGTGATGTCAGTAACCCGGAAAGAAGCTTGTTGTAGTCCCTACCAGCCGTTTGTTGTAGTCCTTAAACAGTGAATTCTTTAAAAGAAAATATCTCCCTTTGCATTGAACTTTGAGTGTCGTAACTTTGCAGATGTTGTTTATGCTCAAACAGCAACATTACACACTAACTAAAGTTAAAAAAGTGAAATCATAATCAAGGACCCCTTTAGCATTCTGAGTTTTTACGAATGACTTGACAATTCTTGTCATTTTTGGATATATGACTTTCTCTCTCTATTGCTTAGTTGTAAAATGTTCCTTAGTAAAAGTGTACACTTTTCAATCTCTTTGCCTTGTTCTCTTTGCCGACCACATTGACAGGTTCACAACATTTACTTGAAGTCTTGCCACGTCCAGCATGCTGTGATTTAGTGACCAGAGCAGAGGCTTTATAATCATCCCTCAACCCACTGTAAATAAGGTCACTTGCATAAAATCTGCTGCCAACATAAAGACAGTGGAAGCAACAAGACATGAGATGGTGTTAAATAAGAGCATGTTTTACAGCAGCGGCAGTTGAACCAAGTGACTCTAGTGGCTGTGTGAGACTTTATACTCTGCAGGTCCCTGATAACACAACAACCTTTAATGGAGCTCCGCCACAGGCCGCGTTCTCTGCTGTGACACACACACACACAAACGCTTTTCAGCTTTTAGTGGCTGGAGTTTGGCCAGCGGAGGCTTTGAGCGCCTGCCTGACTGATGTGAAGCTGGAGGCGAGACTCGCATTTACCCGCATTACACGCCATCTTTACTTGCCCTACAGCTAATGAAGTAAATCAGGGCTGCTGAAGAGTAAACACAGATCTTGAACACTCATCAGTAACCTCAGACAGAAAAACAGAACAGATTTGTGCCTGTTGTATGTTCATTGTGCGGCATTAATACTGGCTGCCAGAGCGTTTGCTTCAGTGTCTCCAAGGTCTCCGTTAGGCAGAATGCATGTAGTGTAATGGACACATGTCTGAGAAAGAGTCAAAACTAATGAAGGATTCCTTTTCCAAACCTTTCTGTTCTGTGTCTGCTGTGAAATGTGTTCGGTTGCTCTTCCACTAGTTGGTTCTTAAAGAAAAGCAATAGAGAGTGAATGAAACATTTGTACATTCCACCTTCAGCTTCAGTGACTCTAGTGGCACCAAATAGAATAGCAAGCATGACTGTTTTCAAACAGGTTTCCCAAAAACTTGCCGATTGAACTGTTGTACCGTTAAGCCACGGTATGAAGTTCACGTTAACCAGCATACTAAATCAAACCCTCAGTCAGACGATGCCTTGAGTTTTCTTTATTGGTCAGGGGAAATGTGTGCTGGAGCAGTGGAGGGGCATCCATCATATTTACGCTAGCTGTATTTACCACGATTACGCCTGTCACCACATGGAAATGAAAGTTAGGCTCATGGGAAAAGCCCAGTATGCCTCAGGTTTACGTGGCTTGAATTCCTTGCGCTTCATAGCTGGAAAGGCACCGGCCATAATAAAGCTACAGTCCAGTTACACACTGAATAAAATGTCATGTTTGATAATAAAGTTATGTTGATCAGAAGTTGTTAAATGCACCATTTAGGAGCCATTCTATAAACCTGCACAACAAAATGCTTTTTCATGCAGTCATTTGCAATTTGATATTGTTATCTCCATGTTCGACTCCTTTCAACATTTTTCTCTAAAAGTCAGGCACAGTATAAAGTGCAATCTCTCTTTGCTTTGTTTGGAAATTTTCCATCAAGGTGACTAAATGGGGCAAATGACGCCGAATGAAAAGCCATCACTGCTGCTTCTGGGCTAAAATGCACAAAACTCTTTTGAAAGATCTTTCTGTTTTTTTCTTTAGTAGAGCAGCCAAGAAATACATTTTTATGTGCAAGCTGGTTTGTATATTTAATTTCGGGGAGTAGTATAAGGATGTCTCATTTTATATTAGTAATATCTGTTGAAATGCATTTGGATACATGTCTTAGTGGCAGTAAATTGTTCGATTCACACTGAGAAGCATTTGCAGTGATGAAGAGACGACAGACAAACTCACGGCTCTCTGTCCATTTAAAAATGTTGCCCTGTTTTCTTCGTAGCGTGTCTTGTTAATTCATATTGTCTAAATTACATATCAGTGTAGCAGGACTATTGGCAGGAGAACCAATATAGACAGAAAACGTAAAAAATACATTTTCTTTTTTACCACATGGCAACACATGTTTTTGTTCACATTCATGATTAATGGCATGATGACATGTTTAGAGATGAATTTCGGGAGATGTAAAATAATTAATTATACTTCTTTCAGTGTTATCTGATGAAGAGAATAATGAGATTTATTAGCGGTTAGATGGGATTTAATGGATGGGATCTGCAGTTCAGATCATGGTCACAGCAAAAAAAATCATCATGAGATCATGCAACTTTTACTTTTACTCAGTCGGTAGATGGACGTGTGTTTGATGATGTTGAGTATCTCAGTCATGGCTTGTGGACAGACACATGTCTCTTCAGTCTCTTCAATATTTCACATACTGGCTGATTAAAGCTGCTCTGAGCTTAGTGTGAAACTCTCTGAATCACTTGCTTGCTTTTCAAGCTGACAAGCTTTAGAATTAACAGGCATGAACCTAAATTTAAAAAACACTGACAGACAACATCTGTTTTTTTGCAGTATGCAAAGCAGATATTTTGTTTTATTGTGTGGCTGGGGAGATCTGTCACATGTTAATGGTGGTTAAGAACATCACAGCAGTTCTTTGAACATCCATCGGCACTGCGTTCAGTGTTCAGTCGCTGCGTTCAGTCACTGTGTTCAGTCACTGCGACCAGCATTCAGTTACTGTTCAGTGTTCAGTCATTGCATTCAGTCACTGCGTTCAGTCACTGTGTTCAGTGTTCAGTCACTGCGTACTGCGATCAGTCACTGCGTTCAGCGTTCAGTCACTGCTACCAGTCACTGCGTTCACCATTCAGTTGCTGTGATCAGTTACTGCGATCAGTTGCTGCGTTCAGTCACTGTGTTCAGTGTTCAGTCACTGCGTTCAGTGTTCTGTCACTGCGTTCAGCATTCAGTTTCTTTCAGCACGTAGTCGCTGCGTTCAGTCACTG
>RJVU01057857.1:7921293-7957026 GCA_003731715.1 Anabarilius grahami | reverse complement strand
AAAAAACCCGGGAAAAATGCTGTGCTATTTGACTTTAGCTGACTGAGTGACCAGTGCAGTAGGTGACAGTCTGACTTTATAATAACGACGACGATTATGTTGTCTTATAATATTCATTAATTTAGGTAAAGCATCATCATCGTCGTCGTCGCATCGTGAGTCCCTCGCTCCCTCCCTCCCTAATCATGTAACTACCCTGCTTACCGCTTCTATTATACTCTCCTGCTGCTCCTCTGCCTCACAGGTGTCTCCTCCATGTTCTTCTATGACTATGTTCACCTGTTTTTGCACAGTAACCGAACTAAACATGTCCGTAATTTTTGCACATGTTGAGGCATCAACCTCTAAATTTTTAGATTTTTTTGCCCGCAACTTCTCCGCACCCCCCTTGCACTTGCGCTTTTGTTTTTCCATCTTCCTAATTCACAGATGTTTTGGCTCTGAGCCACTGCATCTGACACACGAAACAGAGGGGACGGGGTGGAGTCTGTTAAGAGATGTGATTGGGCCAGCCCAGTGTCAGTATGGAAAATGAACCAATGGGCCGCTGTCCCTGCTTTATGGGCCGGTCGTTGGCAAATTTTATGTTTATTTAAAAAAATCATATAATATAGCGGCCCCGCCCCCAAGTGCGTCGGCCCACCGGGCATTTGCCCGGTATGCCAGATTACCAGCCCAGGCCTGTGAGTATCTCAGTCATGGCTTGTGGACAGACACATGTCTCTTCAGTCTCTTCAATATTTCACATACTGGCTGATTAAAGCTGCTCTGAGCTTAGTGTGAAACTCTCTGAATCACTTGCTTGCTTTTCAAGCTGACAAGCTTTAGAATTAACAGGCATGAACCTAAATTTAAAAAACACTGACAGACAACATCTGTTTTTTTGCAGTATGCAAAGCAGATATTTTGTTTTATTGTGTGGCTGGGGAGATCTGTCACATGTTAATGGTGGTTAAGAACATCACAGCAGTTCTTTGAACATCCATCGGCACTGCGTTCAGTGTTCAGTCGCTGCGTTCAGTCACTGTGTTCAGTCACTGCGACCAGCATTCAGTTACTGTTCAGTGTTCAGTCATTGCATTCAGTCACTGCGTTCAGTCACTGTGTTCAGTGTTCAGTCACTGCGTACTGCGATCAGTCACTGCGTTCAGCGTTCAGTCACTGCTACCAGTCACTGCGTTCACCATTCAGTTGCTGTGATCAGTTACTGCGATCAGTTGCTGCGTTCAGTCACTGTGTTCAGTGTTCAGTCACTGCGTTCAGTGTTCTGTCACTGCGTTCAGCATTCAGTTTCTTTCAGCACGTAGTCGCTGCGTTCAGTCACTGTGTTCAGTCACTGCGATCAGTCGCTGCGTTCAGTCACTGTGTTCAGTGTTCAGTCACTGCGTTCATTCACTGGGTTCAGCATTCAGTTTCTTTCAGCATGTAGTCGCTGCGTTCAGTCACTGCGTTCAGTCACTGCGTTCAGTGTTCAGTCACTGCGTTTAGTCACTGCGTTCAGTGTTCAGTCACTGCGTTCAGCATTCAGTTTCTTTCAGCATGTAGTCGCTGCGTTCAGTCACTGTGTTCAGTCACTGCGTTCAGTCACTGCGTCCAGTCACTGCATTCAGCATTCAGTTTCTTTCAGCATGTAGTCACTGCGATCAGTCGCTGCGTTCAGTCACTGCGTTCAGTGTTCAGTCACTGTGTTCAGTCACTGCGTTCAGTCACTGCGTTCAGCATTCAGTTTCTTTTAGCATGTAGTCGCTGTGTTCAGTCACTGTGTTCAGTGTTCAGTCACTGCGTTCAGCATTCAGTTTCTGTCAGAATGTATTCGCTGCGTTCAGTCACTGTGTTCAGTCACTGCGTTCAGTGTTCAGTTGCTTTCAGCATGTAGTCTCTGCGATCAGTCACTGCATTCAGTGTTCAGTCACTGCGTTCAATTATCAGTCACTGCATTCAGTCACTGCATTCAGTCACTGCATTCAGTTACTGCGTTCAGCATGTAGTCGCTGCGATCAGTCACTGCATTCAGTGTTCAGTCACTTCGTTCAGTGTTCAGTCACTGCGTTCAGCGTTCAGTTACTGCATTCAGTCACTGCGTTCAGCATTCAGTTGCTTTCAGCATGTAGTCGCTGCTATCAGTCACTGCATTCAGTGTTCAGTCACTGCGTTCAATGTTCAGTCACTGCATTCAGTCACTGCATTCAATTATTGCGTTCAGCATGTAGTCGCTGCGATCAGTCACTGCGTTCAGTCACTGCATTCAGAGTTCAGTCACTGTGGTCAGTTCCTAAAGCTCTGGGCAGAAACTGATTAGAAGAGCATTCATGTTCAGCTAGAAAGAACAGTGTGTTTTTGTGTGAACAGGATTGGCATGATCAACTAGTTATTGACTTATGCTCTGTTAGCAATAATTAATGTTGTAAGACGATGCTAGATCGATTCTCATTGTCATTGACAATAATGAGCACATTTCATCTTTACTGAGTTGGTCTCTTGTGGTTTTGGTCCTAAACATGCAGCAGGAATCCTTAATGGAACTTCCAGATTTGTTAACATGCAGGGTTTTTCACTCCGTTTTAGTGCGTAGTGAAGTATTCCCAGCCCACACTGTGAGAGTGAATGATTTTCAGTGTGAGCTCCATCTCTCATGTCTGGCTCTCATCCACTCGCTGCCTCTAATTCGATGAGCAGAAAAACACGATCGTATCAGGCTGCCAAACACCAGCGAGATCTGGCTCAGTGTGTGTTCAGGATTGTCTGTGGGACATTGGTCTTTTGTCAGCCATTTTTCTTTCAGGTTTATAATCCAGAACAAGCTTGTTCCGATGAAGCCTTGACAAAGACCTTGAAGCAATAATATAACTCTTAACAGCAGTTCAGCATTACACTGTAAGCATGTGATAACTCAGGTGTTGTGACCAAGAGTGCTGGAACATGACATCCTAAGCAAAAGACCTATACCATCAAGACATGTTGGTGTGTGGCTGCTTTAACTAAACATTTGTGTCCCTTAAAGCCAGATTTGTTGCAGCTTAGAAAAATACCTTATGCTCTATACAAAAGCATCAGTATAAAGGAAACCACCAGAGGCCTTTTGACATTATATCTGAGATTCCAATTGGATTTCTCCATGTTGAAATGTATTAATGAACAGATTTCTTGCACTCCAAAAGTGATGTTTATCCTCTTTTGTTTTTGTCTTGTTTTCCAGTACAAATATCTAATACATAAAATCACTAAATCAAGATACATACTGTTGAAGCAAAATGACTGATATTAAGATATTAAGCCTTGTCTAGATATTTGTACTAGAAAACAAAACAAAAATACTGCCTAAGAACATCATTTTTTTGCAGTGTGTTCTGTGGACGACTTGACTGCAAATGTGTACAAAATGGCCCCAGTTACTTTGTGTGTGTCGAACACAAAACAAACCTCTGTCTTATTTGAGCAAAGAACAGAAGGGAGGTTAAAACAATAAAGACTGAACCGACTGGGGAAATGGCTGGAGGAAGGTGGTGTGTGTTGTTAACTGGCAGTTTCTGCAGCTTCCAAATGGATCCTGTAATTCCAGGCATCCTTCAGGAGGGATTCACCTGCCACTTCCAGACGGATGGAGGCTGATTTATCACTCACTTACTGTATGTTTGGACTCACTAAGCTGTGGTGGTGAGGGAGGAGGACATTACTGTGGTAGAAATCAGAGAAAGAAAATGAGAGATTCTGCATGAAATAGGGGTTTTATTAAGGATGGGTGGTGATACTAATAAAGGCATGGGAGTGATGGATGTGGCACAGCGATTCATGTGAAGCCATGACCAGTGAGTTCCAGTCCTGGTGCTTCAATGAGTGAGGAAGAGCAGCTGTACCACAGCACTCGCTGCATGGATGCAAGAGGACAAATCATATAATGAACAATTCTTCACCGCTGATCTTTACTATCTGCTGCATTGACAAATAAGGTTTTTAAAAGTGTAAAAAAACATAATAAAACTTCAAAATTAATTATATCTCCATTAAGTGTTAACAATGAGATTGTGGTTTTTATATTCAATTAACACTGCTTTTGTCATTTTTTACAAGATGGGCAAAATTTGTCACCAAAAAAGTCATTCGGTTTAACCGAAATTGAGGTTTTACTGAATGACACTTTCGGTTATACCGAATGACGATATTTTCAAAAAATGCTAACAGGCTGAAATCTAGCTAGCAAAAGAACAATCAAACGTCAAAAGTTTTTAAAATATTACAACATTTTCCATGTTTTATAGCGGTTGTACCGAATGACCTGATATTTCGGGACATGCGTATGAGCAAGTGAAATCTTGAATTTTTCAAATAGTTAAAAGAGAGTTAGTTACTTTGCTTCATGACCTTCTGGTCCTTTGCAGGTGTCTGAATGATGTCACATCCTGTCACATGATACTGACTTGATCCAAAATGGTCTCTTTATATTGGTTACTCTGAATTACATCAATGAAATTCATTTTTCCGGACATTGTTTCCCATAACAAAGTAACGACTTCTACACATAATTTTAATACCATTTTCCACTATGTTGATATATGATGTAATAAAATCATGCCAGAATAAAAATATATATATTTATTACATTTTAAGATACAGTATTTTAATCACAAATGAAGTGGCTGTATTGACCTTTGGACGGTTAAACTGAATGACCTTTTGACACTTCAAAATCTTTAAAATACCTTTATATGTTGCAAAATATAATGAAATCCTTTTGGATTCAATAAAAGAGATCTAGGTGTACTACCTTACAAACTTTGGATGTCATAACTTTGTTTTTATTATTATTATTATTAATATTCCATGTGTTAACCCACACATTTAGTTTCTCAGCATCTATATTTTCCTATGCCGCTGTGTCTTCACATCCTCTCACTTTTTTTTTTTTTTGCCTGAGCTTCAGTCCAAACTCTTTAATGATTATTTCAACAGAGCAGTAACTCGTCTGAATAAAAGCAAGCCATTTTTATTCTCTGCTCTTTCTACCTCAAATAACCCCACTTGAAAGTAAATACTGGCCGGATCTTCACGGATACGGACGCTGTGTGTCTCTCAGTCACATTGTGATCTCAGTGTTGTTTCTGTAGCAGGCTGTGCTTTGGGTGAAATCAATGGAGCTTTGGTGGTGTGATCTTCAGCTGTTTATCTGAATGACAATATCAATGGCTATGTGCAGCGATGACCTGAAATCCTCTGCTTCTCTGCTTTGCTTCTCTTCTTTTGTTTAACACTTCTCTTGGGACAGATAACAGTGTTGTTGTATTTTGGTCCACAGCAGTTTTTCTGCATGCAGTGGTTTTGCCACACATGAAATGTAAGGAGAACGCAGAAGTTGCATGCAAGGGAGGAAAGAAAAGAGAACATTCCCCATTTGAAAGGAAAAAGAAATCTAAATGATGCATTGTTCTGAACGTTTAATAAACACATACCACAGCTGAATGCACTCATCACAGACTGTTTAATTTTGTTCTGTACACAGAGATTGATTATTTCACAAATTCACACTTACAAATAATCAGATAATAAATAGTATGCTTAATAGTATGCGTATTTGGCGTGCTGTCAGAGGAGAGGGCTCCAAGCTCGGTATTTGGCCCTAACCCAGAGTACTCCCCCCGTATTTGTGGTTAGGAAGTAACTAGGTGAGTGTGAGGAGACGGGGTGGTGGAGGAATGCTGGAAAACACTATCGAGGAATGGGTGAGTCGACCGTGTCTTATATATATTTAGGCCTTCACTCATGCTGATTGGGTAGATATGTTGATTACTGATTGTTGACAGCTGGCTGAAATGACGTGGTGATTAGTCAGATTTGAAGGTTGTGAATTTTGTTGATAAAACATCATTTAATGAGTGACAGTTCTGCAACCCTAATTCAGATGGCCATGTGCATTTAAACATGTTGAACAGAGATGAGAGTACAACTCTGTTTTTGTTGACAGACAGCTTCATTAAAATAGCCAGCATACACAGAAAAGGCATAACATTATGACCACCTTCCTAATGTTGTGTTGGTTCCCCTTAAGTCCTGTAAGTTGTGAGGTGGAGCCTCCATGGATCGGACTTGTTTGTCCAGCACATCCCACAGATGCTCGATTGGATTGAGATCTGGGGAATTTGGAGGCCAAGTCAACACTTCAAACTCGTTGTGCTCCTCAAACCATTCCTGAACCATTTTTGCTTTGTGGCAGAGAGCATTATCCTGCTGAAAGAGGCCACAGCCACCAGGGAATATCGTTTCCATGAAAGGGTGTACATGGTCTGCAACAATGCTTAGGTAGGTGGTACGTGTCAATGTAACATCCACATGGATGGCAGGACCCAAGGTTTCCCAGCAGAACATTGCCCAAAGCATCACTCTGCCTCTGCCAGCTTGCCTTCTTCTCATAGTGCATCCTGGTGCCCCAGGTAAGCGACGCACACGCACCCGGCCATCCACGTGATGTAAAAGAAAACATGATTCATCAGACCAGGCCACCTTCTTCCGTTGCTCCGTGGCCCAGTTCTGATGCTCACGTGTCCACTGTTGTCTCTCTCGGCGGTGGACAGGGGTCAGCATGGGCACCCTGACTGGTCTGCAGCTATGCAGCCCCATACGCAACAAACTGTGATGCACTGTGTATTCTGACACCTTTCTATCAGAACCAGCATTAACTTCTTGAGCAATTTGAGCTACAGCAGCTCGTCTGTTGGATCGGACCACACGGGCCAGCCTTCGCTCCCCACGTGAATCAATGAGCCTTGGCCACCCATGACCCTGTCGCCGGTTCACCACTGTTCCTTCCTTGGAGCACTTTTGATATATCCTGACCACTGCAGACCGGGAACACCCCACAAGGGCTGCAGTTTTGGAGATGCTCTGACCCAGTCGTCTAGCCATCACAATTTGGTCCTTATCAAACTCGCTCAAATCCTTATGCTTGCCCATTTTTCCTGCTTCTAACACATCAACTTTGAGAACAAAATGTTCACTTGCTGGCTAATATATCCCACCCGCTAACAGGTGCCGTGATGAAGAGATAATCAGTGTTATTCACTTCACCTGTCAGTGCTCATAATGTTATGCCTGATCAGTGTATTTGATAAACAAGCACACAAGGGTTAGGTGTGAATGATGTTTGCTAACACTTTATTTTGATGGTTCCCTTTAGACATTCTGTTGACTATAAGTAAAGTTGCACCTACATGTCAACTAACTCTCATTAGCTATTAGTTGAGCAGCGTTCCTTATAGCCAACAGAATAAAGTGTAACCTGATATTTTTTGCTAGATAATCTTGGTCGAGCCACATTTGCAGCAATTTAAACCACAAAACATCACAGAGCACCTTCTCTCTATGAGGGGGTTTGGCAGGTTCAACAGCGGAACATGCTTAATTAATCAATCAGCGAGTGGTGCAGAGGCAGTGATGGTGCATTGGATCTGTTACTCGTGTCTGGTGTGCAGCATCCATTAACATTACTTTCACTTCACTTCCAAACGGATTCAGCCAGTATGTTCTCAAAGGCAGAATCTCTTGAGCTCATGCACACGTCTCGCTGTGTGTTAGCTGAAACTGTTCTCAGGCCCCTAAATCTGTAAGATAATGGCTGACTGTATATGTTCAAACTGGCGTTCTCTGCTGCCTAATCGGACGTCTCTTATGGAATTAGTGCATAAAAAAGCTTTAGCATCTATTATAGATGATGTGATTAGGATAAACATATGATAGACAGATAATCTGCAGTAAAATGATCTTGAGTTTCTACAGGTCTGCTGTTACACACGAGATCCTGTTTTTCCCACATTCATCACTCGGGACAATGCAGTATTTCACTCTCAATGCCATCAGAATTATGCTCAGACATGTAGGAAACGGTCCTTGTACTTCACTGGCCGAGTGGCCATGCACTGAATGAATAATTGCGTAATGAAAGTTTAATGAATACATCTCTAATGACCTGCTATTGACCATTTATCCACTCAAACCACACAAGAAAGCTCCTTCTCATTAAAGTACACTGGTATTCTTACACACNACACACACACACACACACACACACACACACACACACACACACACACACACAAAAACACACAATCTCTATTTTGTCTGTCTCTAATATAAAATACAAAAATCTATTTTAAAGTTCAATCATGAGCCAGTTTCCGGGTAACAGGATTCCGTCGAGTCCATTTTCCCTGGGAGCAGAAGGTTGATTCTTTTCCTTTCAGTGGATGAAAACAATTATTGGTGTCCATCTACAGCCGATGAGCATCTGAAGCTGCTGGATTTTACAATCTACAGCATTTCAGTTCAGCTTTTCAACGCCTTTGAGCTCAATGGATTTCTGGAAATTAACAGACTGTGCTGTTTTATCCTGTAATCGTCATTCAGTATGCTGTTTACAGGGTTTGAACAAGGTGCTTTAAGGGCTGGAAGTACTTAAATTTGACTTTTTGAAATGTAAGTCTTGGAAACCCTTGAAAACAGCCATATTTAAGAAAAGGTACTTGAAAAGTGCTTAATTTTTTCCTATTTTTTTTTCAAAAATCTTTTCACGCAAAATTAACAGCCTGTCTGATATGTAGATATAGAGCCATTTCGCATGGCTATGAGCATGATATCGTTCATGATATCGCTTTCATTCTTCAGGTCAATCATATATTCATGGAAAAAAATCAGTTTGAATGAGGAAAGCGATATCTTTGTCATAGTAGCCTTTCGGTGGTTATGGGGATTTCCCATTTCTGGGACAGCGCTGGTCAATGGATTGATCTTTATAAAAGTAAAGCATCAGAATCAGCTTGTAAACTGCACTGAAGTCGTTGGTAAACCCCCATCAGACCGTTTCTCAATACCTGACTGTTTCTGAATCCTGAAACCTACAATCTGATTTCATACTTGTACTGACTGTGATCATGTTCACATTCAAGTCACGTTTGTCTTAATCTTTAGTGATGGTTATAATAATACACAGTGGTTTAGGTTAAAATCTCTTTGTTATACTAACTTGTACGATATCCTTATTTGGTGTTGAGAAGTTACTAACTAAATGTAGCAACTTAACTATATTTTTCAGTGACGTGACAGTAGCTCACCTGTTTTCAAACTAGTGTTGCTTCTTCACTAGAGATCTACTTTTTCCAACAATTAGTGGTGACAGACTGTCCTTTTTTAAGTGAAAGAATTCACTGATTCATATATTCCACTGGGAGATTCAGTTCATTTAAGTGAAACAATTCATTTAGACTGTTCATGTCAAAAAAATAAATGATTCAGTGCATCGTGTACTATATTTAGTAAAATTACAGAGGAAGGAGGAAACTGGATAAGTGAATGTTACTAGTTTTTAGTTTTGGTTTATTAATAGTAGTATTTATTTGTTACTATGTAATGCTGTCAATCGAGAAAAAAAAATCTGTAATACATCATGATTAATCGCACCTAAAATTAAAATCCTTAAAGGGTTAGTTCACCCAAAAATGAAAATAATGTCATTTATTACTCACCCTCATACCATTCCACACCCGTAAGACCTTCGTTAATCTTCATAACACAAATTAAGATATTTTTGTTGAAATCCGATGGCTCAGTGAGGCCTGCATAGCCAGCAATGACATTTCCTCTCTCAAGATCCATTAATGTACTAAAAACATATTTAAATCAGTTCATGTGAGTACAGTGGTTCAATATTAATATTATAAAGCGACAAGAGTATTTTTGGTGCGCCAAAAAAACAAAATAACAACTTATATAGTGATGGCTGATTTCAAAACACTGCTTCATGAAGCTGTGGAGCATTATGAATCTTTTGTGTCGAATCATGATTCGGATTGCGTGTCAAACCGCCAAACTGCTGAAATCACGTGACTTTGGTGCTCCGAACCGCTGATTCGACACATTCGACAATGGATCTTGAGAGAGGAAATGTCATTCCTGGCTATGCAGGCCTCACTGAGCCATCTGATTTAAACAAAAATATCTTAATTTGTGTTATGAAGATTAACGAAGGTTTTACGGGTGTGGAACAACATGAGGGTGAGTAATAAATTACATAATTTTCATTTTTGGGTGAACTAACCCTTTAATATATTTTTATATCGTAATATATATTTTCACTTCAAATGAGTATAGAAACAACATAAAGGTATGTTTTAAATGTTTGTTCAATGGCTTTTTACTAAGTATTATGAATGAAGGCCAGTGACATTGATCATAGAATTTTTTTAAAGCCCTTATTATTAAGATATTGCCCCTTCAGTGTGTTTTTGTTAGTATCTTGTAGTCATTCTCATTTTATTCATTTCTGTGCATCTGCATTCGTATAGTAAAGAATAAAAAGTAAAGTCCCCCACACTCTTGGAAATATAATGGATAATTAAATAAGTTCCTGAAGCTGCTGCTTGGTTTTAATGTCACAGTTCATGACTAACAGGTGCATCTGTTGGCCACAGGAGCAGATATATAATGCAACAGGCCCAGGGCACCATGGGGGAAAATGCTGAATTTGCACCACATTTCTTGTACGAGTCATTTCTTTTAACATGCTTGCATACACGTGTCACAATAGTCACTAAGTATCATGTATGTGTGTATGTACATGAAGACTCTTATCAGTGATCAGCACTGACTTTACTGACCATCTTAGAAATTAATAATTCAAGAGGCTTCTGATTGAATTAATCTCTGGCATGGTTAAGTGGAGGAGTCATCTGAAGGACCGCAGGGCATCACAGGACATCACTTATCCAGGTCTGAGCACTTTGGAAGTGCATTAAGTAGCTTTATTATATTGGCAAACTGTAATGACAGTCCGTGCATTAATGTTTCAGAGGAAGTGTGTGTTGAGGAGAGGCAGCGAGCGAAGACTTCTTACATGACGCAGTTCAAGCTCATTAGCTTCTGAGTGCTTAAACAATGTGTACATCTGTTTATGTTTGTTGGTGATGGACTGATTTTTCTACCATGAGCCTCTTGTAACATTTTTCACTTTTAAATTATCATCTCATTCGCAATTCTGCATATTAGAACCGTCATTATGCAATTGATTATGACACTTGTGGGAACCAACAGTGTTTGGCATGAACAATATCAATATTTGTTGTGATCACCCTTTGCCTTAAAAATAGCTTTTGTCCCTGAACACTTACACAGATTTAAAGTAGGTTTGACAGAGTTCTTATGGATTTAATGCGTCTCATTTTTGTCTTTCTCTGAATGTAATCTCAGACAGACACAAAGATGGTGAGATCTGATCTCTCTCTCTCTCTGTGTGTGTGTGTGTATGCGTGCACGCGTTTTTGTGACATATCAGGACACAAATGTGTATAATGACATGGGTATGACATAGGTATTACAAAAAGAGGTGACTTATGAGGACATACCCCATGTCCCCACTTTTCAAAAGGCTCATAAATCATACAGAATGAGTTTTTGTGAGAAAGTAAAAGTGTGCACAGTTTCCTGTCATGGGTAGGTTTAGGGGTAGGGGTAGTGTAGGGGGATAGAAAATACGGTTTGTACAGTAAAAAAACATTACGCCTATGGAATGGCCACAATTCACAAAAACGAACGTGTGTGTGTGTGTGTGTGTGTGAGTGAGTGTAGGACTGTGTATGTGTGACCAAACATATGATGGAGGCATGAAATTGTACTCGTAGCAGGAATACCCATAAGTGTGAAATGAAGAGGAGGAGATGGGCGATGGATCTATCACTTTATGGACTGCATGCTAAACCTCAGCCTGCTTGGAATGCAAGTTTGCACACTGTCCCAGAAAGCTGAAGGCAGAATTTGTTAGCGGTCTCAAGGGCGTTATTGTGGGATATTCAGAAATACCCACAGTAATCAACTTCCATCACTCGCCTATGATTCATGTTCCCTTATTTACATGAAATCAGTTTGAATGGTCTATTGGCCCTGTTGAAAAAACCAGCATATGCTGGTTAGGTATGTTTTGAAGCATGGCAGCTGGTTTGAGCTGGTTTAAGCTGTGCCTGAGCTGGATCTAGTTGCTTAGGACCAGCACTTGACCACCTTAAACCAGCTTATGACCAGCTAAGGACCAGCATAAACCAGCTGCCATGTTTCAAAACATACCTAACCAGCATATGCTGTTTTTTTTGAAGCATTGTGATACAGACACACATGATTGTTCTTCTGTGTAAATCTCACTGCAGTAACAAGATGACGAGGATGAGTTTTGACAGCTCAAATTTTCTTCTGGAACTGGAAATATTCAGTTGTTTTCTTTGACAAGGAGAATGTTAAAAGTGTGCTGGATGTGTATAAATGCGTTGCATTACTATGTCAGGTCTGCATTTCAATTTAAACCCATAACCCCTTCTCCAATATATAGAGTAATGAATGATTGCTTTTCATTAGAGTTAAGGTGATGCCACATTGCAGTGGACCTTTAAATAATTAATGAAGTGGACTCTGGTTAATCTTAATGACCTGCAAAAGACTGTTATTGGATTCATTATAAGGAATCTGCTACTCTGTCACTATCCAATTAATGAGGAAAATCCTTCTGCTCATGACAGCAGCTGCATGATGGGAAGAGCAACCAAATTCAGAAACTACAACCAACACTTTCATACAAATGACTTTTATACACCTGAGAATAAATGAGCAGAAGTGGTCAATCCGAGGGAGAAATCAATGTAAGTAGTGTTACAGCAAGACTTGTTTTTGTTTTCAGTGTTATATCCTACAGTATTTCAGTATTTTTTAGATAGGACTTTATAATAGTGTTCAGAAATTTCAAAGCAGAATTGGATTTCAATAGGGGCTTTCACACCGAATAGTTCTAGGAACGCAGTTATAGGAACTATCCACTAGAACTAAGTACTAATTTCTCCCCCGGGTCATGTTCCTGGATGCATTCGCACCGGGAATAGGAACTCTGAAGCGGCCAACAGCAGCGTCTTTATGCGCGGCATTTACAAACGCTAAAAACCAGTGGATGGAAGAAGCCGTGTTCATGTAAATACATTTACACTGCGTTTTAAAAATGCCGGGTGTCAGTTTTTGACACGCGTTTGACCAATCAACATACACTCAGGACACTGATAGGGTCTAAACCAGCCCTGTAGGAACTACTCTGAAGTAGGAGCTAATTTAGTTCCCCCAAAAGGAGTTCCTAGAACTAAAATCGTTCCAAGTTCCTGCAGTGCGAACATGGCAAAATTCGGGCACTTCAGCCAATAGTTCTAGGAACTATGAAAAGGTTCCTCCAGTGTGAAAGCCCCTAAAATTAAGGGGGCTCAGGGTATGATAAAAAAAAAAAAAGTTATATATTTTTTGTATACTAGGGTAGGCATAAATAATACGATGCGTTCTATCAAGTCAATCCCTGAATAACTGATTTAATTTCGAATCATTTTAAATAACCAGCTAGTATTCATTAATATTCATTAAGAATATAGACTTTACTATTTCGTTCCCTCGATTTATAAATCATGCGCATGATTTATATATCAAGGGAACGAAATAGTAAATTGTGCGCATGTTTTAGTAAATCAAGGGAACAAATGAGTAAATCGTGCACACGATTTAATTTTTTTTTCTTGCATGTCATGTGCGGGGCTCCGTAGATTTCTGTCATCTGGTGGAAAACAAACACTTTTAACATGACAATGACATGAAATTACCACTATAACCAGTAGATGGCTGCAGAGGACCGCTCATTAGCTCATTTGCCCATTTGCCATTTTTACTCCTTTTTATAGCTCTTTTCTTGTGTTTCGCTTTTGGATTTATTATAAAATGAATATGTGACCCTGGATCACAAAACCATAAGTTACACGGGTATATTTGTTGCAATAGCCAACAATACATTGTATGGGTCAAAATTATCGATTTTTCTTTTATGCCAAAAATAAAGTAAAGGATATTAAGTAAAGATCATGTTCCATGAAGATATTTTGTAAATTTCCTACCGTAAATATATATAAAAAAATATATTTTTGTGAGTTGTTATGCATTGATAAGGACTTCATTTGGACAATTTTACAGGCGATTTTTTCAAAATTTTTATTTTTTTGGCATACTCAGATTCCAGATTTTCAAATAGTTGTATCTCGGCCAAATACATTGACTCTTATGACTGGTTTTGTGGTCCAGGGTCACATATTATAACACATTTTTGCAATTTTATTGCACTGTAATATGTAGTATAGCAATAGCAAGAGTAGAAAAAGTCACAAAGTCTCGTGCCATTTAGATGAAAGGAATTTCATAAAATAAATATATAAGCCCAGATTTTACAGTGGATGGGAAACCATCTTGAATTGCTCCCACATCATATTAAGTAAACTGCATTTATGACAAAGAACTACGCAGATGCAGATATCATAACGATCTATCAATAAACGTTGTCATATGAGTTTTAAAAGGGACTGAGGCGAACTTGAATTATTGTACATATTACGGAGTTAATTGCACATTTTTAGGGGTGCTGGGTGGAAATTTAGAGGGCCTAAAGCCCTCCTATGGGACTAGTGATGCCCCTGCCTCCACTCCATCTCATATGTGTCACGTCAAGCCTTCAATATTAAATAAACAGCTTTCCCTCAGGGTGGAATGGCTGAAAACTTTCTGAGCATATTAATATTTAAGGTCAACACCCACCGCCATCACTCTGACTAAATCTGACGTGTCACCCGACAAACTTGGACCTCAGTTCTCCTCCGTTTTCATAGAGCTGGCAGTATTTTGATGGAACCAAACTGCCACGCCAAATAATTTCGCAGAGAGTGTAAAATTGCACGGGCTCACGCCCAGCATCATCTTCCCTGGCTGTAAAAGTGCTTGCATGCTCTAGTTTTTCTGCATTACAATGCCATAATTCATCAGTCACACATTTTCACAGACTCTTGCTCTGCAAATTATCTTAGTTTCCCCAAAGCATGCAGAGAATGAGTCTCAACCTTTTGGCAGCTATGTCTGAGAACTTAATTTCTACTTACGTTCTGACCAAATGCTAAACATGGAAATGGTTTGTTTCTGAACAAATCTATGGATAGTGTGTTTGTGTATATCAGTGGTCCCAGAGATTAGCAGCATGAAATGGTTCGTTTTTGAAAATGTTGTCATCCCTTTCTTGTTAAACATAAAAGAGATTAGGCGTCTTTTGAAGGCGATAATTCGACATGTGCACTACAGTCCAAGTCTTCTGAAGGAACAGAGCCAGATTTAAGTTCTTCACTGATAATCCACCCCTTATTTTGCTTGTGTTCGGTGTTCAGTGTTTGGCCCACTAGGTTTGTCATGCCAGTGGTCTTCGTGTCACGTCACTGATGTCAGGTCTTGTCGACATTGTCAAAACTGTTAGATCAACCATTTCAGACCTTTTTGCAAAGCCATTTGACTGATTAGATCAAAAGAGTTATTTTTTTCACGAAACTTGCATCTCTTGTTCAGCTGATAGAAAACACACAGGGCTTGATTGCTAAAAATATATTCAGACAAAACGAATCTAGGTCGGTATACGTCAATCCCATATACACGTAAGGATTTATCAATCATATTTTACTGTGGTATTTCACTGAAGAAAAGGGTCTGCGATGCCCCTGTGCTAAAACGATCATTTCCTTTAGCGATGGATGTGCTTTTGTTTGAACCAAACATATTGTCTGGCAAGAGTTCTCATAGTGTCTGTTTCTGTGCCAGTTTGGCCACCTGGTTAATGTCATAATTACTGATGAAATGGCAGGACAGATGCTGAATGGGTTTTCATCAGTCACACATCGCAGCGAGCGACTGCATAAGTTAAGACTTTCAGTGCTCATTTACACTACAGGTAACTACTACCTGGGCACTACTAAATATGATGATGTTGACATTTACGGTAGCTTATGTCATATGAGAGAGAACATAATATAAACAAATGACTTCAAGCACAAAACCGATGCACTTTCCTGTCTGAATCCGCTGCCAGCACTCAAAAAAATGAATTGTTGGATTTACTTAAAAAAGAAGTGTAAAGTGGTTCCACACAACTATATTGAGTAATTTGTACAAATAAAAATTTAGTAGTATGAACAAAAGAAATTCAAGTAAAGCTGACAAAATGTCTTTGAGTAAATACAAATCATTTGAATGTCACTGTTACATAATATTTATATGTGCAGTTTACACATACACGCATACACACATAACTGAACATTAAACACTAACATAAACTAACAACATCTTTCCCTTTACTAAAAAACACATAAAATAACACTTTAATCCCTAAATTTACTCTCCTAATGCAGTCCCTTGCAAAGCATTCTGGGAACTACGGATCCACTGCCCAGTTAGTTTTGTCAACATTAATTTGTGCGTTTCACTCAGCAATGTTAAGTTAACTGAACAAACACTTACTAAGTAAAGCTGACAATACTCATTTTTAGTAGCAACAGCACAGTTAAATTACATTCATGTAATTACATGAGTTTTTTAAGTAATGTGAACAAGGGTGGTTTGAGTGAAACTAACAAAAAGTTTATTTTTTTGAGTGAGGGTTTCAACACAAAACATTATCAAAATAAAAAACATGTCAGTGTTTGTTATATTAGTATTTACTTTTTCTTATTTCATGAGTATTCATTATTTATATTTATTTACATTTACTGATTATACTATAATATGGTTTATATATTGCTGGTATAATTGGTTTCTTGATTATTTATAGCCACTTTTCCACCAAAATTACCCGGAACAATTTGTCCCAGGAACTTTTTTCCCCCAGAACATGTTGCTGTCTGTGTTTCCATCGCGGTTTAAAGTACCGTGAAGATCAAGTCCGGTGACGTAGGACTTAACCAAAGTCCCTTTCAAGCAAAGTCTGTTCACTCGTCGGCCATATTTGCAACGCCTCCAGACAGCTATTTCGGGCATCCAAGACCAAGTCCCATCTATTTAAATGGGGGAATCCTGAAATGTCAAAAACTGCTTGGCGAACTCACAATTAAATAATATCAAATCAGCAACAAAATCTGACATGAACTGTCCCATAAATGTTGTTTCTTATGCTCAAATAGCCTTAAAAAGCGTATTTTTCAGGTTAGATGAGTCAGTGCGCATGTGCAGTCCTATGCGTGAGTCTCAGGTTTCTATGTGAACCGGAGCTTCTAACGGCAGCTGCAGTGATGCATTGACTTTATCACTCAGTGATTTACTTAGAAGGCGGGACGTATTCAGCCATATTGTGCGTTACTGTTTCTCCTATTCATAATTAATAAGAGTGAACCATCTTTCTATATCTATAATCTTTGACTGCACGCAACTTTCCAGTTCCCGCTGGATTTCGTCCTCCGCATATAAGCTTAATAAAGGCACTATAAGCTGAACCTCGTCGTTGTATTTTTAAACTCCATTGTTGATTCGAATAGCAAACAACTCTTACTGCACGCACCGCAACAGACTTTTAAAAATAGTGGTTGAAATAAAATGCTGCGTGGAGTCCCACCCCCGAAAGTTCCTGAACTTTGAAAAAGCACTACCTCATGAGCAGGGACTTTCTGAGGGGTAAATTTTTTACCCGTAACTTAATTTAGACCAGTTTTGCTAATTGAGTATTGTTTTTCATGTCTGCGGGTTGAAGCAACCCCAATTAACATGATATTTAGCCCCTGGAATGCAAATTTTACCAGGGGAACCCCACCAAAAACGTGGATTTTATCCCCCAGAATGTGATTTTTACCATGGGAACCCCCCCAACCCTAATTTAGACCCAGGTTCCTGTGGTTAAAACCAAGCGTTTCATATCATGAAAGCGGTTGTCCTCGGATTAGCCAAAACAGCTTCTAGGATGTGTGCTCATTTGCTGCTTAATCAAGGGAAATGTGAATTCCTCTGAGTTTTTACACCGCTTAATTACTCTCATCATATCTCACGCTTTGCTGTGCCTGTCAACACGTGCTTCTTTTGAAAAGTGACTGTGCAGGAACCAGACTGTACCAGGTAGGGTCTCTGATATAGGCTTGTTGTGGCCCGCGATCTTTGTGAGGTGATTGGAGCTATAACTTTAATTTCTACATTTCCATAACTGTTTATTTCAAACCGAACCGCGGTGGAAACGCAGCTTATGTATCATGTTTCAATGTAGAGTTGTCAAAAGTACCGACATCGGTAACTTTCGGTACTGAAATTTCAAAAATGTGACGCTTTGAGCGCTGTTGAGCAGATTCGTAAACACCTCTGATTGGCCGTTGTGTTCACGTGCTCAATATGTCTGTGATTGGCTACAATGGTCAACGCACGGCAGCGTTCGAAAGCACACGGAAGTGTTTGAATTTGAAAGTGTTTTGAAAGTGGGAGCGTTTGAAAGCAGGCGTCTATCAGCGGACTGGTTTGCGATAGATGCCTGCTTTCAAACGTTCCTGTGTGTATTTGAGTAAGCGCTTAGTGAAAAGCTTCATTGATGACTATTTACAACGTTTTTACAGCGTTGATTATTGAAGCCAATCACAGACATATCTGATGAGCGTGAACACAATGGTCAATCAGAGGTGTTTACGAATCTGCTCAACAGTGACTAGGTACCGAAGTCGGTGCTTTTGACAGCTCTATTTCAATGTAAATGAGTATGATATTTTACTGGTCTTTGCACATTTTATCCATTTAACAGTTGCATTTACAGCACACAATGATGGTTTATTCTCTTTAAGTGACAGAAAACCCTTTCTGCAGCTCTAGTTGTGTTTGACAGAGTCACAGCTTCTTCACAGAACACAAAAACTGCTCTTTCTCTGTCTGAGGAGGATAAAGAGAATTTAACGGTATCCCTTTGAAGATAGTAGAGAAGCATCCTGTGGTGTTTGTCTTTGTCGAGCCTGTGGGAACCTTTAGTGCGATCTGTTATCAGCAGGGGCGACACAGGCACATTAACCCTGTCAGACCCACTCGTTCTGGACCTCAGCAGGGCTGCTGCTCATCTACTAGTGGAAGTGTTTTTTGTCATCGTTTTGTCTTACTATCTTTGTAGTCTTGATGAATCTGGATATTCTAAATGAAGGCTGCAATTAGCATAATAAACCAATACAGGGCTTTCCGTTCATCAATTTCTCCTAACGATTACTTGCGTTCTCTAAAGATGTGCTCTTGTGTGCCATTCTCACAACCATTTAAAACGAATACCTTTATGTAGACCTAGACTTCATGTCAGCCACATTTTTATGATAAGATCCTAGATCAAGCCGTTAGCCACATTTGGTGCTTTCACATAAATGCATGGTCATTTGGCCAGACTCATTGGAAAAACTTGCCTGTGGAGACATTTCTGCAAAATGATATCATGTTGCTGCTTTCACATTTCAAGACAATTTTAAAGTAAAATATCCAGTGAGTGGCACTAAAATCACATTCAGTTTTATACAAAACAAGTGAATGTGAATCTGGCAATGTTTTATTACATTGGTTGTTTACATTGTACGTACGGCAGTTCAGAAATGAAATGTCCGGTCAGTGGTGCTGAAAGGTAAATGCTTAAATGTGTTTGATAATAACTACTTACACTAAACCCGACCCTAAATCTTACCGATAGTGTTAACAGAAGCTAACGTGAGATGAAACCCATTTGCTGGAGAAACCATGTCATTTTAGCTTGCTTGTTAGTTTGTGTTTTATGGGACTCAAAAAGTGTAGGTAGAGCCGCGTTTTCCGGATGAGCATTGGTTGCATCAAATGTATATTTATACGCTAATTGATGAATCTTGATTTTTGAGTGAAAATGTTTGTGTGCAGGTTTTTACACATGATTACTGAGTTATTCTGCATGTAGTATGTGAGACCTTCAGCTATCTTTTAGTGCTGTCAATCGATTAAAAAAATGTACTAATCACATTTTTTCTGTAATTAATCGTGTTTTGTGTTTGTGTTTTTAATATTTTTATATTGTAATAATTTCACAGTTACTCTCCAAATTAATGTAGAAACAACTTAAATACAGTATATTTAAAATATTTGTTTAATGGGATCTTTTTATGAATGAAGGCCAGTATCGCTGATACTAATACTGCTACTGATGTCTCCATGAAATTGATTTTTTTTAGACATTAATAATAGACATTCAGCATTACAGTATAACTATAAGCTATCAATTTCAACATTAGGCTTTAAAAAAATAACTTTTAATTTAAGCGAACTTAAAACAATCTTCACATAAACTCATTATAATAAATGTCATATTTACTGTCTAAAAGGTAGGAAATATACAGTACAGAAATTGAATAAAGTTATCAAACACTTTACAGTCTTCACTGTATAAATTATAAATGAAATATAGATTAATCCCTATTAAAGCTACAATTTTAGTGTTACCTTTGTTCTTTGATTATTTTTAATGATAGGCATCACAGCAACTGGTTTATTAGGCTGCTGTAACTGACGCGCATCTCATTTTTTCACAACTCTTTAAGGTCATTTAAGACGTTATTTAACGGTGACGATGTGGAGTTCTTTTAAGGTTTGGGGAACATTATTTGGTGGACCTTCAGGGAACATTCAGGACGTTCTGGGAATGTTTAGGGGACTATTACTATAGGACGTTCTGTTAACTTCCCAAATGTCCTCTTTGTAACGTTCTCGCGCGACCATAAAATAACCAAAATAAAACGTCCCCCTAAACTCATATCGGGAACGTTATTAAATGACCAACAGAGGACCATGTGGGAACGTTCAGTTAATGTCCCAAATATCCTCATTATAACGTTCCTATGTGACCATAAAATTAACCAAATTGGAATGTCCCCCTAAAAATCATATGAGGAACCTTGAACTGCAGCACTTTCATTACCAAAAGAGGATGTTTTATGTCCCAAATGTTCTGTAAAATTTCAGAATTTTCGTCACTTTTAGAGAACTTTTAGGCAAAGTTGCGCAAGGTCAAAAGAACGTCGCCTTCTATGTGTGTGTTTTATAGAAAATAATAAAGTTTGAAGTCACCGTTATAGAGGTGAGCATTTGCTTTAGATGGGCTCTTGATTCTTGCCATTTTAATATTAGGTTTTCTCTGGCTGCTTTAACTGTGTTTTCAAGACACGTTTGTTATAGCTAAAAGCGCAAGAGAAAGTCTGATCAGATGAATTGGGTTGTTTAGTGCTGGTGATTCAATCATCATGGAGCGTCCTGATTCCTTGATCATCACCAGAGTCTAAACTATGAGTGTATTAAATGTTAGTTGACACTAAACAAAAATCTTTTTTGTGACTTCAGTAGCTTGTTTTGTGATTTTCAGAGTTAATCTGTTTATCTGAAAATGTTGTCACCATTGTTGAGGATCATACGCAGAAATCTTGATGTCTGTGTGAATCTAAATGAGCCTCTCTGCATAATTTCTGCATAATGATAAAAACTTTCAAAATATCAAAGCAGGACAGGGTTTTATGCATTGTCATAGGACTACAACAACATGAAATGAATACAATATTCAGAGATCAGTGAGTAAGACCACCGTATAATGATATAATCATCAACAATGAGCAACCAAATCCATTTGATCAGATTTTCTTTTCTCTCACAATTTTTTTTTGTAACAAATGTGCTTTAGAAAAACACAGTTACAACAAATGATGTTTTATTAACGTAGTTCGGGAGGAACAAGTCAAATAAGCTATCCAATTATCACATCATCTCAACCAGCTGTCAACAATCAGTAATCAACATATCTACACTCTAAGAAATGCTGGGTTAAAAACAACCCAAGTTGGGTTGAAAATGGACAAACCCAGCGATTGGGTTGTTTTAACCCAGCGGCTGGGTTAAATGTTTGCCCAACCTGCTGGGTAGTTTTATTTAACCCAAATATTGTTTAAAAATTACTGTATTTCTTGCTTAAAATGAACCCAAAATATGTTGGAAATTAACATTTTATTAATATGTTTAATAAACAAACATTTATTAATACTTTTTTTGAATAATATTTAAACAATAAACATTTATTCAATTGCTTATTAATAAATGCTCATCTTTTTGATTATTATTGTTGCCTCTAGTAATTATGAGTCTGATTTTTAATTTCCAACCTATTTTGGGTTCATTTTAAGCCAGACATATAGTAATTTGTAAACAATTGTTGGGTTAAATAAAACTACCCAGCAGGTTGGGCAAACATTTAACCCAATTGCTGGGTCAAAACAACCCAATTGCTGGGTCAAAACAACCCAATTGCTGGGTTTGTCAATTTTCAACCCAACTTGGGTTGTTTTTAACCCAGCATTTTTTAGAGTGTACCTAATCAGAATGAGTACAGGCATATATATATAACCACAGTCAACTCACCCATGAATCCTCAACAGTTTTCAGCATCCCTCCACCACCCCGTCTCCTCACACTCACTTGGTTACTTCCTAACCTAAATAAGGGGGTGGGGGTACTCTGTGTTTGGGCCAAATACTGAGCTCGGAGCCCTCTCCCCGGACAGCACGCCAAATACGTATACCATTTATTTTATCTGACTTATTTGTAAGTGTGAACTTGTGAATTGGAGAAAAATTAAAGTTAAAGCATCAAGGGTCAGGAGCCCAACTAAAGCAAGCGCTTACCTCCGTAACGGTGACATTTGTAAATTTTGATAAAACATCAACACCTCATTAAGAAGATTTTTATGAAAGAAACAAAGTCAGAGTGGTTTGTAATAAGTGAAGATGCTGAGATCTAGAGAGATCTGTTAGAGTTTAATGTTCTGTTATCTGAGATTTGTGAGGTCACCATTGTGCTGGAGAGTAGAGCCTGTGCTTCAGTCAATGATGATCCAGAAACACTGATGTTCTGCTTGATGTTGCTTTATTTAAAGGCTGCAGTAACTGTGTAGTTGCTGATGCAGTGATACAGCAGTTACATTAGCTCATGCATGTGCTGTTGTCGGCTAATGACAAGCAATAGATTTGCGTTTTAAAGAAAGGTTTCATAATGTTAATCCAGGAATTACCTGTAAAGAGCTTTTTTGTTTTTTGTAAGACATTTAAGAAAAATTAGTTTTTGTAAGTCAATTTAGATCTAATTTTCAATTAAATTTTTTGACAAAGGCAGCAGGGACGTTTTGAGAACATTTCCAAATAAAGTATGGTTCCCTAAATGTTCAGAGAACGTCTTGAATGGCCACCAAATAACGTCCCCCAAACCTTAAAAGAACTCCACGTCGTGACCGTCTCTGAACGTACTGGGAACGTTACTAGGCAGCGTCCTTAACACCAGTGGGGACGTTCTGAGAATGTTCTGGGAACGTACAATTTCTAGCGGGGAACACATCCCAGCACCAGATCACCTCTTCTTTAACACAATCGTATGACTTGCTAATCAACTAGAGATGTTTCTTTTGTATTAGATACATCTGTGCTGCAAGATGTTTCAAAAAGTGCTGGGGACAATATCGACCCCGGCTTAAAGTGGTGGGGACATGTCCCACCCATCCCACCCACAAATTATGCATATGTATTTAACTCATTTAAGACTGCTTTTATAAGGATACTCGACAAAACTGTAATTTTGTCATAATATTGTGTGTTATTGTTTGTTCAAGCGCGAAAGATACTGTTATGTGTGTCACACAGACAGCGTGTTCTCATTTGTCTTGTGGCGCTTGAATGGTTTAAAAGCATTTGCGTGATATAAAAGCGTGATCAACACTAGCCAAATTATGATAGAAAAAATGGATGCTGTGTTAATTGCGTTAAGTATTTTAATGCGTTAAATTGAAAAAATTAATCGCATGTGTTACCGCACTAATTTTGACATAACTGCTATCTTTAATGTGCTGTCAATGATGTGAAAACACTAGCTTCATTTCCATAGGAAAGAATGAAAGACCTAAAACCATCCTAATTTATTTTCATATACTTGAAAAGAAAGGAAAGCTCGTGTGGGAACTGAAGCTCTAAACTAATTATAGAGTGGGCTGAAATGATGCTGCGTTCCCTGGTCCGTTCACTGAGAGAGACCTGAGGGACGCCGCTCTGCTTACTGAAGTTAATCAAGTCCTATTGAGAAGGTTAGGCAGGTTAGTCCAGCCACATTTATTATCAGTTAAATATGTATTTATGCTAATTTAGAAACCAATCAACCTGCATGTTGTGTGGAGTTTTTCTGACATGACAAAAAGCCCAAAGTCTCATACAACTAATTCACAATTCTCCTCTTGATTTGGTTATCAAGCTGTTGGTAGTTATCTCAGAAATATCAGTCTCTGACAATATTCTTTTATGCACATCAAATTAAGCATTTCATGAAAGCAGTTGTCCCCGGATTTACCAAAACAGCTTCTAGGATGTGTGCTCATTTGCTGCTTAATCAAGGGAAATGTGAATTCCTCTGAGTTTTTACACCGCTTAATTACTCTCATTATAGCTCACGCTTTGCTGTGCCTGTCAACACGTGCTTCTTTTGAAAAGTGACTGTGCAGGAACCAGACTGTACCAGGTAGGGTGTCTGATATAGGCTTGTTGTGGCCCGTCATCTCTGTCACACACTGAAAAATGATTCTGGCTCTCGTCCAGGGGCTTTGAATTACCTCTCCAGGCCTTATTGGACCAGGCACTTTTGTCCTGTCAGAAACTCTTTCTAGGTAAACAGCATGAATTCACAGGATGACTAGAACGGCTCTGACTCTTAAACCCACACAGGACTACTTTCAGTTCCTCTGGTTCACACAGAAACATTCACCTGTTCTGCTGACTTGTAGAAACCTTAGATTGTTGAGATAAAATGGACACGCTGGACTCTGTAGTGCATAATGGTGTTAAATGCAATTAACAAGAGTTATTTAAGATCTCGCAACATGCACTAAACTTAATTTGCTCTGGCATCATTTTTAAGTACTTCGTATTTCTTTTACCTTTTAGTGCCATGGAAGAAATCCATTCCAGTAACTGCACAGGAGGTCTGCTCATCGTACCTTGTAAACTAGTGTAACGGCACCCAGCAGTTTGGCACTGATGATTTTAGCCATCATAGGGCCAGAGATCATGTGTAGAGCATCTCTGGCATTGACTGAATTAAAGTCCCGAGACGCAGAGCCACAAAATGTCCTTATCAATGAGAATGTCTCAGAGGCGGGACTGTTCGAACCACTGTCTGCTTTACAGTGAACGAGCCGCTGAATACATCAATGTCAACGGGTGTTACACTTTTCAAAAGAATGCAGATGAGAATGAGACAGGCTGTCGTTTCCCCTCAGAATACGGTGATGTCTTTAAGCTGAAAGGATATATGTATTATATATCAAGTGCTGTCTTATGTAACCATTACTGGGCAATGTGTGAGTCAAAGGGGAAACACAGGGGAAGCTGTATTGTTTCAAAACCTTCTCTTTCTGGTCTTTGAATTCTTGACAGTAGTTCAAATTTGACAGCTCATGTAGCAGACTCTTTTTACTCTGAGTTAGAGATTTTACCTTCTGGCTTGCGGTTTAGATTTCCTCCAGTTAAGAGCAATATCGATACTCATCCCCACAGCCATTTCCCTTCTAAATTTAGGTAATGGAGTTGATTAGTAGGGGTCAGCAGTTAATTCAGGGTCAGTGGAGGGGGAATTATTTATTTATATTTTGTATTTTTATGTTTGTATGTCTTGCCGTCAAACTAAATGCCCCCCTGGGGGACACAAATAAAGTTGAAGTTGAAGACTGCATAAACAGTAGGAGTCTTTGAGTATGAGGTGGTGAGGGTTAATGTGAGATTCAGAAAAACTCTTTAGTATGGGGAACACATATTGACTATTAACTATGACTTTTGCCTCAATAATTGACTTCTTATTAGTTAGTAAGGTAGTTGTTGTATCATTTAAGTTTTGGTATTGGCTAGGATTTGGGGATGTAGAATAAGGTCATGCAGGATAAAGCATTGATATGTGCTTTATAAGTACTAATAAACAGCCAATATGCAAGCTAATAAGCAACTAGATAAAAGTGAAAATTGTTCCCCATACTAAAATGTTACCAAACATTTGGCATTGAATAGGTTAGGTGAAAATGTGAGAGGTGTGTATTTGTTCCGTTGGAGCAATATAAATAGACATAGGGCCCTATCATACACCCAGCGCAATGAGTCGGCAGGCACGACGCAAGTGTTTTTTAAATAGCAAATGCACTCACGCCCATCTGTTCGCCCATGGGCGTGCTGGTCTGAAAATGAGGTTCAAAAGATTATTATTGTGTAAATATTGTGTACATAAAGATAAAAATGCCTACATGTCATAATGGATAGCCATTGCATGTATCAGAATTACCTATTTGCAGTAATGACGAATGAAATTGGCTAATTATTTGACCAATCATGGCAATACACACGTATTTAAACTGACTCGTCAGGATAAGGGTGTCTATATTGGAATCCGCCATGGCGTAAGCGCACCTGGCTTTCAAAGGGAATGGGAGATGAGACTCTGATTGGTTTATTGCACTTTACACCCAAAACACACCCATGACTCATTAAGACTAGGTACAACCCTTTTGGACCATGCACCGGGCGCGCAGACCATTTTTTCCGTTGTTAAACTAGCAAAAGTGGATTTGGATATGCTCTAAGTGCACCTGGGCCATGTGCTTCAGACCATGAGCTTCGATCATTAAAATAGAGCCCATAGATAGGTGTTACTATAAAATGAATGTGGATTTACATTTATTTGTCACCTTTATTTATATAGCACTTTATACAATAGAGATTGTTTCATATCTGCAATACAGGGATAAAAATTTTTGCCATAACTATGCATCTGTGCTTCAAGTTGTGATTGTAATGTCTACATCTATGTCAAAGCGTAACAAGAGTTTATTTTTGGTATGTTCTGCCTGAGGTTCTGATCTCTTGATGTTCTTTCCCGTGCAGGAATATGAGACCACCTCTGTTTCGGTGGAGGTGAAGGAGGAGGCGATCGCTTAATGAAACTGTGTCGTCTCACTTCCTGGGGGAAATTGGGGTGGCTGAAAGTCTTCCTGCTCGTGATCTCTACATACCCAAACATAATGCTTTCTAGGTGGCAGAAGCAAAGCTTTAGACTGCAGGTGTGTATGAAATATTGCAAGCAACATAAATCATAAAAACCTTGTTTTTAGACTGTATCTTTTGCTTTATTGCACCAGTATTGTGCCAGACATTTCTTTGGCCATTAATTGTAATAACCCAGTGAGAGTTTTGTATGCGAGAGTCTGACCAACACAGAGATCTGATCTGATCTCACCATCATCGAGTCTGAAACTGCTGAGACTGAAGCTGAAATCCATAGAAGAACAACTTCTCCAAGATGCTAGAATTTTGGATAAGTCGCCATAGTTCTAATTCAGTTCTGAAAAGATTTCCACACCAAAGAAGGCGGAGCCTCAGAGCCACACCCACCAATTACATCACGGCTTTTCCGGAGCTGTTTCAAACTCCCGAACGAACACAAAACAAACATAGTTTTGGCCTGATTTTGTTCGAAATTACGCCACGCTTGTTCATTCTTCGATATCGCTTGAAGTATATCGGGACCTTTAAGCTCTAAATCACTGTTGCCATGATGAGTCATTAGTCACATGATGTTTATGGCAGTGTTTCCCAACCACATTCCTGGAGGCCCACCAACACTGCACATTTTGCATGTCTCCTCAATTAAACACACCTGATTAGGGTTATCAGCTCATTAGTAGTGACTCAAAGATCTAAAATGGGTGTGTCAGACAAAGGAGACATGCAAAATGTGCAGTGTTGGTGGGCCTCCAGGAATGTGGTTGGGAACCACTGGTTTATGGCTCAAAACAACCTGCCAGCAGAACTGGAAACTGTGTGCTCATTTAATAAGCTTTGAGGTGGATCTTATGTGTATGTTTGCAGGGGTTTTCAAAGTGATAAAAAACTTGGTGGAATAAAAAAAATCTAATAATTGTTTCCAAACTTAAATAATGGGTGCTTATATTGTCATTGTACTAAAGCAAATTGATAAAATATATGTGTCCCTGGACCACAAAACCAGTCATAATTTGCACGGGTAATAGCCAACAATACATTGTATGGGTCAAAATTATCGATTTTTCTTTTATGCCAAAAATCATTAGGATATTAAATAAAGATCATGTTCCATGAAGATATTTTGTAAATTTCCAACCGTAAATATATCAATAAAAAAATTTGTGGGTGGATATGCATTGCTAAGGACTTCATTTGGATAACTTTACAGGTGACTTTACTGATTTTCAAGTAGTTGTATCTCGGCCAAATATTGCCCTATCCTAACAAACCCTACGTCAATGGAAAGCTTATTTATTCAGCTTTCATATCTCAATTTATATAAATATCTTTTTATATATAAATCTCAATTTTAAAAAATTGACCCTTATGACTGGTTTTGTGGTTTAGGGTCACATATTGTAAAATCTTTTTCTTTTCTCAAATTATGCAGAACCCAATTTGAAAACCTCTGCTCTGAAGGATAGCTCTCAAGTCACTTCACTAGTATCTGAAGTCCAGTTTATTCAAAGAGCAAATTGAAAAAACAAACGTAGACCCAACTGTACAAGAACAAACATTCATCAACCAACCAGTGTTGCCAAGTGTTGGGCTACTTTAACACTGTTTGCGCAGGTTGTCCGTGGGTTGAATCAACCCCAAATAACATGATATTGAGCCCCTGGAATGCTAATTTTACCAGGGGAATCCGCCAAAAAAACTTGAATTTTACTCCCCAGAACACAATTTTTAATTGGGGACCCCCTGAAATGCGAATGGGCTAGTTTTGAGTAGCAATTGGGTGGGTTTTGTTGTGAAAACCTAGAAACCCTGCATCGAGCCTAAACAAACTGATGGTTTTTGCAGACTCAAAGGCCAAAGACAAAAGACGGGATCTAAAATGTTAGTAACACTGCGCTTAATGCTCTGACAAATGTTGCATAAGGCAGTTGAATCCACACCTTTGTCAAAGGCCGATGTGTAATAGTGATGATAAATGGCGCACTCGGCCTCTCGACCTCCCAGATAAACTAGCGGGAAGGATGGAGTCCCGGTGCGTGATTATTCTGGAGCGCTGGGGGAGGAACACCAGCTTTATGACTGACGTCCCCCATGCAGACGGAGCGCTGTGATTTGTGGCTGGATCAAAGTGACGCTGGTGGCTTGCGCGCTTCGTTCAGTGATTTACACGCAGGGCTAAATCAGCAGGCGGCGAGCCGCTGGGACCCGAGCTGCCCGGGCAGATTCATCGCTCGCTGGGGAGAGCTCTTTCAGAACCAGTCCATCACCACACAATCTGACGGGCCTCAGATCCATTTAACAACACGCCGGCTGATGCGCCTGGTGCCACGGGAGCATCCAGAGAGCGCTTGGTAAAGCTGTAATGAAACATGATTCAGAAGTAATTGATTTTGATCTTGAAAGCACCTAAAACACATCGAATGTGAGGAGCTTCAGCAGAGAGAAGATTGATTTGTGACATTTCATTTTGAGAGCCCAGATATTTTTATTGACATCAGGTAGTTGGATAAAAGCAGGATTTATCATGTGGTTTACCTCTCTGTTCTCAGCTTCATTCCATCTTTTGATAATCAAGTTGAAACTTGCCAAAGCCTGGGTTTGAGCTAGAACCTGAAGATATGATAATTCATTTTTCTGCAAGTTCATATTCATATACATAATCTGGTACTAAACTGGTAGTTTCTCAGAAATAAAGTGGGCTCAAAATCTGTAATGCAAAATGATGCAATTCAGAAAATGTGTGTAATTTGTTTGTATTATAAAATAATGCAAAACAGTCATTTTCACTTGTTTGGTCTCCTCTTTAAATCAACGGTTTCTCATTAAAGGGATACTTCAACCAAAAATTATCATTCTTGTTGTTCCAAACCTGTATGACATTTTCCTCTGTGAAAATTGTTATTGAGAACCAAATGACACAGGAGTCATACTGGTTTGGAATGACTTGAGGCTGAGTAAATGATGACAGAATGGTCATTTTTGGGTGAACGACCCCTTTAGGGGTGATGGTGATCTATTCCTATAGACTGCAGACATGACCAAGAAGATTTCAGAGGAGAGAAACTCATTTGTTTTGCTGTCTGTGGTGGCTCAAGAGTCAGGTAATGAACAATTGGCACATTTATGTTTAGTAGCAAGAAAACAGCATTTGTAATGAGCCGTTGAAGTGCAACCCCTCTACGCTGGAGCTGCAGACGACATTCTGTGTGATATGAGGGTGAAAACGTGACCACACAATGTCAGTCTTTGTGACTCGACAAGAGGGAATGTGATAGTTGAACGTCAAGCTTTCTGACTCTCAGTGTTTTGTTTTTTTTCCGTTACAGTTTGCATTTCATAATGACTTTATCTATATTGTAACCTTAACATTTGTATTCATTTGTATTTGTTTTTTCACTCTTCTCCAACATTTGATTTCAGCATTTTAAGCTCTTTAGATCACAAGTAACAGAATTCACAGCATCAGTCTCCCTGATTTTAGAAATAATTGAATATCCCAGGTGAAAAAAAAGTACATTTCTATAATGTACTTAAAGTGCTCTATTTTCGTGCACTAATTTTGTACTTAATATACTAAAAATTCTTCTTTAGTACTTCTTAAGATAATCTTAAGAACATCTAAGTGTACTCAACTGTGTTATTTTGAGACACCATGAAATATGAACTAAAATGTGCTTTTAATATACTATCTCTTTATTTAACAAATGTATTTAGATACCACTTATTGTACATTTGAACCCATAGTGTACTACAAGTGGTAACTAAATACATTTTTTGAATTTAATATACTTGAATTTTTAGTATATTAAGTACAAAATTAGTGCACGAAAATAGAGCACTTTAAGTACATTATAGAAGTGTACTTTTTTTTCACCTGGGATACCAGAGTCTTTACATTGAGACACATTCTTTAATCCATGTGTATCTCAAAACATTAAAACCTCCCTCTAATAGCCTTGTTCAGAAGAGCAGGTATGATGATCCAAACAGCGTGTGAAAGCTCTAGTTTTCCGTATAAAAGCTTTGACTTTGCGTCGTCCTTAAAGAAGGAACTGCAGTGTGTTTTCAGTACACTATTCCCAACAGCCCTCATTTACTTCAATAAGTGTGAAGAGGAGCACAGGAACCTCAATATCTCCCAAACCCCCTGTGGTTTCTTCTTTTAATTTCCTGTTTAATATAATATATTTAAGTGAATTGCTGTTTCCTCAAGCCTGTCTTGAAGGCTTCATGGTTTTAGTAGCTCTTGAAATACATCTCATTGAATTTGTACAAAATCCTCAGTAATAATAAGTCACAAAGAGAAGGCTTAGTCTCTCCCAAAATATCCATGTCTTCCTCCAGACCTTACAGGTTCCGTCTGAAACACTTTTGCAGCTTCGCAGCATGCCTTTATGCACCAATAATGGTTTCTTAAACAGTTTGTCTTCTTTTTTTTCAAAGGCAAATCACTTTGGCTTTTGTTCATCCTCTGTTAAACATGTGTCTTTCTTTTATATTTATGGTGTATTGGAGAATTTACAGGCACTCAAGTGGTTTGCAAACACTCGGGGCGGGAAGATAATTTACCTGGAGCTTCGATCAATAACGTAAAGCAAACGTGCATTATTCAATTGCTTGGCTCGGCTGACAGGTTCTTGTTTCTGTGGTGAAAATGCAATGGTAATAAGGGAGGCATCTGATTTGATGAGTTTGGCTGGTTTCAGAGTCTTGTCCTATCACACATGTGAAGTAGTAGTTTAGCATCAGACAGATTGTATTTGCACATGCTATAAGCATTGAATGCAGCTGTCACGTGTGTTCATGAATGAGCCTTGGTATTAAAGGGGTCATGAACTGTGTTGTTTTATTGTTTTATAATGTTTCCTGGAGTGCACTTATTATGTTAGTATGCTTTTTACATCAAAAATTGTCATAATTTTATAGGAATAAAAGGCATTTGATTTTAGCCCTCTTATTTGAATGCTCTGTTTTAAGGGGCGTGTCTGCTGTGAGACTTCAGTGTAAACGCCCACTGCTGTGATTGGCTAACATCTTTGCATATGAAAACTTTTAGCATGTTTTTACTATTACAGCTCTCAAGGTTAACTAATCGTGAAAAGGTTTGATTACATTTAGATCTATGACATTATATTTAGATCGTGGCATGAAAGGTTGCAGTGATGAACATTGTAACAGATCTCAGACATGTTGGGTGCATGAAAGCAATGATCTCGTCATTGCAACTCAATTTCTGCACACTAACGAATGCTTTCATCATAACTAAGTGCAAACGCAATGTAAGAGATTCGTTGAATAAAACGGGAGATTTGATGCGAGTCCAGAACTCAGTCACTGATAAACTTGCACTGTTTGATTGACAGCTTCAGTGATTGTAAAGGGAGCGTTCTTTGATCGCTTTCTATATATAATTTAATCACCATTTAAATAACAGGCTATTTTCATCCTACTAAGAGAAAAAACATGAAGTTGAGCGTTTAGTCACTGGTTTGATTTACTGACACACAGACAAAGAACATCTGGCTGTACATGAATCATCTCATATCAGATCAGGCATTAGAATTAACACAGTTACTTACATGTTGTTGCATTACTGTCGAATCCATATCATAAAAGTCTGTCTGCAAAGCCTGCGCCGAAATGTGATTGATTTACCAAAGAATCCATAGTGAAATGTACTGAATACAAATAAATAAAGCTCAACTGAGACATTCACATTGTTGAAAATAAAAAAACATATTCCTAGCATTAGGATGTTATTTTTAGTCCTGTATCTCTCTTCTCTCCTCGTCATCACACTAACACATTAGTGGGCGGGGCTAACGTTGCAATGGTGAAGTAGGTGGTGATTGCTTCTGCAGAGGCGGGGTTTTACCTATCTATGATAGGCACATTCCAGGATCAGTCGTTCGCTGGGTCTGGTGTCAATAAAAGCTATTATTAGACTAACAAGGAAGTTTTCAGTTCTGAAACTTACAGGATATTCTTATAGTACGACGACCTCTTAAATATGAAAAGCTCAAGGAAAAGTTGATTTCTTGATTGATGACCCTTTTAAAGGAACATCACACCCTGACGGGAGGAATTGTCCAAGCAGTTTGGAAAGCTGAGTTTTATCAGTCTGTCCTGATCTCCTGCTGTTGTTCCAGAACACAATCACAGTTGGTTGAAGTCCACTTTAAAGCTTAATGCCATATCAAATCACTGTGTAAACCTGATTTACACCAAACAAAGTCCCTGAGGCTTTCCTTGTAACACCATTTGATCAGGACATACTCATGTTAATGTGAAACAAGAATGTTCCAATTCAGTTTCTATAGCCATTAATTTGATCTACATTAATATTTTCTTGATGCCAATTGGACATTTTTCTTGTAATTTTCTAAAACACACCGATGGACCTTTATTTACTCAGCCAAGATCCTTTTTCAACATTCATTCTTCAATCAGTCATTGATCGGGGCGGCTCTGACGTTCTTCCGAGCAGATTCAGTCATTTTTAACACACCGCACAACACAGGAAAATCTGATAAGATAATCTGTAGAAACATCAAGATAATTGCGGCTTTACCTAGGATTGTCGGAAGGCGAGAAATCAGTCCAAAAAACGACCTGAATATCTTGTAGTGTGTGGCTGGCATAACTCTGATGTTCTGTGTGTAGATCACGTCTCGGATCAGTTGTCACCCTCATACTGCTACTGTTGTGTCTCAATTGCCAAGATTGTTTTTCTACCTTAACAAAAATGCAGTTTGTCTTTGCCTGTCTCCTCAGTGTGAATGACATAAATGTATTACGTGTTTCTTCCTTGTGACAATTTTGGAACAGAAATAAGCCTTTTTTTTTAGATGCTCTCATGTTTTTTTCCCTCCCACAGTCATCTTTTTCTGGCTCACGGTTTTTTGTGAAGCTGCTTTGAAACAACATGCATTGTAAAAAGTGCCATTAAAAGAAACTTGACTTGATAACTGTACATTTGGCCTAATGCAATAAGAAGATAGAAAGGGCAAAACTGGACAAAAGAGAATGAGAATGATTTGTTTGTGAGTCTGTCATGCATTCTGAACAGCTGATCATATGAGAGGAATGTAAGTCAAGTCACCTTTATTTATACAGTGATTTTTACAATGCAGATTGTGTCAAAGCAGCTTTACAGTGATAACTGGTATATAATTTTGGCTGCACAGCAGCTCTTAAAGAAAATGGTGTCAATGCAGGCAGATGCAAAGCNGTGCTGGCAGTATAAATCGCAATGAGCACATTTTCAAAAATGAGTATTTTCACATTCTCTATTAATAAAACTTCAAATGTATGATTAATGATGTATGATTCGTTGGAATCCGACAAAAAATGACTGAGCTACACCTGTTTGAAGTCGATGGAGTCAGCAAAGTCAATTTTGAGAAAAATCGGGTTAAAGTTTTCTAAACTAAATCACCTAGCAACCATACCTTAAAATCCCTGGTAATACCACCAAATTTGGCACAAACCAAGTCAAAACCCATATCTGTAGGAAAAATATATATTCAAATTGTTTCCGTGATTCTGTGATTTTAACATTAGTCAAACAGACAGCCTTTATTAAGACCTATACTGTATCACATAGATCTAATTCTAATATAATGTTTTACATCAGATGTTTTTCTCCAACAGTTAACCAAACATTTACTTAAGACATAACAGATAATGTTTGCATGAATACTCGCCAAGACAGATTTTTTGAAATACTGTAATTCTGTGTATATCAGATTGCACGCTGTCTGAAGCGTCTTTGTGCGTGCTTCGGATCTGTCAGCCAGGCCAAGTATATCATTTTGTTTACGTCAGCATGAGTTTGAAAATCACATTTCATTGGTTCAGACTCATGCCATCAAGAATTTGCTATGAATATTCACAAAGTTGAAATGTTGTGCTTTAAAACTATATCAAACTTGTGCTGAGGGGAAGCGCAAGTCATTGAGAAGCGAGCAGAGAAAACTGCATTTTTCATGGACAAAGGAAATGTACTCCTCTCAGAAAACGTACAAATAAAGATACTTTAAGATGTTTAGTTACTATTTGAAGAATCGGGATCGCTAGACGAGGGCTTAATAAACACATTTTTGTGAAAACCTCAAATTCGACCAAAATTGACATTTTTCACTTGTTTTTCCTGTAGCTCGAAATTAGCCTGTGCACATTCTGACTCATTTTTTAAGCACGGGTCACATATTTAATTCAGTTTCATCTGGTTGAAGATTGTAAAAGTCTGGAAGCATCTTCATCGGCATGATGTGGATATCAAAGCGTCTGGAGAGTGGATTTCCAAGGCCTATGAACTCATAATAAGAGTTTCATGTAAACTGATGGCTGGAATTAGAATGTGTGCATTTCTATGGCAACAGCACTTGAAACACAATGCAGACTTGTGGAAGGCTAGAATTGATTCTCTCTTCAACCAAGATGGTGATGACCAGTACTGGTCAGATTTTACCATGATCACATATTAACCCCAACCTAACTCATACAAAATGTTAATTCATTAGTCTTTAAGAGAGTAATGTTTTCTGTTGGACTAATAGCTACTACACAGCTAGTGCATGAGTTTAACAAGCTGTTCAGGGAGACAACAGCCTGGATTAACAAGAACTATAACTTGTCTAGCAGAGCTTATCTACGGAAGAGGATTAGGGCCAAGCAATAATAAAAAAAATAAAACCATCTCGAGATTAAAGTTGTTAAATTTCGAGAAAAAACTCGTTAAATTTCGAGAAAAAAGTCGAGATAAAATGTTGAGAATAAACTCATTAAAATACGAGAAAAAACTCGT
>RJVU01057857.1:7906441-7921065 GCA_003731715.1 Anabarilius grahami | reverse complement strand
TCATTAAATTACGAGAAAAAAGTCGTTAAATTACGAGAATAAATTCGTTAATAAATTAGTTTATTCTCAACATTTTATCTCGACTTTTTTCTCGAAATTTGACGAAATTTTTCTCGTAATTTAATGACTTTATTCTCGTAATTTAATGACTTTATTCTCGTAATTTAATGACTTTATTCTCGTAATTTAATGACTTTATTCTCAACATTTTATCTCGACTTTTTTCTCGAAATTTAACGAGTTTGTTCTCGTAATTTAATGACTTTTTTCTCGTAATTTAACGAGTTTATTCTCACCATTTTATCTCGACTTTTTTCTCGTAATTTAACGAGTTTAATCTTGAGATGGTTTTATTTTTTTATTATTGCTTGGCCCTAATCCTCTTCCATACTTATCCACTAGGAGAAGAGATTTTCAATTCTTTTTTTTTAATGAATGTTAAGTATCCACCCATTTGCTTTCACTGAACTCTTTATGGCCAAACTGTAATAGAGAGTTAAGAGAAAGTCAAATAGGAATGACTTTTGTTTCTTAAATCGATTGGACCAGATTGCTTCACAATACAATACATAACAGACAGAAGAATGGAAAGTAAATGTGTGCAGAAATTCAGTAACTATTCCTGCACATACCTGTGCAGAATGTGGAACAAAGGCACATAAAGTTTATGACACAAAAGCCCTTCAGTGATAATGTGGCTTTTAGAGACCAGGGTAAAAAGCAGATAAGAGAAACTGACTGAGCAGAAGGAAATCGATTGCTTTAAACAATTACGGGAGCTGCAGCAGCCGAGCGAACGTCACTAACTTGACAGCCGACTCGACCGTCTCACCCTCACAACCGTCTGTCAGCCCACTGAGACTCGATCAACAGTAACTACTTCAGTTTGGATATGCATGAAAGTTAAATAAACATATATTTCATTTCCCAAAGATGATTTGTACATCACCCTCCAAGCACCGGAAAATAATGTTGATTATTTAACCGAGGGTAACGCGGGTATGATGTTATTGATAGACGACGCACGGAAATTCTTAAACATTTAAACATTCTTGGAAACATTTGGGATAATGTAAGTGCACAGGTCAACAAAATATGTAACATTGTTATAGTGGTTTTTGGATATTATTAATCAACAATCTGTCTGTTATCAAAATATGTGTGAAAAGGAATTAAAGTGTTTATTTCAACTGGAAACTGCAGTCAAATATATAGGTACGTTAAAGTAAATACGGGTTCGCAGGCCAAATTTTTTATTTTTTTTTGATGAGTCTAGAGGCGAGATCTTGCATATAAATTCTTGATGATAGCTATAAGCGTAATCCCTCAAGAGCTTATCCATCGCTTGACTCTTAATTATTTGCATAAAACGAACCCAGTGTGATTATACAGATACTAGAACACTTCCCTCAGGGAAAATCTTAAACCTTTATCTTTGCAATTTTCAAGATGAACTGTAATGACTTTTGGGTTTTCATGAGCTTTTTACATCCTTCCCCAGCGGCATTACTAATAAATGTAGCGCAGTGAACACAGCGAGTTTCCTGTTAAAGACAGAGTTTGCCCAAGTAGTTTGTTAGATGTAACGTACAGAGCAGAATGGAGGCAGAGACACATGCAGGAGAAAGAGCAGATGGAGGACAGAGTAACAGGGAGAAGAGAAGAGATCAAGACGAACAGAAGAGTGGATCTGCTTAAGAGAGATGTGCAGGGCAGGCTCGATCAGATTCATTTTTAGCATTATAATTTATTCTTGTTTTATTTGCATTTGATATGCAAAATCCAACCTTTAACTTTCATTGATTTACTTACTTTCTTTCTTTTTGCTCACTTGCTATCCAAGACTTAATTTGAGGAAATGTTACTTTTGCAACCCTACTTAAAAATGAAAAATCTGTCTTCATTACTCACCCTTGTGTCATTCGTAACAAATCTGATTTTGTTTTTTTCTTCTGGTGAACGCAAAAGGAGATGTTTAGCATAATATCCGGGCTGCAGCTGTCAAGCTTTAAAAAGTACAAATTAATTAAAATAATCAAATCTCACTGAAAATGTAATTCGTTTTGAGCAGCTTTCAGAGGATTCACCATGTGAATTAGGACTGCTGACATGTATGACTTTCAAAGCCCTAATGTAAATATTCAAAATAACATCGCTGTGCACATGCTGCAAAACAGCTTGTTCACATTACATTGAATCAGAAAATGCGGCAACTTCTTCTGATGTACAATACCTGTCAAAATTTTGGAAACATTCAAATTTTTTATATTTTTGTAAGAAGTCTCTTCTGCTCCCCAAAGCTGCATTTATTTGATCAAAAATACAGTAAAAACAGTGAAATATTATTACAATGTAAAATAGCTGTTTTCTATGTGAATATATAGTAAACTGTAATTTATTCCTGTGATCAAATCTGAATTTCCAGCATCATTACTCCAGTCTTCAGTGTCACATGATCCTTCAGAAATCATTCTAATATGATGATTTGCTGCTCAAGAAATATTTCTGATTATTATCAGTGTTAAACAGTTGTGCTGCTTCAGATTTTTGAGGAAACCGTGATACTACTATTTAAAAATTTGTGGTACGATTTAAAAAAAAGAGAGAAATTAATAATACTTTTATTCATCAAGACATTTATAATGTTAGATTTCTATTTAAAGGGGTCATATAATGCCACTTTTTAAAGATGTAAAATAAGTCTCTGGTGTCCCCAGAGTGTGTATGTGAAGTTTCAGCTCAAAATACCCCACAGATCATTTTTTATAGCATGCTAAATTTGTCGCTTTTTGAGGGTGAGCAAAAACGCTCAGTTTTTGTGTGGGTCCCTTTAAAAGCAAATGAGCTGCTGCCACCAAGAAGAGGGCGGAGTTTCAAGAACTCATGTTAGCATCTCCGATTACTTCATGTAGACTCACTGAAAATGTCAGAAACTGTTCAGCCTTTTATGTTCAAACCGGAGTCAGACAATGATGGAGAGACTCAAGAAGAAGTGACAACATGTAGAATGCAACAGGACGCTTCTGAACGGTTAGTTGGTGAATTTACGTAGTTGATGTGGAGTTAACTATCTTAAAGTCATTGATTAACATATTCTGTCATGATAATCTATAAATCACTCATGTGGGAACTGTTGTAAGATCCTACAGAGCCAGAGACTATATGCTGCATGAAGATAGAACATGTATAGTTTAGTATAATTATGGTTATAACTTATGTTGTCATCTTGCTTTTATGACATGCTATTGCATTTGTGTTACGTTCTGTATTGCAATAACATGGCCTCACCCCTTTGTTGTGTGTTCTCTTAATAAATGCTTTAATACATTTAATAAATGCAAATAAATGCTGTTCATTCAGCAAAGGATCCTGAAAAATAAAATGTATCACATGCAGTTTCCACAAAAGCACATCTGTTTTCAACATTGATAATAACCAGCACTTTCGGCAGGTACTTTTGGCAGGTACGGTTTGGATAGTGGATAGACTCAGAGAATATGCACTGCCAGAATGTGAATAGATGGCGAGTTGTAATAATTTAAAACTGTGTTTTATATGAAGGTCAGATGACTTTTATCAATGGGAGTAAAAGTATCCCTGCATGCTGTGCATACACATTATTTTTCACTGAAAGTCAATGGCGAATTTCACACCCAAAACGCATGTGAAATTAGACATCGGTTTATAAATGGGGTTGCATTTGTGTTCAAGCCATGCAGTTCCACAGAACATCAATGAAACGTCTCTGTCATCACGTGTTTTAATGGTTACAAATATAACCTGAGAATATCATCACCACTGAGCATCCTGCTTTCATGGGAATGATGAAGAGGATACCCAAATACACCAATGCTAAGACTAGCTAAAGATAAGAAGTCAACACCAAACCTTTATGAATCAAATCAAATGCTTCATGTCAACGTGGAATCAAAATTGACCCCATTTACTTAAACGTTAAACGTGTTCCTCAGCTCAGTTCCTCATGGATAAAATGAAGAAATACGTCACATTATGGCAGTAAAAAGAGGTATGAGTGCTGTTTCATGTAGACTTTATAGTGACTTTGCTGTAATGTTTTTTCCTTCTTCAAGGACTTTGCATCTTTATCACAGTGTTCTGAGATGCTTCAATTTTCCCAGGATTCTGTTGAAGTGAATCTCTGTCAGCTTCTTCCATTACGTGTCAGGTAAGCAAATGCAGGCAGTAACAGGTTTGTTTCTTCATCTCAAGACTAGCCTGTTGAAGTTATTCACACAGCAGTACATTCACGGTTAAACTCATAACCTACATCAAACAAGAACAAATTAAAACACCATCTTAGAGTTTTGTCTTCATTCATCGATCACCAAACTAACTACACCGGACAAGGTGATAAAAGAGCATTTTCAGATAAATAGTGTTGGCAGAGAGGACCTACATTTGCAATTAGATAGCCGCTAATTGGAGATCGAAATAGATAGAGGAAAATCATTGGTCATTTTCTCTTTGTAATGCTGTTTAATTAAAAACCCTCATCAGAATTGTAATTAGGACATGAGACATACTCAATCTGCAGTGTTATCATTTGTGTGTCTGACCTGAGGGAAACATGCTGTAACAAACACACATAACGACTCAAATATACACAATTTTTTATCAAAGCATCACATAAAAACAATCTTCATTCCTTTTCTACTAAAAGGCTAAGAAGTTTTGTTCTTATCCTCTTTTTTTTAATGTATTTTAAATATGCCTATTGGCTTGGATGAATAGGGTGGGCGATATGACCAAAATCTTATATCACGATATGAGAAATTTTATTTCCCGATAACAATATATCATGATATAGTTATTTTTGCTTTAAATAAGGTTTTTATGATATCAACATGTTGACACCACTAAAATTTCATAATTCTTTTCACCATTTTCAATATCATTTAATAAACTAATACTAGCCTAAAAAATCCCTGAAGCTTACTGCAGACAAATAAACAGTGATAAAGAGCAAAGAAAACAAACTACAATAGAGCAAAGACACAAATGAAGTAGACTCAAGCACTAGAAATAAGAAATACTACATAAAATAAACAATGCAGAGTATTTACTGTGTAAATTAAATATACATTTATTCTTATTAAAGTTATAAAAGTGATTCAGTCAAGAGCAGTGAGAAATTTTCTCTCTTTTTTTGTTGTTGTTTGAATAGCATTAATAATGACAGCAGGTAAATTTGGATGCTGTAACTTTAAGACCGGCTGCACAGATCCATTATACTCGTTCGTTGTTCCTTCTCAATTTCTCCGTTCTTTTCCAACTGTTTATGTTGAATTAATAATAAATGACTCTGTTTGCTTGCAAATACATGTCACTTTGACACATAGGTATGTGTATTTAACCGTTCAATTCCAATTAGGCGGCAAAAAGCAGCGGCTTCGTGTCGCGCGTCTCAGACAGCGCTGTGAAATAGTCTCTCAGAGAGCACACATATGCTGAAATGAGTTCTCTTTCGCTGCTAATTGCGATTCATCGGTTTAAGACCAACTGTTTTTAAACCGCAGTGCTTAAAAACGCATGCAAACAAGAAGCTTTCGTGACCGCGCAGCACAGTAACTGCAATAGAGGCGATTTAAATAAAAATAATTTAATAAATTAAATTATTTAGAGGCGTCCAAAAGCTCTACCGGTTGACAAATTTCTACCAGTTAAATGTGTCTACCGGTATATCGCCCACCCCTTGACTGGAAGATAAAGGTATACCCAAATTAATCTCAGTCGTTTCTATTGACTCATCACAAACCTTTAAAAATAGATCTCTATAAATCTTGTAATGTGTGTGATAAAATTAGGAAACTTATGGGACAGGCTCATTATCTTCTCAAACTAACGGTAATTCAAAGAGACTGTTAGACTTACAGCACTATTTATGACCAGACCATGTTTGAAATGGTTTACTGTCGTATTTCCTGCTAGACATCAACCAGTGCCAGTACAGCAGTATGCAACATTCATTTTATTAAGTAACTAGTATGCCAAATCATTTTCACTTAACCAGTCACCACCAAACCCTAGTGACTATCCTGAGCTGAGACATCAAAGACAGCAGACAGGAGGAATGTGAAGTCAAGAGCCTCCAAAAATGATCAGTCACTTATGAAACTTCTACTGTAATATAATGAAATATCTGTGATTTATATGACATTTACACTGGTGTTTTTTGCTGTCAGATGGTGTATTTATGACATCTACCAGCCGGACCATACTAACCTGAATCCAAATGACTGCCATTTTTAAAGGGTTAGTTCACCCCAAAATGAAAATTCTGTCATTAATTACTCACCCTCATGTCGTTCCACACCCGTAAGACCTTCATTCATCTTCAGAACGCAAATTAAGATATTTTTCATAAAATTTGATGGCTCAGTGAGGCCTGCATTGCCAGAAAGACAATTAACACCCAGAAAGTTACTAAAGACGTATTTAAAACAGTAAAAAAATTTGACTACAGTGGTTCAACCTTAATGTTATGAAGCAACAAGAATACTTTTTGTGCGCCAAAAAAACAAAAAAAACAAAATAACGACTGTACCGAAGCGGCGTTTTGAAATCGCCCATCACTAGATATTGTTGAATAAAGTCATTGTTTTGTTTTTTTGCCGCACAAAAAGTATTGTCGTCTCTTCATAACATTAATGTTGAACCACTGTACTCACATGAACTGTTTTAAATACATCTTTAGTGGCTTTCTGGGCATTTGAAAGTGTTAATTATCTTGCTATCAATGGAGGCCTCACTGAGCCATCGGATTTTATGAAAAATATCTTAATTTGTGTTCCGAAGATGAACGAAGGTCTTACGGGTGTGGAACGACATGAGGGTGAGTAATTAATGACTGAATTTTCATTTTTGGGTGAACTAACCCTTTAAAGGCTAGAGTTTGACCATTGACATATTTAGAAAGGTGGAATAGTATGCTTTCAAATATATGTAAGAAAGAAAGTTTTGCATTATGCAATTACCAACTGCCTTCATACCGATATGCTCCACTTGTATTTCTCTTAGATGAAAATAATTAAGCTCACAATATGTAGCATACATCCACATTGTTTCATCAAAGATGTGTCCTTGCCGGTGTGTCCCCAGATTCTAGGTCACGTATGTTCACACGTGGTGACCTCCGGCAGTGGCGTTTGCTCCTGTAGTGTTACCTGAGGAGGCGTCTGTACAGATCGACCGGACGGCACTGAGTTCTTCTGTAATTCCATTCCAAACCCAGGGGGGGCGCTCTGCAACTGTTTCCTGTACTGCACGAAGCTGCACGTCTTCAGAACGATAGCTAGGATGTTCTTGGCCATGAGTATCCCAGACACTCTGTTGTCCTTATAGAGGAGCATATTCCCTCCACGGATGAAGAGAGTGACGATGTTAATAGTGACCAAACTCAGAATGGGGTAGAGCATCATCTTGTGAGGACTGATGTTGATGCCTTGCATGCTGATCTCACTCAGAGACACGCAGGGCAGCACTAAAAGAAGAATATAACAGTAGAAAAACATCAGTCCCTCCGCCCAAAGAGGAAGCCCTTTCTTTTGCGGCTCCCACAGGTTGGCCTGGATGTCCAAAACGTCCAACAGATCCACCACCACCCAGAACAAACGGTTTCTGATCTCCTCCTTCTTCTTGAAAGCCTTCACGTACTCCATGTGGTCGATAGCGACCAGGATTACGAACAACACGGGAATACAGATGGACAGCAGGAGCGTCAGAGCTTTCCGAGCCAAGGCGTCCAGGCTTTTACGGTCAGCCTTGTAGTTCTGGTAAACAAAATACACCTTAATCTCCAAGACGAAAATGTAAAGGAACCAAAGTATCATGGCGTAGCCTCGTTTTGCCGTCCTCACCTCAGCCCCCACCCACACCGCGACGTATCGCAGCACGATGAGGAAACAGAGGTCGCCGACGGTCACCATGATGCAGATGCCGATCTTTCGCGGGCCGTGATTCTGCTCGACGAGGTAGGCGTCCATCAGTGCCATGCTGCTCATAATGACAATGGTGGACAAGCAAACGTGTGGCTTGTTGGTGGGAGGGGGCGGCACCATCCTGCCACGGGCGGGATGGCGGACCCTTCCAACCACTTCCTTGATCGGCCGGTTTGGGGAGGCTCTGGGATTGGGACGGCTCAGACTGTTCTCCAGCCTGCTGCTGCTCCCATGGCTGAGGTCCAGGATTCACTCGCTGGACACAAACAAAACCACTTCAATCACCAACATGCACAAACCATCAAAGCCAATATGTTTAGGTACAATCTTCAAAAAATATCTAGTCTGACAGTGTTTTGGCTGAATCTTCATAGCTGCATTAAAAAGATCTCAGCCAGACACAGATGCATTTAATGTGCTGTCAGAGAAGACATTTAAAGGGTTAGTTCACCCAAAAATGAAATTTCTGTCATTAATTACTCTCCCTCATGTCGTTCCAAACCCATAAGACGTTCGTTCATCTTCGGCACACAAATTATTTTTGATGAAATCCGAGGGTTTCTGAACCACACATAGGCAACAACATCACTGCACGTTCTGAGGTCTAGAAAGGTAGTAAAGACATCGTTAAAATAGTCAACGTGACTACAGTGGTTCAACCTTAATGTTATGAAGCAACGAGAATACTTTTTGTGTGCAAAAACAAAACAAAAATAACGACTTTATTTAACAATTTGAACTGTTGTCATACGCGTAGTGAACTGAGCGCTGGCAACAAAAAAAGTCGTTATTTTACCGCAGAAAAAGTATTCTCGTCGCTTCATTACATTAAGGTTGAACCACTGTAGTCACGTTGACTATTTTAACGATGTCTTTACTACCTTTCTGGACCTCAGAAGGTGCAATGACGTTGCTGCCTGTGTTGTTCAGAAACCCTGGAATTTCATCAAAAATATCTTAATTTGTGTTCCGAAGACAAACAAAAGTTTTATGGGTTTGGGACAACATGAGAGTGAGTACTTAATGACAGAAATTTCCTTTTTGGGTGAACTAACCCTTTGAAATAAAATGTAGAAACCGATTGAACACCTACTTTCTCCTCTGTGTGAAGTTCATCATAATGACGAGCTGTGGACCGTCCTCATGTGTGTGTGTGCTCGATGAGACCAAATTAGAGCTGTAATCCATATGCAAAGCGACAGGAAACACACGCAGTTCTTCCCTGGTTGTGTTGTATCCTGCGGTCAGGCATGTCTTTTCAAATTACAGCCCCCAAAAATCCCAAAATGCCTCAGACGTAATCCACTTAAGTTTGGAGTGTGCAGGAAAGGCTGCTGTGGACGTCTCAGAGGGTTGATTGCAGCACAGGAAAAAAAAATCTAACTAAAGCTAAAATCACTTTTTGTGCTGCAGGCAAAAACTTACAGCAGGTAAGTTATGTTAGATGGGAATCCACTTACTGTAGTGTTAAACAGCCATGGTGTGCTGGTGATCACCTAAATGGTTCATGTGTGCGTGTGGTTCTTTGTCCTGTGAATGCAGATGCAGTCGGATTGAGTGTTTCCTGACCGCTCGTCCTCAGGTCTGAGCGTGAAGCCGGTGTCCGTCTGTGCTGTCAGCTGTGGATCGCTGCTCCTCTCTCCTGCGGCTCTGAGCCACAACGCGCTGCATCAGGAATATCAGGAATGCTGGCGGTATGAGCAAGGAATCCAGTCTCTCTCTCTCTCTCTTTTTCCATATGTGTGTTAATGAGGTGTGTGTGTGTATGTGTGCGCACTTGCATCTCCCTCTGCCTGCTCTCCTCAGACACTGACACAATGTGACTCCTTCATCTCTCTCTCTCTCTCTCTCTCTCTCTCTCTGATTCAGATTCAAATAGCACTATTTGGCTTGGTAAAAAGGGTTAAAAAAAAGAGCATTGCTAAAGCATTGTAACATAAATATGTTTTCACACAAATGCACACAGTTAAAGAGAAGGTATAACATTGTACTAATGAAGATGTAAGTAGGAGGAGAATCGGTATGATGGAGGTCAGTAGATGTTAGTGATGCTGAAAGAGCGTCTGGATCCTCTGCTCAGGGTGTGGGGGTGTCAGTGCGTTTGAAATGCTTCCAGAATGCTGCCTCTTTCTGTATTTTTATCATTTGTGAATATTTGACTGATTCTTCCCTGCATGATTTATTTATAGATATAGAGCAGATATTTGATTTGAGTGCAACCAGCGGCTGCAGATCGTTCCCGTCTGAATGCCGGTGCATTGATGTAGATGTTGAATAATGTCAGTGTTGTCTCGATCTATGTTCCTGGGAAAGATTTTATTTATTTTTTTGCTAGTTTTCATTTACTTTCAGTGTGCATTGATTTAATGAGGTTGTTTTCTAAACCATCTTTTATAAATTTGTAAAATAATCCTTGGTGCTAGACTGAATCCTATAAAGTTAATAAAACATGCAGTCATTCTCATCTGTGTGTTTTGATGAAGTCCAGGATTTTATTATACTACAGAATAACTTTCACACAAATACATCTGTAACCACTGTGGTCAAATTTATCTCCATTTTTAAAGATGAAAGCGGTTATCAGTCCTTGATTCCAGATGATTCAGAGACATTACAGACTCTCAGAACCACACTGAATAATTTTATTATAGCCGATTGGAATTTAGTTCTTGTTTGTTTTATCATTTAATTTAACATCCCATCAGGCTTTGCAGTAATAAGGAAGTCTAATGGGTTTTGATTATCTTTGATTGACACTTATGTTGACTAACTCAAATACAGAGTACGGAGATTTTGGGTATATTGTGCCTTTTTTGTTCTAAGTGTATGTCTGTGTTTTAATGTTTCACAGTAGAGAAGCTCAGTTTTTCTGATTAGACAACATTTTGAGTTTTGAATTAAATGCTTGAGCAAACCAATTTTTGTCAGTTTTTGGATATAAACAAAGTTCTGTCATGAAACTCTAGATGGTGCAGGCTGATAGGTCCTTAACTCTATCTGCTTGCAATCACATCAATCTCTATAGGGCGCAGCTGATTGGCTCCTGCTGTATCAGTAGCCAATGAGCTCACTGCTCAACCTTCAAATACTTGGTCAGCGTTTGCTGTAGCAATTGCAGCGCACTTTCAGAAATCCTCCACCTTTCCCAGCTCCACCTGTATAGATCTGATATGAGTAATTCACGTACACTATATCGTACTGCAGCAGCATGTCTTACTTGCTAATAGCAGCATATTGTGTAAGTATTGGCAGTAGAAAGTCCCGTACTTGCTCTGCAGCAGCAGCAATAACCAAACGCAGCAGAAGCAATAACAGCACCAGCAATAACCAACAGCAGCAGCAACAGCAGCAGCAATAAAATCAGCAGCAACAACCTACAGTTACAGCAGCAGCAATAACCAACAGATGCAGCAATAAAATCAGCAGCAACAACCTACAGTTACAGCAGCAGCAATAACCAACAGATGCAGCAATAACAGCAGCAGCAATAACCTAAAGCTGCAGCAACAGCAGCAATAAAATCAGCAGCAATAACCAACAGTTACAGCAGCAGCAATAAGCAGCAGCAATAACCACCAGCTGCAGCAGCAGCAATAACCAACAGCTATAGAAATAACAGCAGCATCAATAACCAAAAGCTGCAGCAACAGCAGCAATATAATCAGCAGCAATATCCAACAGCAGCAATAACCAAGAGCTGCAGAAATAACAGCAGCAGCAGCAGCAATAACCAAAAGCTGCAGCAACAGCAACAATAAAATCAGCTGCAATGTCAATTCTGTCTTTTCACGGTCAGATAGAGGAAATATACATGTTCCTTACACAGCTGGAAGAGGAACCTGCAGCTGCCCTGTAGTCAACATCATGTCAGAGAGAGAAAGAGATGTTGCTTATGGTGGATCCCCCTTATCGATTGAATCAGAACAGAGGGACAGCAGGTGATGAGGGAGCAGATGCTGAGAAGAATAGAGTGAGAAGATGGGTAGAGACCACGAGAATAAATGAGTAGGAGGACAAAAGGGACTGCCAGAGGGCAATGGGTGGAAACGGGGCTTGTGATACTGCGTGTTCTTTCATAGTAATGTAACAAACTGAATTATCGATTCATTGTCATGCACAGATGATTTATGTGTGAATTGCATTAAGTTGTGAAGCATTTAGTAAAACGTGGATCAGTGCAGTTAGTCTAGTTATCCACAACAGTGAAATCTCAACCCTCACATGCCACAAACAGATATAAGTGCAGTCACCATACAATACTCACGGTTTCTGTTTATTGAAGCATGCTCTGTGATCGTGGTTGACTGCATGATTTAAGTGAGTGTGAAGAAGCGTTTACTCGTGCCAGTGTCCGACAGTTTCTGTAACTATTTTTCCAAAAAGAACGATATACAGTACATCATGTGGCCCAAGAAAGAAAATATATAAAATCTTGTTTTTCTTAAAAATGGCCTCACCTTTCTTTACAGTTATGGCTAATTGGTTGAAAAACATACATGCTTCACAGGGAGTAGTGTTGTCAAGATACTGGAGTTTCTTTCTTGAAAAATATCAATATTCGATACCACTGGGTAAAACTGGCATATATACTGCCATATAGATATTTTAATATTATCTCGTAATTTTTTGTCCATCCATTGAAACTCTAGGCAATCACTATTTTCAAGCAGTTTAAAGTCCTCTAATGAGACAAAATCGCTTAATATAATGAACAGGTTATGATTTAGGCTTTTATTCACATATAAACATTGATCAATTACCATTATAATCATCTAATCTAAATGTTTGCTCACTCACTGTATCAATGTATACAGTAATATGATAGCACAAATAAACAAACGAAAGCAAAAAATAAATTCAATTGAATAAAAATACAAATGAAATAATCAGTGTTTTTCAGGTAGGTCTAACAGTAGTTTTCATCTTAGAAATACTACAGAAATAGAATGAAGTAATCAAATGTAAAATAACACTGGATAGTCTTCACTGTAAACTTGTATACAGAATAATCCTTACCATTAAAGTTACAAAAGTTATTCAGTCGAGAGCAGTCAGTGATTTTCTCTTTGTCTATTGTTGTTTGATTATCATTAATGACACAGACGGCAGCAGGTTTATTAGGCTGCTGTCACTTTAAGACCTGATGCATGGATCTAATACTGTTAAGTGAACGTAAACAGTTCAGAAAGAAAATAGATACTTAAGACATAACTGACTGTTTACATGAATTCTTACTAAGATGGGCATTTTGACAAATTTTAAGCGCAATAAGCGGTGAAAAAGAACTCAATTTGGTACTCGTGAGCTGTTTGGGGTGGCTTTATGTGGGTGTGAGCATGAAACATGCGGTAATGAGTACAATTATGCTCAATACCCGTAATCCTGCGCCACAATTCAAGCCTTGTAACACCAACACGATTTAACTAGAGCGAATGGACGAGTTAGTGAGAGGAGGTAATGTTTGTGTGTCAACTCGCAGTCGGAGAGAAGAGAGAATGAGAAAGTGTGGCTGGTATCAGTGTATCAATACTGCGGAAAATTAGTATTGGAAACCGTTTACGATATTTCAGTATATTTGGTATCATCGATCATTTTGACAACACTAACAGAAAGTACACTGATACAACACTGTAAACTTTAAAATGTAATTCTGCCAAGTTCATCTTTACCTGTCATCGGTTACGCCACATACTGAAATGAAGATGCAGGCGGGTCGTGATGTTTCCCAGCATCTCTTTCATAGTGTGTAGAGTGACAGAAACGGCTAGTGTAATTCTGTCAAAGAACGAGGTGTTTTAGTTACTCTAGTCACCCATTCCACCCACATAATGCTGTATTCATAATTCATCAATCCATTTGCATGTCTTTCATGGTATTCATATATTTCAAAGATGTGCTTTAAAAAGAGCCTAGTGAGCATTGCATTCAACTCATTCTCTCAGATGATGTGCTGAGGGCCGCATCTCTTTTAAACAGATCATCACGTTTTTTCATTATTCATTTGATTGTGGGAAGTAGGCTATTATTGATACGTTTTCACTGGAAAACTGCTCAAGGAAGAAAAAAGTTCACCATTATTTCCTGAGTGTCTTATACAGTGGGTACGGAAAGTATTCAGACCCCCTTACATTTTTTTTATATTGCAGCCATTTGCTAAAATCATTTAAGTTAATTTTTTTTCCTCATTAATGTACACACAGCACCCCATATTGACAGAAAAACACAGAATTGTTGACATTTTTGCAGATTTATTAAAAAAAGTAAAAGTTGGTGGACAGCCATTTTTAGGTCTCTCCAGAGATGCTCAATTGGGTTTAAGTCAGGGCTCTGGCTGGGCCATTCAAGAACAGTCACGGAGTTGTTGTGAAGCCACTCCTTCGTTATTTTAGCTGTGTGCTTAGGGTCATTGTCTTGTTGGAAGGTAAACCTTCGGCCCAGTCTGAGGTCCTGAGCACTCTGGAGAAGGTTTTCGTCCAGGATATCCCTGTACTTGGCTGCATTCATCTTTCCCTCGATTGCAACCAGTCGTCCTGTCCCTGCAGCTGAAAAACACCCCCACAGCATGACGCTGCCACCACCATGCTTCACTATTGGGACTGTATTGGACAGGTGATGAGCAGTGCCTGGTTTTCTCCACACATACCGCTTAGAATTAAGGCCAAAAAG
>RJVU01057857.1:7839517-7897066 GCA_003731715.1 Anabarilius grahami | reverse complement strand
CACACGCAGTTTCTGCCAATCTCATGTTAATCTTGAGTACCAATAGAATAGTATTGCATCCTTCATATCTCCGAAAAGTCTTTTGTTTTATCATATTTATAAAAGATACATACAGCGAACCAAGTCTTTCCGAAAATAGCCGAGCTCCTGGAGGCGTGCCTGCCGTCAGTGCTGTGGGTGGAGCTAAAGAGTCACGAGTGCGCTCAGCTTTTGCGTAGAGATCATCTGCAAGCTGTGACATCATTATAAATAAAAAGGGAACAAAAAAGTTTGTGTTGTTTACATTTTATGCACTTGCGCACCGATTGCCAATAAAACACAGACATCTGATGCAGTTTTACTCACCGCCCCCGATCTGCAAATCCAGCGCCGAACTGGGACTTGTTTACAAAGTATTCATCACCGAAATCCCGGGAACAAACAAACATACATGCACAACTCCGTTGCTGCCCCGGAAAAACAAACATCATCCACTGTTCCCTTAACGCTGGGTTCTTTGGGAAGCTGAAAAAGGTAATCTTTCCCTCACAACCAAAAACACACTCCTTCGGTGACAGGCGCTGCGTCTCATTTCGGAGGCTGCGTCCGTAGGAGGTCGCATTTGAAGGCTGTATACGTCATCAAGGATGTCTTATGTAAGAAAAGTAACTGTAATAAAATTGACTGATATTCATTGTGAGGTGTAAAATACTGTCATTTCTTTCTTACTTTGCAATCTAACGGTTACTTTTCTTAAATGAGACTGCCTCGATGATGTATGCAGCCTTCGAAGGGTGTAGCCCCTGAATTGGGACACATTCATTGTTGAAAACTCTCTCGAAACGCGTTGATGGGTGTGCTCTTGCTCTGGGTGATGTGTGTGTGTATGCACTCTTATCAGGGAGAAGTGCCTATACAAGGAATTCTGTCCTTTATTACGTTATAAAGGGCCATACTAGAAAGAAAGTCGAATCATGTCCACAACCGGAAGTTGTATATTTGGCACAGAAATACTCCGTCATATGTCCAATTCGTGTTTTGAAACTTTGGCCATGTTTAGCATTAGAATCCAACTCTTTAACAGTGTAAATAAGTCAGAATGCATGAAATAGCATTACACCCCCCCTTTAAAAATTCTGTTTGGGTTATCATATCAATTTAGAAGACTTAGCCAATGAGTTTTGTAGACTACTGGTATGATGCAACTTTTACTCTTGTTTGGTAAAAAGTCACAGAGGTTTTGGACAACAATTTACATTTTTGGGGGCGCTATTCCTGTGAATAGAATCCTGTGAAATGAGTTGAAAATGGAACCATAATAAACAATTTTTTTTACAAGTTTTAGCTGGAGACATGATGGAAAATAGGACTCATTCTAAGTTGAAATGTTGATTGTAATGTAGGTCCAGTATTGTCATTGTGCTTTAGTCGTCAGATGCGAACACTCAGAGCGTGTGTGGAGACACTGAACATGTGAACGCTTCTGGTGCTGAGGCGGCAAGTAGCTCTATTTTTGTTTATATGATTGCTTTATTAGTCAACTTGAAAGGAATAAAATGGTCATTTCATCATGTTCTGTTTGCACTGTTAAATCATCGAGTTGGTCAAATCACACGCTTTATTAAATCAAAGCTCTAATTACAGCATTAATGCACAAAGATTACTCAAGGGTCGTGTTCAGAGAGGACGCGTCCCTTTAATTCCTGGTTCTGGAACGTTCTGTAGCCCCAGTTCTGCCCGGTTGGATGGTCCACGTGCTGAGGTTAGTATGGCTCAGTGGGTTGAGAAATGAAACTCTACTCAGATTCTGTATTTGTGGCTTCAGGCCCAACTGAGGGCTCAGTGTTCATGTGTTTCTCAAACGTCCTTCACTTTAACAGCTGAAAAGGACTCCCAAACTTTATTTTCTATGGTACATTCTACTGAACTACACTAATGGAAAGGATGCTGAGCTTTGATAAAACCTCTTATGGACTTGAATTGCAAATGTATTCAATTTCTGATCAAAGACACATCAGTCACAGAAATCCACAGAAAGTCCTTGATGGTACAAGAGAGCTACATTGCATCTGTATATAATAAAGGTGGTATGATCGTTGTTCCTGTTTAGGTGCTCAGGTCATCATTTGGCTATAGAAACAGGCAGATGGTGGGTCGTAGAGAGAATCTGTAACTAGCGTAATTAACTAAACTTTGAATTCTTCTGTGATCGAAGACAAGAACCATTTCTTGTATGATTGTTCTTTGTATGTGGATCTGTGTAAGAAATATTTGGGTGATCTTGCTCTTGTTGGTGATGTTTGTATTGGTGTCACATGTTTGTGATTCGGAGTGTGCATGGAGGTTGACATTGTATATATGGAATGAAAAAAAGAGAGTCTGTTATGCTATTGTGATTCTGTGGAACTATGGGCCGAGAGGCCATGTATTCCTGAAATAAACTTAACAATCAAACTTGACAGTCACAGAAATCAACTTCATCATACACAGTAAAAGGATCAAGCACAAAGCTTGTATGCACAGATATACATTATGACTTGAATGAACATTTGTCTTCAGTAAATGTTACTACAGAATAATCATTATTAACTGGTTAATTAAAATGCAACAGGTATACTTTAGAGATAGCACTGGGTCAAAGCCTCAATTAATATTCGAAGTGCAGCGACAGAGCAAATATTCATTACACACACACACACACACACGTGCGTGCGCAAGCACACACACACTCACACTCACTCGCTCTCTCTCTCTTTCTCTCTCTCTGTGTGTATGTGTGTCATAGCTAAAGCTGTGGTGATGAGGTCAACTGGAGCAAACACCTGTCTGACAGCATCACTCAAACAGACACAGAGGATATGACATCATGTGGATGAAGGAGAGGTGTGAAGCATGTGGCACTGGCAGGGGTAACGTATGAGCATCTGCAGTGCAGATACTGGGACAGAAGGAGTGAAGTAGAGGTAAAACGCACAGCATGACGCTCCAGGCAGAAGGAGGAGTGATACCAGAACTCAAAACAAGCTGCAAGTCTGTTGATGTGTGTCACCTGCGCCTTTAAGGCTGGATGTTGAATTAACCATATTAAACATTTTAAAGCATCATAGATGCTCCTAACACAAAGGCTGTTTCTAAAGGTGCTGCAGATGACACGCTGCCTGCCAAGATATTTTTTTTGGGCCATATTTTTAAAGGTGCCATCGAACGTTTTTTTACAAGATGCAATATAAGTCTAAGGTGTCCCCTGAATGTGTCTGTGAAGTTTAAGCTCAAAATACCCCATAGATTTTTTTTTATTAATTTTTTTAACTTCCTATTTTGGGGCATAATTAGAAATGCACCGATTCAGGCTGCGGCCCCTTTAATTCCTCACGCTCCCCGCCCCCGGAGCTTGCGATTGCCTTAAACAGCATAAACAAAGTTCACACAGCTAATATAACCCTCAAAATGGATCTTTACAAAGTGTTCGTCATGCATGCTGCATGCATACATCAGATCATGTGAGTATAGTATTTATTTTAATGTTTACAATTGATTCTGAATGAGTTTGATGGTGCTCCGTGGCTAAAGCTAACATTACACACAGTTGGAGAGATTTATAAAGAATGAAGTTGTGTTTATGAATTATACAGACTGCAAGTGTTTAATAATGGAAATAACGACGGCTCTTGTCTCCGTGAATACAGTAATAAACGATGGTAACTTTAACCACATTTAACAGTACATTAGCAACATGCTAACGAAACATTTAGAAAGACAATTTACAAATATCACTAAAAATATCATGGATCATGTCAGTTATTATTGCTCCATCTGCCATTTTTCGCTATTGTCTTTGCTTGCTTACCTAGTCTGATGATTCAGCTGTGCACAGATCCAGACGTTAATACTGGCTGCCCTTGTCTAATGCCTTGAACATGGGCTGACATATGCAAATATTGGGGGCGTACATATTAATGATCCCGACTGTTACGTAACAGTCGGTGTTATGTTGAGATTCGCCTGTTTTTCGCAGGTCTTTTAAACAAATGAGATTTATACAAGAAGGAGGAAACAATGGTGTTTGAGACTCACTGTATGTCATTTCCATGTACTGAACTCTTGTTATTCAACTATGCCAAGGTAAATTCAATTTTCCATTCGATGGCACCTTTAAGGCAGCATTGCATTAAAATGCAAAGAGAAATCAATCCAAGAAGCTCAGTTACTTTGAGTATTGCAATTTATACTGAAATGTCTAAAAAGACATATTTATGTCTAAAAATACTAAAAAGAGTCTCTTTTACTTGAATTGATATTGTCACATGATATTGTAAGATTGGATAATGTCATATAAAGCTTTGAATGGACTCCATTGGTTTTGGAACAATTTAGAAGCTTGAGTTAAATATGGACAATTTGGACTTTTATTTGATCTGCAATTTTCTGGGACATTTTCACTCAGACAAATCTCACCCAAAAAGATTTAGTTGTTATTTCAGGGAATAAAATGCATCTGGCTTACAGCTCGCCGGCTGAGGTTTCAAGTATAAAATGTGATGAGATTGGCTGTTTGAATTCCAAGTAGGCCGGAGAGACTGCTGTAACCTTTAAGGAGATTGCAGAGCTGAACTAGGTCATGTAACATCCAGCCGTGTTTGATAAAAAAGTTGCTGTTCCAGAGGAGCAGACATTGATTTGTTTGGTCTTTCCTCTATGGCTCCATGGAGAACCTCAGGCATCGGGTGCCACGAGAGATCTGCTCCAAAGAAAGTAAGCACACCATCTTTTCCTTTTTGAGATTCTGACAGCTTTTCCTGACTCTGGGTTTGAATGGTATGATCTACGTCAGGCAACCCTGTCAATCACACGCTGGGTTATTCGTGCTCCAAATCAACAAATGTTTTACACGTCACCATCGGATCACAGTGCCATTCTGAATTCTGTTCTTTCTTACATATTCAATACTTCAGCTTCGTAAAACGGATTAATAAAACTCTCACGAGAGCGTGTTTAACAGCCTTCTCAGACACACGTGAAATACACCAGAGATCTCACCGCAACAACAACTACTGATTTATTAACTAAATGAACAGAACATGTACTGCAAACTGCTTTGAAACAAACTGTTGCGTTTCTATCCTTACATTTATTGTAAAGTGTGAGGAGACATGCAGTTAATCTGGAGCAGAAGGAGAGTTTCCTTGCATTTAATCCAGACACACTCATCCTCAGATTGCAGAATGGGGTCACTGCACTTCTCCCACAATCCCTGGGGTCTTGGCCTTATTATTCCACCTCTGTTTTTAGCAGGGATGTCAGCAATCATGCAGAATCAATTCCAGCCCACACCGGACCACTCATTTATACTCGTTATGGCAAAAAATGTATCCAGACAGAAAGGTCATTTAAATTTTTATTTAACCACACACACACACACAAGTCTTCTAAGGGAAAGAATGAGATGCTCCCCATGGAGAGGCTAAAACATCCTTCCTTTCCTTTGCTGCTGACCGTAACTTTAGTTTTCATTGTGAGTTAGTCCATATCTGCATGATTCTTGTGTATAATGTGTTTTTTTGCAAATGTAGTTTCTGAACGCTAAACAGTCATTCACAGAGGTCTTGATTTGGGGTTGGTGTTTATGTATAGTACTGTATTTGTGTCATTAATCATACAAGCGTTTGGAATGAAAGGGAAACTCATTTACTCTCTGATTACTTTCCCTCTTTACTCTAAAAAACGTAATATACTTTTCCAAACCTGTTTTTCCTGCTGTTCTCAGTCATGAAACAGAGAGAGAGAGAGAGAGAGAGCGAGAGAGAGAGAGAGAGAGAGAGAGAGATGTAAAACTACAATCATCTGACTCTCAACAGCACTTGTAATGTACAAAATGTTTTGTTTTTTGCATTTTTCCTTTTGTATTTTGATGAGATTGTGAAGTCTTGCCCTTCAGTTCAGATGAAACACTTCCCTGTCCATAATTAATAATTTTCAGTAAAAAAGGCTGATGCTCAAAACTACTCATATAGTGAATTTGTGGCTAATCATTTATACAGGTGTTCATGCATAAATGCCATATTGATAATTCACTGAGTTGAATCCTACCGCATTTAAAGAGACTGTGAATATTTGTGAGCCGAGAGATTAATTAGTAGACGACTTTATTGATTACATTTTTCCTGCCAGAATCGACGTGATTGTAATGATCAACTTATCTTTCACGAGTCTAAAATCATAAGGTTTATACAGTTTGTACAATGAGCACAATTTCCAAAAATTGAACAGTTGGGTGAATGAAAAATAGTTCAAATCTAAAAATTGTCTTTTAACAAAGTGTTGGCAATACAGCAAGAGATGATGAAGGCTGCCAAAACAGGGATGGCACAGGTTCTGAGAACAAATGTAATCACAACCTTGGCAGAACTTGTTATAAAAAGGTGTAAACATTACACCATGTTAACACCACGCTTTTTTAACATGGCTAATCCATGTTAAACACTGACCCTGTGTTTGGGCAATGAGATTTTGAGGTAATGTGGTGCAGTTCAAACACACATTCAATGATTCTGTGGGAGTTATGTTCATATTTGCCCCGTCTTGCCCTGCATGGTGTGGTTTTAAGCAAACTGCTGCTTTTTTATCTTAATTAATCACTTTAGAAGTCATTCCTTTAAACCACACCAGAAAAAAAAAAAAATGTGTTGAATTTTCGAATAAAGGTACACCCATTCTTGACCTTGGACATTAATTATACACTCTTACCCATCTTGCGCATATGCAATTATAGATGTGTCGCTAGATAATGGGAAAAAAAATAATGTGTTATTGATAATTGGTGACTAGTTGCTGACATGAATTTGTGAAGAATCATTTAAAACTAGCAGTGTCACTGGTGTGAATTATGAAAGTATGTTTTATCTAGAGTGGAGGCAATAAAAGATGCTGTCTAACTTAATGTTTCTCAATATGCATGATCATTTTCACATCATAGCAAAAAATGAAGAGACTAAGACCAACCTCTGACTACTTTATGAACATGCAGCCTACAAATTCTAACTCAATGTTCTCTGTTGCACTTCAAGATGTTTACCTAGTCGCTGTCGCTCAGGTGCGTGCGTCTGAAATCTGAAACAAGTGAGTGCTGTGGAATCTCTTCAACCTCAGAAAACAACTCGAAAGAAGTTCTGTCAGAAACACATAAACTGCTGAAGATGTTTTTCACAAATCCAGTAACAGAATCAGATTAATCTCAACACTAAGGCATTTTTTAAAAGCATTTAAGACATTTGTATTCTTTTTATGTATGCTTATACTATTGTTTAGTTATAATATGTGTGACACAGTCCCTCTGTGGTGAAAATCAAGTTTTTAATGTTGTGTATACGTCTATGTGGTGTTTTTAATATGCTTGTGCAAATTCATAAGTCAGCACCATTGCTGGGTATTTTCTCCTTAAAACTGCAGTGATCTAAAGACTGTTTCAAAAACGCGGTTTGAAATTGCTGACGTTTGTGACGTCACAAACTACCATGTAACCAATCACGTCAACGCGTGGGTGGGTTTTAGCATATCATTAATCTTGACTGCTCTGAAGCAGGGGAGTCTCAAGAGAAGCCAGGTTATCCCAGGATATTTTTCTGTTGATATGAAAAATCTGGTACATTTAGCAACATTAGCAACACGTTAGCTGTTTGATAATGTAGTCGAGCAAAATGGAAATCATATTAATTACCTTCATGTGTCCGACGTTGTAAAAAGCGATACCATTGTGCAGCATTTACCTCAGTAAGTTGACCGAGTGGATCTCTGAGCTCGTGCGAGTGAGTGGAGGCGGAGCTAATTAGCATATTCATAGATCCACATATACTAAATAAAGCAAGGGTGTAGAGTTACATTCAAGCTATTTTAAGGCATGAAGATTTATTTTTTTTACACAGGAAATGTTTAAATATCACCTTGGTGATCAAAGATGAGTTTTAAAGGATAAAATTACAGGACTACAAAAAATAAAGGTTCTATAGTGGTTCTTAGGTTCATTCAAAACTTTTCAAGAACCTTTTCTGTCTCTTAAGTTCTACCAGAAAGACTCAGAGGAGAGGAGAATGTTTACATGATATTTATTCCATAAAAAGTATTAGATGGTAGTGAGCTACAGTGATTCATATCTAGTTCTATAGAAAAGTTCTTTGGCGTAGGCCCCGTCCTTAATCAAAACCTTGGGGGATGAAGATTCGGCTGGCCCTGCCTTAAAATGAAGGGAGGGCGGAGCCTATCCCCGATGGATGGACAGCAGTGTTGGCAAGTCCATGGTTTTTCAGTGAAATTGGGCTACTTTAACAGTGTTGCAGCGGGTTGGTTTTCATGTCTGCGGGTTGAAGCGACCCCAATAACGTGATATTTACCCCCTGGAATGCTAATTTTACCTTGGGAACCTCGCCAAAAAACGTGGATTTTACCCCACGGGACGCGATTTTTACCGGGGACCCCCCCTGAAACGCAATTGGGCTAGTTTTGGGTAGCAATAGGGTGGATTTTGTTGTAAAAACCTGGCAACCCTGATGGACAGGAACCAACCTGGTGGTGGTGGGGAGGATGGAGGGGAACATCAGTGTCATCAACTGCGAATGTGAAACAGAGAGTTCAGTGCTTATATACTCCAAGTGCCAAGCAGTGATTGGCCAGACCCATTAGTATGAATGAATGATGTGGCATTAGAGTCTTCATAATAGAACCTACACTAAAAGTTATCACTTCTTGAGTTGTAATTTGGATGTTTGGAGAGTAAAAATTTCAGATCCGTTCATTATTCTTGTTTTGGCTTGTTTAAAATGCCTAGATGGTGTTCTTATGAACTAGAGAATAAAACAACCCAGAAACGTGAGATAAAAAGGCATTTGCTGAAGCAACCATGCCTTTTTGGCTTGCTTGTACAAAGTGTTTTAAAACAAAGTGTTTCACAGGATGCTTACCTGAACGCTGGGTATTGTAAGTGCAGTGCTGTACAGGTGAGCGACTGTTTACTACATCAGAAAAGCCATAAGTATGGAGCTGATTAATGTCAAAATGTATGAGATTTCAAATCATGCATTGGGAAAAGAGTTTTGAGGTCATAACATGGTATTGTGCAAGGAACCACGCAAAAATAAGGCTTTATTATCAATATTCAATATCAATATATTATCAATAATCTGCCCCTGTAATCATAATTTATGTGAAAAGAAATTTACTGTTGGTGTTTTACTGCCACTAGAGTTCATTTCAGCTGGAAAATGCAAGGAATTGTATGTATAGGTACGTTTTTGCAAAAATGTAGGCATTTAAGCATGTTTTTCCAATGAGACTTAAAACCTTAAAAAGCTTCTCCATGACATCAGGCTATAAACCTTTATTTTTTAAGACTGAATGTGTGAAATTGTCTTGATGGTCAAATGCTTAAGTCAGACGTGTGGTTCCTAATGCCTCTCGATGCTGTAAATAAACGATGTTCTCGCCTAAACAGAAACATTTCAGAACAGCAGCAGCAGAAAGACTCAATGCTTCCCTAAATATAGAATCAACATCCAGCCGACAGAGGTTGCTTGCATTTCACTTGGTTACGTGAGTATCTCTGTGCAAACAAACACACTGCCTTTGAAACATAGATGCCCCATTTTACAGCCTTACAAGCAACCCATTGCCTCTGCAAATTCATTCTTCTCCCAATCCATTCTTGTTCCTGTCTCTTTCAGTTTGCTTTCAGAAGATCCCAGCAATTTTCACTTTTTATCCAGTGTATAATTTACAAAGTTAAGCGTTGTGTCCTCAGCCCTGCCTTCTCTGCACAGAGCTCCGCTTTCTTCTTCGACTAAAGTACACCTAATCTAAAACAGCACTCAGATGGTCTGTTTCCGCTAAGACATTCGTTTACAGCCTGTTTTAACACACGCTATTTCTTTAAATAATACATGTCATCTAAATAAATGATAATCCTGTCTTGGCTTCTCTGGCTTTGATGGAAAAACTCATTTTCAAGACACTTGCTGAATGTTTGGACTGTAATCTTCTGGTGAGAATGAGTTAAGAGTTTGGGGATGGACGAAATGCAGCATTGAAAACTATATTACACAGAGAAAATCAAAACATCAAGCGGTGTACAAATACATGGCTTGCTTATGCAGTAAACAATTTTGCATTAAATCTGTGCTGTAGATGGTTTGTTTATAAAGGCCCTTCAGAAAGGTTTTACTACAGTTACATAGACGTATGCAGTGGCGCCTTGTGTTGTTCCTGGATGTTAACCACAGTGACATCCAAGTCTTTCTGAGGTAACGCGATTTGCACAGGACATCACAAGTTATTATATCAGTTTTTCTCTCTGAATTAGATGGCATTTGCAAAGCAGAGCAACTAATAACCTCTCACAGGAAATAGTGTTTCAAATTCTGTTTCAGTAGGGGTGGATGACCTTCAACTCAAGTGAGAGACAGAAGGTGGAGGAAGAACACTCAAAATGACAACCTGTCACTTTCCCTTCTGCTGAGAATCTCCACGCTTCACTGTGTCTGGCTAAACTGAATTTACCACACTAATGAAATGTTTTTTTTATTTTATGAAACTCTTTTTCCATTGCCTGCACATACAGTGCTGTTACTTTTAAAAAATATCTACCCACACACTGTCACTGAGCACTTTGAAATACAGAGGATCCACTTCACAAGGTCCGAGTGGTCCAGAAAACAAAATAATCTTTAAAAGGTACCAGGTTTATATAATAAGCACATCTGAGGTAGTTGAGGTAGTGTTTACACAATAGCTCAACACATAAGAACTTTGATTATTAAAGGGGACATATTGTTACAGTGACGCAGGTGTAGCAAGGAACAAGGAGAATACGTGGAGTAGTCTTTAATGACAAAAACAGGCAGGAGTACACTAATAACAGTCAACATTAACGAGAACAGACAAGGAGTGGAGGAAAACACAGGGTATATATACACGTGACAAACAAAGGGAACTTAACAAGATAATTAACTGGACACAGGTGAAAGAAATGACTAATTAAACAGAATGGGGAAAACTAGGTCAAACTAAAGGAAGATAACCGTGAATATGTAACACATATCATGAAAATCTGGCTTTTTCCATGTTTAAGTGCTATAATCGGGTTACCAATCTTTCAAATTTACCATTTTGTTTTCGCAAGCAACAACGGTGTCCCAGTAACGGTCCTGGAGTGCAGCTGTCAACCCTGATCAAACACACTTGAATGTCTTCAGGATTACTAAAGCTACGTGAAGGAAGGTGACCCTTACGGAACAAAAATATATGGGAATATAGTGCAAAATATAATGCGATATATTACATAATACATTTTCATATATGGTAAACTAGTGCTTATATTTTCAATATAATGCAATATATACATTGACCATATTGATACATATAAAATATTTATAAATGAAGACAAAGTTTTACGCTTTATTATGTACATATATTGCACATACATGTTCCCATATAAATGTGAATGTATTGTACACACCTATATACACACATTCATGGAATGAGTAACGATCAGTGGTTACAACAGACTTCTAGTTCCCAGCATGCTTTCCTTCTGACTGTTAAAGGAGAGTAAATGTTAAAATTAAGTGCTATTTCATGTGTTTTGCTCAATATTGATATAGGGGGAGATCTGTTAGTGTATAAAGTTGTATTATTTTGGAATTTAAAAGGTTTTCTGGTATGTGTGAGTTTTTGGGGTTACCATTGTGTTAGAGTAGAGCCTGTGGTTAGGTTTATGATTGGCTGACCACCATTAAGATTATAACTTTATTTAAAATGTAGTGTCTGTGCATGCTATAGCACAGTGATAGTCTCTTTGATAGAAACTTTAGTACTTGCAGGTGTGCATGTCAATAAAAGAAATGTGTTACATAATATATTTGACCATATATGTGTTTATACTGCATGAGTAAATATATCTGCAATATAGTATGCATGCAGTACCATATCTGATTACATATATATATTATGAAGCATATTACTGAATATAAAATTACATACATTATTATATATTAGTAAATATATTATCACATAATTTTCAATATATAAAAAGCTTGTGATATGTCTCAGCTATGTAAANAAACTTTAGTACATGCAGGTGTGCATGTCAATAAAAGAAATGTGTTACATAATATATTTGACCATATATGTGTTTATACTGCATGAGTAAATATATCTGCAATATAGTATGCATGCAGTACCATATCTGATTACATATATATATATTATGAAGCATATTACTGAATATAAAATTACATACATTATTATATATTAGTAAATATATTATCACATAATTTTCAATATATAAAAGCGGCAATTCCTTATGTATTATTCAATATATTGTAATATATTTACGCAATATATTTTTCTGTATATTTTCAAATATACTGTTAAATCATGTAATATATTGATAATTCATATATAGGGAAATATTTTCTTTCCATAAGGGGAGTTGGGTCGGTGCAAAACTATGCAGGAACAACCGTCCCTGAGCTTGTGATATATGTCTCAGCTATGTAAACATTATCTTTGAACTGTTAACAGCTATAATGGTAAACATATGAGTCTCCATAAACTCCTGGCATCTGAGCCACTAGGACAAAGTGGTGTAATTTTATTTATGATGGGAATGTGTCCAAATAAATTCATATATAAGTATGTGCAGGTCATTTTATACCAGACTGCTTTGCAGAAGAGGGTCAGTAAAACAAAGAAGTTGATTCTCAAAGATTGATCGATACCAACTGTTCATGATCCAATTTCATATATATTTTGTGATGTTTGCTGTTAAATGTGGCTAAAGCTACCATTGTTTCTCACTGTATTCATGGAGACCAGAGCCATGTCGTTATTTTCATTTTTAACCCAAAAACGCTTGCAGTCTGCATAATTAATTAACGCATATTCATTCTTATTGAGTCTTTACAACAGTGTGTAACTTTAGCCACATTAGACGTGCATCACGCTATCAAACTCATTCAGAATCGAATGTTAGCAAACATCCACAAAATGCATGCCATAATAACGTGATTTGATGCTGCATCACAAACCGTTTGTAATGATATATCTTGGGAGTTATATTTGCTGTGTGAACTTCTCATGTATTATGCGTCAGTGTATTAGAATCATGAGCTTGGGGGCGAGGAGCACGAGCATATTTGCATTTTAAGGTACACACACCAAAGCAGTGCATTTTTTCTCCCACCCAAAAATAGGCAGTTAAAACTTGGTATAATAATAATAAAAAAACGTATTTTGAGCTGAAACTTCACAGACACATTCTGGGGACTCCAGAGACTTATATTACATCTTGTAAAAAGGGGCATAATAGGTCCCCTTTAAAGACATTATTGCATTTTCTAGTTTTTCACTAGATTACATTCACTAGTTTGTTGACTTCAAAGTATTACTGCGACAAAAACTCTTTTAACAGTTAGTGATTGCCATCATTCATGTCTCCATGTGATATGTGGCTCTGCTTCATTGTCATCTTTGCAATTGTCTTCCCAGCAGCCCCTCTTCTTTTCGTCCTTCCTGTCCTCTAACAGCACCAGGAGGAAAGAAAGAGACTCTTGATTTTCTGCTATTATCTACACATTGTGGAGAATTCATTAAAAGGTTAGTTCACCCATAAATGTAAATTCTCGTATCATTTCATTACCCTCACATCATTTGTAACCCATATGATATTCAGTCAACTATCAGTCATGACACACAAGAATTAATGGCGTGTGTCATTAACATCAATCCTTATATTTGGGTCAGAGCAAGATAAAGTTTTCATCAAAGGGAAACACTCTCAAATGAAAATTCTCTCATCATTTACTCACCCTCATGTTATTCAAAATGGATAATTTAAAGTCCCCCTGAAATCAAAATCTTTTTGCTTTTAGTATGAATATGTTAGCCTTAAGGTTATGAATAGGCTGGTGTGTTCCAAAACAATAAAAAAATTCACATTTAGGAGAAATTCACATCACGGACATCACCTCTGACTTCGGCTTCTCATCAGATCTTCTGTCCAATCAAATGCTCTCTAGAATCTAAAGTGTTCCGCCCCCTACAGTATAAATAGACGCCGAAGCTGCTGCTGAAAACGGTCACTTGTTGAAGTGAAGAAGTGAAGTGACATGTGGCCAAGTATGGTGACCCATACTCAGAATTTGTGCTCTGCATTTAACCCATCCAAGTGCACACACACAGCAGTGAACACACACACCGTGAACACACACCCGGAGCAGTGGGCAGCCATTGCTGCGGCGCCCGGGGAGCAGTTGGGGGGTACGGTGCCTTGCTCAAGGGTCTCACCTCAGTCGTGGTATTGAGGGTGGGGAGAGCGCTGGACATTCACTCCCATCACCGACAATCCCTGCCGGACCTGAGACTCGAACCCATGACCTTTGGGTTACAAGTCCGACTCTCTATCCATTAGGCCACGATTGCCCCAGTCACACATTGTTCACACATTTACTATTTTCTACATGGTGAATGGCACATAGTGCACTATATAGAGAATAGGGAATGATTAAGACAGTGTAAATATGCTTTCTATTGAGGCGAATGAAGTCTGGTTTCATGTTATCACGCAAACCACAGCGCACACAGTCTGCTCCGGTCCAGAGATACAAGAGCACAGAGTTGATCATATCGATTGCGAGTCAGCACGGACCACAAAACGTATCGGACCAATTTGTATTCTGTGCAGAATGCTATATTTTAAAGCGATATGGAGGAGATTAGGAGGAGAAATAAGATGGAAACTGAGGTTTTATCGAACTCCTGGTCGAGCTGTGATATAAACGAAATGCTATTAGCTATTTAAAAAAAAAAAAGGGAGGAGCTGTTCAATATGTCCCGCCCTGTCTTCCTGTTTCAGTTGAATTTACGTCAACACATTGAATAATGCTGCATGTTCTGAGGCACTTCAGTGGGCCTTTAAAGGTGCAGTATGCAATATTGACCACTAGTGGTTGAAATGGGGACTGCAGTCCAAATATTGGAGAGAGTTGTTTGACATTCATTGTATAGAAAAAGAAACACTAGGACATTATTCAAAATATGATGACAGCATTGTCATTGTTGGGTCAGCTATTCCTTCAAAGGTGCAATATGTAATATTTTTGCAGTAAAATATCCAAAAACCTCTAGGCCAGTGTTATATATTTTGTTCACTTGAGTACTTACAAATCCCAAATGTTTCAAACTATTTGTAAATCGTGAGAAAATTGCAATTTTAACCAAGGCTCCGGGACATGTGAGGAGTCGCCTGTCAATTGCGTCATACCCGTGTTAACCCTCGGTCTGCCTCGGTTTCCGGTTTTATTTTGTAGAAACCATGGAAACACCAAAGACAATTTAATATATTACACGTTTTAATAGACAAGGGAGCATCTGTTTGATATATTTATATACAGAAAACGAATTGTTGTTATAGCTCAACACGTTTAGTCTCATTGCTTAAATCAATTTTCTTGATTTCTTGACCATGCTTTACCATGCCTCAGAGAAAAACACTATTTTGTCAAATAGCTAACATAGCATAATCAGATGCAGCTTTATTTTTATTAACAGTAATACATAATTTTCTCCATCATACAATATGTTTTAAAATTTAATTGCATGCCATTTATCAACACAAGCCATCCAGCATTTAATATGATATTCTAAAATCGATCGATCTTACTGCAGTGTGAAACAGTGTCTCACAGCAGCCGCCGAGTGAACGCACAGAGTAACGTTATAACATCATTTTCAACACACTCAAATGTATCTAATATAATAAACAGAGTTGCGTTACCTCATACTCATGACCGGAAAAGCGGAAGCAGCGCCGGTGGCAAAATAAAAGTTCAGCTGCTCATGGAGTGTGTTGCGCAATCGCTCCAGTGGCCTCGTTCAGCTCCCACAACACTCGGTCCTGCTCTGCTTCATACAACAGTAACGTTAATAATCGCATCCATGAACATGATTTCTTCCCGACTCCAATCCCTATTCTTTTGCACCGTCCATTGAGGTGGAGACCACATGTCCCAAGATTGCGCTCTAAAACCTGCCGTCATCAAGCTACGCCTTTGTTTTGAATAGGCTTCTAGCGACCTCTAGCGGACAAAATTATTACATATTGCACCTTTAAGACTGCCCTACCTGACTGTGTGGTGGAGAATATAGACAGAAGCCTTCCATGTTTTTTTTACCGTCTTAGCTATGAAACACTCTTCACCCGTGATTTTGTGACTTTCTGTGCTATTTTCTTTTTGCACTAGCTGTATTAATGTATTATTATTCTGTGCTCTCTATGAAGTGGTTCAGCCACGCTTGCTTCCGCTCTGGAATTCTGTAAATGTCACGGATGGTTTTAAAGAGCACAGTGATCATTCCCAGCATTCACTTCCACTGCTGACCTGCGCAAGACCTGAAAACCTAATCATAAGGCTGCTCTATATCACTGTGAATTTATGTTTTCTTCCTTACAATGCAAAATTCTTTTGGCATTTATGTATTTGATGACCATTGTCCCTTTCTTTCTTATACTTTCATTATTTCTTATTTAACACCTGTCCAGCATCAAAAAAACCGGTCAAGTTCTGTGTAAGAGCAAGTTTACCTGGCCATTTAAAACTGCTGTGATTCTGAATTTGAACTTTCTGTCCTTACCCACTGCCATCAGTCGATTCCCCTTCAGCCATCACTCTTTTTGCTCCCTGCGATCTAAGGTGTCACATTACTGAGTGATAATACTTTCTTGAATCCCAGTGTAATGTTCAGTGTCACTATAGGCAAATGACATTGGCAGGTTGATTTCCCTGAAAAATCCTTAGAAATGACTTATTTGGTTGCTGAAATCTTGTCATTATTATTGCAAACATACACCGATCAGGCATAACATTATGACCACCTTCCTAATATTGTGTTGGTCCCTCTTTTGCTGCCAAAACAGCCCTGACCTGTCGAGGCATGGACTCCTCTAGACCCCTGAAGGTGTGCTGTGGTGTCTGACACCAAGATGTTAGCAGCAGATCCTTTAAGTCCTGTAAGTTGTGAGGTGGAGCCTCCATGGATCGGACTTGTTTGTTCAGCACATCCCACAGATGCTCGATTGGATTGAGATCTGGGGAATTTGGAGGCCAAGTCAACACCTCAAACTCGTTGTTGTGCTCCTCAAACCATTCCTGAACCATTTTTGCTTTGTGGCAGGGCACATTATCCTGCTGAAAGAGGCCACAGCCACCTGGGAATATCGTTTCCATGAAAGGGTGTACATGGTCTGCAACAATGCTTAGGTAGGTGGTACGTGTCAAAGTAACATCCACATGGATGGCAGGACCCAAGGTTTCCCAGCAGAACATTGCCCAAAGCATTGCCTCTGCCGGCTTGCCTTTTTCCCATAGTGCATCCAGGTGAGCGACGCACACGCACCCGGCCATCCACGTGATGTAAAAGAAACCGTGATTCATCAGACCAGGCCACCTTCTTCCATTGCTCCAGTTCTGATGCTCACGTGTCCACTGTTGTCTCTCTCAGCGGTGGACAGAGGTCAGCATGGGCACCCTGACTGGTCTGCAGCTATGCAGCTCCATACGCAACAAACTGTGATGCACTGTGTATTCTGACACCTTTCTATCAGAACCAGCATTAACTTCTTGAGCAATTTGAGCTACAGTAGCTCGTCTGTTGGATCGGACCACACGGGCCAGCCTTCGCTCCCCACGTGCATCAATGAGCCTTGGCCGCCCATGACCCTGTCACCGGTTCACCACTGTTCCTTCCTTGGTCCACTTTTGATAGATCCTGACCACTGTAGACCGGGAACACCCCACAAGAGCTGCAGTTTTGGAGTTTCTCTGACCCAGTCGTCTAGCCATCACAATTTGGTCCTTGTCAAACTCGCTCAAATCCTTATGCTTGACCATTTCCCCTGCTTCTAACACATCAACTTTGAGAACAAAATGTTCACTTGCTGCCTAATATATCGCACCCGCTAACAGGTGCCGTGATAAAGAGATAATCAGTGTTATTCTTGACCTGTCAGTGGTCATGATGTTATGCCTGATTGATTGGTGTATATATTATTGAAATAGAAATCTTGTAAATCACATTTGAGCCTATTTAACAGCCTGGGCAGCTGGAGTCTCTGAAGATTTGATTTGATTTGTCTTCTGCCAGTCTTCGTCCTCAAATGCTTGTTTAGCATCTCATACTGTACATATAAGACTAACACAGAAAACATGTCTATGTAATCAACTCATTTGCTATATTAACATCTTAATTGCACTTAATTGCTCAGCAGGGAAAGCAATTAATCATTTAATAGCTCTTTAATCGTGGGTTAAATGTTCTGTGACAAATATAATTTAATTTAAATGACTGGCTTGTCATTTATGTCCGCCAACAATTCGTTTGATGTCATATTGCGTTTGAGCATAACATTTCCAATAATTTATCCAAGATGAAAACAAGCAGGCAGCAGGAATGTTAATCTGAACTCAGTGCCTCACTTTCAAGAAGTGATCAGTTGTCAGGATGTGAGGAAACATTTCTCCTCTGCCTCTGTCTGAAACGGCTCTGTTAGTCTTTGATTTTATGACCTTCAGGGAAGTGAAGCTCACGTCAAAACAATTCTTTAGGAATTCTTTTTACAATCAAAGATGGATTTTTAATTTCTTAGAATTTAAAAATATTTAACAATATAACAAGCAATATCTGAGTGAGAGGAGATGCTGTTCTTAGAGATCACTGTGTATTTGAGAGTGTGCATCCAGTTTTATGTTTTGTCATTAAAGTAACACCATAGGGGAATATTACTTAAATGTTCTCTGTTTCAAATAGGCTTCTTGAGGCTTATTGCTTTCATTTATCATTGATGGAATCATTAAAACTATTATAAAGCCATATCATTATTTATAATTGCGACTCTATTTTTATTTACATTTTTTCCCCAGTTGATATCTTATACACAGTGTGTAAAACACTAACAGATTAAGAAAGTCATTCTGGATCATCTCAGAACATGAAATATGAAGTTTCAGGATGACATGAGTGGAGGTGATGGTAGAGAGGGTGTTCTGGATAGTGTGGACGGAAGGTGTGGAGTAGTTATGTGTACATTGCAGGGATGACAAGCATAGATAAGTGATTTTGTGTCAGTTTGGCTGAATCAGGTGATTTCTCCTCTGCGGAGGTGTGTTGTGTTAGAGGGCAGTTCAGCTGCAACACATGAGACACTCCGTGACATTCCCTCAGGGACACACACACACGCGCACACACTCTCTCTCACACACACACGCACAGGTTTGTTTTGCTATCTTAGTGGGGACTCTCCATAGGCGTAATGGTTTTTATACTGTACAAACTGTATTTTCTATCCCCCTACACTACCCCTATCCCTAAACCTAACCATCACAGGAAACATTCTGCATTTTTACATTTTCAAAAAAACATAATTTAGTATGTTTATTAATCCATTTCCCTCGTGGGGACCGCTGGCTGGTCCCCACGATGTAGGTGATCTCAGGTTTTTATTACATCGTGGGGACATTTGGTCCCCACGATGTAATATAAACAAGAACACACTCTCACACACACACACAGACACAGAATTTAAGCCTGATGAGGTTTTAGGTCCATCTTCTTGGTCAACGGTTATTAACTTTTCTGCTCTTTGTTCTCACATTGTTCATCTTCTGCATTGAATTTCTCCATTGATATTTTAGATGCTTCTGAAAAGCAACGAGGTCATTGTAATTTATTTGGAATCATTTTCAAAGTAATACTGTGTAATAATGTGTATTACAGTATTTCACAATTGCTAAAACACATTTCTTGAAACCATCACTCATTTTCTCAAAACATTAAACACAAATCCAATCTTCAAACTAATTTCACAAAACCTCTGACTCTTATGGCAAAATCAAACAAAGCTTTCAGATCATACACACATTAAATAATATATAAACACATACAGATCATTCATTAGACACTACATTAAAAAATGGAAAACACAACATCCAGAACATGAGGTTACAGAAAAAAAAGTATATTGCAACACAGTAAACACATTTTGCCATTACATAAAATGTATAGAAATCACAAGTAATGTGAATTTAAAGTATACTGTATGTACTGCAAGTACAGTATTATATTCAATATTATATAGTATTGAATGTCTGTATATACAGTACTTACATACTGCAAACAACATACAGCAGTCTAAATGCAAATGACTAAAAGGTCAAAGAAAACTCTAAATTAAATTTAGGCGCACAAAAAAAACAAAGTAAGTGAAGTGAGTGAAGTGAGTGAAGTGACATGTGGCCAAGTATGGTGACCCATACTCGGAATTTGTGCTCTGCATTTAACCCATCCAAGTGCACACACACAGCAGTGAACACACACCCGGAGCAGTGGGCAGCCATTGCTGCGGCGCCCGGGGAGCAGTTGGGGGTACGGTGCCTTGCTCAAGGGTCTCACCTCAGTCGTGGTATTGAGGGTGGGGAGAGCGCTGGACATTCACGCCCCTCACCGACAATCCCTGCCGGACCTGAGACTCGAACCCATGACCTTTGGGTTACAAGTCCGACTCTCTATCCATTAGGCCACGACTGCCCCACAAAAAAGTACACACACACACACACACACACACAAAAAACAAAGTTCAGAGTCAGTGAGAGATTCATTCTGCTTCAGCATCATGTCTTCATGTTGGGTCCGGCCTAAATCAAGTCAAGTCACCTTTATTTCAATTGCAATTTATACTACACAGATACTAGTCTAGTATAGTATAGTCAAAGCAGCTTTACAGTGATAACAGGTACATGATGATCAGTAATGCAAAGAGGGTTCATTTTGGCTGTACAGCTCTAAAAGAAAATAGTGTCATTGTTCAGCTGAAGTCAGTTCAGTGTTGATTCACTTACATTGTAAAGACCATCAATTATTATGTAAATTACTGTAATTATTTTCCTCTATAAAGCAGTTCTGCAGAAAACAGTGATGTCACCATCTAGGCTAGCTTAGTTCAGTTCTCATCCTATAATGTCAGTACTGTCAGATCAATAATATTGTTGAATATTATTGAATATTGTTGAGGACATTTTCCACATCACAGGCAATGTCGTCTCTTGCCAGGCAAAGGGAAAGACCTGTGCTGGATCCAGCCTTGACAGCCTTGTCTCCACACCCCTTGCTCTTTCTCCTCATCATCCTCTTACACATACTCTTCCTCCTCTACGTTTCAGATTGTTTCCATCTATTGTTGGTATCATCATTCAGCACCTGTGTCACCTGTGCACTCTGAACTGACCTATATGTTATACAGTTGATTTGATCACATCATTAGAAATAAGTGTGAATAATTTTGAGTCATTGTGTTTAAAGGATGACAACTGTGTTGTAGTTGTGTTTAACTTTTGCCACATGTATTTACCATTTTGCAACACAGTGCAAAATTTGTTTTAGTGAGTAAGAATGTGTTTAGAGTTTTGCAAAAAGAGTGGATGAGATTTGCAAACAGTGTCTTAACTACCTGAACTTGTTTAAGGTTTTGCCTACAAAGTGACTGATTCGACAAATGGGTTTAGGCCACTGAGCATTGGGTTCAGAGAATGGGGTTTAGTGTTTTAGCAATTGTGAAATACTGTAAAAAAAAAAAAATAGAAATGTAATAATATTTGGATTTGTATGTTTTTAATTCACAATCTGTTTGATATTGACTAATAAATACATCTATATATTTTGTCTTTAATAAGATTTCCCCCAAAAATAGACAAATTCTATTCTATTCTTTCCATCAACAAAGCACCTGAACCCGACACTCATAATTACGACTTCAGAAGTAAAAAGTAGAAAAGTTCCGATATCACATTAAGTCAGCGACTTATAAAATGTAGTGTCACTTGTCACGGCTGGTTCGAATGACATTTCTGTTTAATATGGAATAATTAACTTTGATTGATTCTCACTTTGTTGTGTAATTTTAGGACACAGTATCAGGCTTGTAATGTACAGCAGAAAGTGGTAATGAAATCAGAGACATTTCCTTGAAATACCATCACAAGTGGTCCCAGGAATCATATGTTAAAGGAATAATTCCCGTGCTGAGAGGAGATGTTAGCATGTGAAGGATCATGCTTTGACTGCATACAATGGTGCTGTCCGCCCCTTGCATTCTGCAAAAAATCTAATTCATTTTCCATTGAGGAAAATCCTGTTGCTTTGGAACAGCATGAGGGAGTAAATGACACTATTTAAATTTCTAGCTGCGTTTTCCCTTTTAACACTAATTGCAATCTACTTGACCACTTGTGATTGGATCACCAGAGACCGAGGATGTCAGTAGCAGGTGTAAATGGAACCTTAGCTGATGGGAAATTGATGGGGTTTTTATAGTTTAGGCTTGAGTGTACATTCATTAGTTGATGATTGTTTCATTTCTCCTCTTAATTTTGAGTCTTGTACTTCATTAAAACATGTGTATTTTCAGCTCGTAAACCTGAACTGTCAATACAGTCTCAGTGTGAGAGCAAAATAAACTTGGCAAGCTGCGCTTCTAATAAAGGAGGACTGTAGTTCATGGTCATTTATCAAGCAACATTTCTATTTGACATTTCTTCTGTGTTTTCTGTACAACATTTTATTCCAGGCCAGTATGTTACTGGTTGGTGGATTTACCCGTTAGTCAGGCCGTCTCTAAAGCCCAAAGTATAGTTCACTTTTTACGAATATGCAAGGAGAAGAACCGTACATACTGTACGCGCACTGCCAGATTTTTGTAACTGGCTTACTTGCACCCACAGGTTGCACATGTGCATTTAATTTTTTTGCAGTAATTAGTTTATCCACAAGGTGGAAACCATGCCCTGGTGGCGTCGATTCACAATGGTGTCCCCAGAATGTGTCTTTGAAGTTTCCGCTCAAAATACCCCACAGATCATTTATTACAGCTTGTGAAATTTGCCCCTATGTGGTGTGAGAAAAACACAGCATTTGTGTGCCCCTTTAAATGCAAATGTGCTGCTGCTCCCAGCCCCCTTTTCCAGAAAAGGGCAGAGCTTTAACAGCTCACGCTTCAGTTGCTCAACAACAAAGCTGGAGAATCTCACGCAGCCAAAATGATTATTGAATGCCAGTATGTTACTGGTTGGTGGATTTACCCTTTAGTCAGGCCGTCTCTAAAGCCCAAAGTTGGGTTCACTATTTAAGAATATGCAAGGAGAAGAAACGTACGCACTGTAAGCGCACCGCCGGATTTTTATAACCGCACGTACTTGTACGTGCAGGTTACACATGCATATTTAATTTTTTTGCAGTAATTAGTTTATCCACAAGGTGGCAACCGTGCCCTGGGGGCATCGATTTACAAGGTAGTCAAAGAAAAACTGCATAAACAGAACAGACCAGAACACATGCAAGCTACAGCGACAATGGAGGCCTATGTAGACGAGAGATTGTGAGAAGAGGTTAAAAAATTACCCCCATTTGTACAACTCTAGCATGAAAGAATACAGAGATGTTTAAATGGGTTGGAAATCGTGGCGAGAGATTGCTCAAAACTGTACATAGGAATGAAAAAACTCTCGGGTCACTCATTTTGCTCTGTTGTTTCAGGGGACGCGCTGTGAAGCTGCAACAAAAGTCATTGCCTATTTGCTGCCATCACTGCTGAAGCTTCTCTGACAACGTACATGACAAGCTGCTTCTTCTTCGGCTTTTGACTTGATATTTAACATGACCGCGGACACTGCCTACTAGCGTTCTGCATGTTGCACGTCAACGTGGACAACAACGCAGAAGTATAAATGAAAACGAACGCATAGCCTATGGCACAGGCTCCGTTGTAGGTCCGACGCAGAAGTATAAATCAGCCTTAAATGTCACAGAGAGGAATGTTTCATGGAAGCTCATATTTAAAATAACAATTTTTTTTAAGTGTTATTTTTTACCTCATTGTACATAAGGGTAAGCGGTCTCACCTGAGTCATTCTCCCCACAGGCTTTTATAAAAGAAATATTGCATGCACTTCAACGCCATATGGTGAGATTTGTGGCAAATTGTGATCTAATTGCCTTATATGCAGCCTCGCCAGCTGTCGTCAGGGCCACCGGGCCAAGCTCATATCAGCTTTGTAATACTCAGTAGTTTCTCATATAAATGTGTATGTTGGGAATATATAAAGCAAATTTTCCCCAGTGATGTATTTGTGACCACTACCTGATGGGATCTGAATAAATGTCAGATGTAGGTTTGTAAATGAGATCTCTGGCCCGTCCTGCAGGTCCTGGTGCATTAGCTGATGCCGGTCGCATGGCTAATTTGCCTGGTGTGAAGGTGATGTGCATGAGTGCACTGTAGTCCCACAGTAAAGAGCTGTGGAGCACTGAGCTAATGTGAATTAGCTGAAAACACAATGACATTTACAAGCATGCAGATGAACAGAATTACATTTTCTTGTATGCCGTTTTTCACAATAAATATTGTTCTATATTGCTTTACAATGATTTGTGTCACAAATCCCGAATACGTACTGTGATCGAATCAAAAAACTTATATTACATCTTGTGAAAAGGGGCATAATAAGTCTCTGGTGTCCCCAGAATGTGTCCATGAAGTTTCAGCTCAAAATACCCCACGGATCATTTATTATAGCTTGTCAAATTTGCCCCTATTTGGGTGTGAACAAAAACACGCCATTTTTGTGTGTGTCACTTTAAATGCAAATGAGCTGCTGCTCCCGGCACCCTTTCCAGAAGAGGGCGGAGCTTTAACAGCTTGAGCTTCGTTTGCTCAACAACAACAAAGCTGGAGAATCTCACGCAGCCAAAACGTGTTTGTCAGTAACGGTGTTCAGCTTTACGTTGTTCAAACCGGAGTCGACACTGATGGAGAGACTCAGGAAGAAGTTACAACTTTTAGAATGAAACTGGACGTTTCTGAATGGTTAGTGGATAAATGCATGTAGTTGCTGTGGAGTTGATTCAACTCATCGACTAGCATGTGCCGTCATGTTAATCTTTTGTGCAAATCCAGTGTTGAATTGACCCTCAATTTTGAAGTGACGGCAACAACACTCTACAACAACAACTCTTTCTCTTCTCTAAAGCAGCCCAACATGGCCTCACCCCCTTTGTTGTTTGTTCTCGGGGGCAGGGTTTATGTAAATTTTGGGGTTTGTGATGTCACCAACCTGGGAAGAAGCTCGTTGTAGTCCCTACCAGCCGTTTTTTGTAGTCCTTTTCAGTAAAATAAAATATCTCCCTTTGCATTGAACTTTGAGTGTCGTAACTTTGCAAATGTTGTTTATGTTCAAACAGCAACATTACACACTAACTAAAGTAAAAAAAAAGTGAAATCATAATCAAGGATGCGTTTAATAAATAAAATTAGAGATTAGCTTCATTCAAATAAATCAAATGCCTGCGTTTCTGTTATTTCACCATACATTTTTGCTCATTAACATCATATCTATTTCAGTCCACACATGCACTAATGCAGAGTGACACTCAACATCATGTGACCTGGTCATACACTCTCATCAGTGATGCGTCTGTGTGTCTCCATTGCCCGGCACTTAGAAAATGTCATATACAGAAACAAAATGACAATGCCATCGTTATTTTTGCTGGTGTACAATTGTCAACACGGAAGATCACTCACCGTTTTACACACCTGTCTAGTGAATCAACATCGCCTTGTTAAAGTGAATCACGATTTCCACACCAGTTTCCAAATAGGAAGTTTAAGTGAGTTTCTGTTGAACTTTTCCAAGTAGGACGCTGAGATAGAAGTTCGACTAAAGATCATTTAAATTCCACCTCTTTGGATTGGTACTACAATGTTGTCCACGCAGTGCAGATATTATTTGTTTCTATTCTAAACTCCAGAAGATGACCCAGATTCGGTTTCCTCTAAGGCTTTATTTGCGATGTTGTTGTTGTTGTATGTTTTATACCCCAGCAGTCTTTTAGTTTGAAAGGAAATTGAAGAAAATAAACATAAAATGATCTGTTCTGAAAGTAAAGAGGCTTTATCTCTGGGATGGAGATGCAGCATCTTGATCTCAGTCCCACACAAGATGAGTTGTATTTTTCACTTCAATCTTTCACTATGTTCAGTTTTTTTTTTTTCATTTATGTACAGACAGATCTTTCTGTAAAACAGCTTCCAAGATTAAGCATAAATCTTCCAAAGCATATTTCAAACTAATTCACACTGCAGTCTGCAAATAACAACTGCATTTAAATTTGGAAGTGAATCTACTAAATTATTGCAGTTATTGTTATGATTATTGCTATGAGACACTTGTTGCAGACTGCAGTAAGCTAGATTGATATTAGACATGGTAAAACATGGTACTCGTGGTAAAACAAGAAAACGAGATTCATACAATAAGAACGATTGATAACAATAATTAGTTTTCTGTCGATGAATGTATAAAGTTGCTCACCTGTTTAATAAAACATATTATATATATTAAAGTGTCTCTGGTGTTTCCATGGTTTCTACAAAAAAAAAAATGGAAATCGAGGGTAAATCTGGGATAATGTAAGTACACAAGTCAACAAAATATATAACCCTGTTCTAGTGGTTTTTGGATATTTTAATCCAAAAATCTTACATATTGTGCCTTTTAACAAACCTCACAGCCAGGTAAAAAACTGTCCAACAGTTGTTTTCACAGTGTATGTTCATGCTCAGGACTTTTCTTAAGCCCAAAATATACTTAGTTTTTTATGCAAATGCTAGCGTACACAGTTGTATTGACTCTCTAAGTGTACTCCATTTGACATGTACACACACACAGGCAGTTGACACATCAACAAAATGTATGGTCACGTTTCAAAGGGGTCCCGCGAGGTAAAATCAGCATTTTTGGCAGGGTTCCCCTGTTAAAGTTTGCATTCCAGGGGGCTAAATATCATGTTATTTGGGGTTGCTTCAACCCACAGACATGAAAAACAACCTGTGCCAACAGTGTTAATGTAGCCCGATTCTGTAGGAAAACCGCAGACTTGGCAACACTGCATCCATTGTTGTAGCATGCACCCTTTTCTCTCTGTGCTGTTTGTTCATTTTTTTTCTTTGACTAACTTATGAATCAGCTGCACTGTTGCCACCTTATGGACAAACTAATTAGTGCAAAATAAATCAATGCGGATATACTGCCTGTGCATACAGAGTAGATGCGGTTAGAAAAATCGGGCTGTGTGAGTACAGGATGCGCATGCTGTGCTGATGATGAAATTCCCGTCACATGCATTGTACAGATTAGATGGTCTGAGAACACTCGAGCTGTTGCCTCTGTGAAATGTTTTAGATATTTTTCTGTTTCATTAATTTGATTTGGTCTAGCTGGCGGGTTTCTTCTGCCGTTCAGCTGGCATTCTCTCTGAGATCAGCTCTTGCTACCTTAAAGGATTAGTTCACTTTCAAATAAAAATTTACTCACCCCCATGTCATCCAAGATGTCCATGTCCTTCTTTCTTCAGTCAAAAAGGAATTAAGGTTTTTGATGAAAACATTCCAGGATTATTCTCCTTATAGTGGACTTCAATGGACCCCAAACGGTTGAAGTTTCAGTGCACCTTCAAAGCGTTCTACGCAATCCCAGACGGGGAAGAAGGGTCTTATCTATAGAAACCATCACTCATTCTCATTTAAAATATACATTTTAACCATAAATGCTCATCTTGAACTATAGCTCTCTTCTTCTTCTCTATTAGAATTCCAGCAGCACTGCTAAGTGTATTACTGCCCTCCACAGGTCAAAGTTTGAACTAAATTGTCATATTCAATTTGCTAGTGCAAGTTTATTTCAATTAGTTCAAACTTTGACCTGTGGAGGGCAGTAATACACTTAGCAGTGTCTACACTGCTGGAATTCTAATAGAGAAGAAGAAGAAGAAGAAGAAGAAGAAGAAGAAGAAGAAGAAGAAGAGAGCTAGTTCAAGATGAGCATTTATGGTTAAAACGTATATAATTAAAAAAAAAAAAATTTAAAATGAGTGATGGTTTCTCTAGATAAGACCCTTATTCCTCGTCTGGGATTGCGTAGAAGGCTTTGAAGCTGCACTGAAACTGTAATTTTGACCTTCAACTGTTTGGGGTCCATTGAAGACCACTATATGGAGAAAAATCCTGGAATGTTTTCATCAAAAACCTTTAATTTATTTTCGACTGAAGAAAGAAGGACATGGACATCTTGGATGACATGGGGGTGAGTAAATGATCAGAAAATTTTAATATGAAAGTGAACTAATCCTTTAATGGCTCTTTTTTGATCTTTAATTATTAGTTTGTACAGTCCTAATTCTGCTTTGCAGGCTNAATTGTCATATTCAATTTGCTAGTGCAAGTTTATTTCAATTAGTTCAAACTTTGACCTGTGGAGGGCAGTAATACACTTAGCAGTGTCTACACTGCTGGAATTCTAATAGAGAAGAAGAAGAGAGCTAGTTCAAGATGAGCATTTATGGTTAAAACGTATATAATTTAAAAAAAAAAAATTAAAAAATGAGTGATGGTTTCTCTAGATAAGACCCTTATTCCTCGTCTGGGATCGCGTAGAAGGCTTTGAAGCTGCACTGAAACTGTAATTTTGACCTTCAACTGTTTGGGGTCCATTGAAGTCCACTATATGGAGAAAAATCCTGGAATGTTTTCATCAAAAACCTTTAATTTCTTTTCGACTGAAGAAAGAAGGACATGGACATCTTGGATGACATGGGGGTGAGTAAATTTTAATTTGAAAGTGAACTAATCCTTTAATGGCTCTTTTTTGATCTTTAATTTAGTTTGTACAGTCCTAATTCTGCTTTGCAGGCTTTTCAGTATTTATCTGTATGTTTGTTGCCTATTTTAACAGCACACCTGGTTTTATAATGGTATTTATTTTATTTATGTTTTCCCATCCAGATCTTTATTATCTGGGTTTGAGGATTCTCATCTATTAGACTGCAGAACACGTGATCTGAACTTGCTACTGGCCTGGCAGAGAGGAGCTGTGTTTATGGAGACTCTGCACTTTATAAATCTGGTTGAAGTTCTAAAAGGCTTTCGGGAAGATTTGATGGTGGGTATTTTTGTCTCTCATCAGGTTTTTATGCAGTACGACTGGCACTCTTTTGTGGCCACACATGTGACGATGCACACGTCAATTACTGTGATTTACTAACTCAATTTATGTTAATAAAAACCAGAGTAAACAGATCAGTTAAATCCTGTTAGCAAGTGCTGTAGTCAGCAAGTGCCTCCTGTGTTCAATACATCAAAGCGATTAGTGAAGATGGCAAAACATCGGAACATTTAAGTGCTGTACTTTAAAACATTTATAGGCGGTTAGAGTAAAATGTCTGGACTGTCTATCCAGAGATTGAATATTAAAGCATTTGTCAAGGAGTCATTTACTGTGAGTCTGTGTGTCACAAATATAGGTCTGTTTAAGCATCTTTTACTGGAAATCCTGAAAACATTTGATCTCTCTAGTTTGAATTATGTTGAAACATGAAGGAGGGAAGAACTTGTATTGGTATTAGTGTGTGTCAGTAAACAACAGGCTGTCTTTGTGAGGAACATTAAATAAGACCTTCAGCTTCTTTCATTGTGTATCCTTAAAAAAATAAATCCTTTTGAAGATTTATAAAAAGCAATTATAGAATTTGTCCCTTCAGCCAAAAAATATGAAAGCAATATAAACCAATTACTTATACTTGTGTCCTGCAAAAGATGAAAACATTGTGTTAAAACCACACTTCAATATTGAAAAAAATATGCTTAATAAATATGCTTTCTGAAGAAAAAACATTAACAACAAACTTTATTAGTTTGAAGAATCAGTGGGAAGGCACTTATAGCTTGTGTCACTGATCTGAGGCTTACTATAGTCATTTGTTGCTGTCATGTTGGCTCTGTTCACAACTAAATCCAAGATTCAACAGATTCAACATTCATTTCAGATTCAACAGCTTCTCTCTGTCTATCTGTGTTAGAGGATGCTGGGAGTGAAGTATCACATGTATGAGATTAAGCTATTTCTATAGGTTGAGTGAGATTCTCAACCTTTTCTATTGCTTTTTGGTTGCTTATGATAACAAACAAAATGAAAATGTGTTGAAAAGGGTAATGTGTGGCACTGGTAATATTGCCTATATCTGAGCCTATATCTACTGTTACCAGTGCTACACATTAGTTGTGTGTGAGGCCGTTTCCACCTGGTATAAAAGGGTTAGTTAACCAAAAAATAAAAATTATGTCATTAATTACTCACCCTCATGTCGTTCCATACCCTTAAAGGGATAGTTCACCCAAAACTGAAAATTCTATCATCATTTACTCACCCTTAAGTTGTTTAAAATCTGTATAATTTTCTTTGTTCTATCGAAAACAAAGGAAGATATTTTGAAGAATGTGTTAAACTGAACAGTTTTGGGGCACCATTGACTTCCATAGTAGTTTGTTTCCTACTATGGAAGTAAATGGTGCCCAAAAGTGGCCTGGTTACAAACTTTCTTCAAAATATCTTCCTTTGTGTTCAACAGAACAAAGAAATTTATACAGATTTGGAACAACTTAAGGGTGAGTAAATGATGATAGAATTTTCATTTTTAGGTGAACTATCCCTTTAAGACCTTTGTTCATCTTCGGAACACAAATTAAGATATTTTTGATAAAATCCGATGCTTCATGAAGCTTTGCAAATCTTTTGTTTCGAATCAGTGGTTCAGAGCGCCAAAATGGCAATTTGATACGCGCTCTGAACCACTGAATCGAAACAAGATTCATAAAGCATTGAAGCTTCGTGAAGCAGTGTTTTGAAATTGCCCTTCATATTGTTGAATAAAGTCACTATTTTGTTATTTTTGGGGCACAAAAAGTATTCTCGTCGCTTTATTATATTAAGGTTGAACCACTGTAGTCACATGACCGGTTTTAAATATGTCTTTAGTAGCTTTCTGGGCATTGAAAAAGGGAGTGTTATTGCTTGCGATGCAGACCTTACTGAGCCGACATGAGGGTGAGTAATTAATGACAGAAATTTCACTTTTGGGTGAACTAACCCTTTAAGATGAATTTTGGTCGATCGGATCACAAGTGGACGATGCTAAATACAGGTGTAAACGGGGTGTAAAACGTTTTGAGCTTGTCCACTTTCAACCACTTCCAGAGGTAGTCGAAAACGCATTTGACCGGATTGCTTTCGTAGTGTAAACGCTCATGTGTTCGAACAGCCACTAAAGACTGCCTACTCTCTGCCTGCTGACCTAACATTAAACATTATGGGAAGCACGCTAGCCAGACGGGATTTAAATTTTCAAAACAATACAAAATGTCTTCAAGCAGTGAGCACAATTAAAATTTTGTCAGCTGAAGACCCAAGTTTGGTTTGAAGACAAAAAATGTACCAAGCACAATGTTCTCTCACCATTCCTGACTTCTAACACACACTCACCGCATTCAACCAACACATACTGTATTTAATTTCATGGCCATGTGGTCACCAGACTTGATCTAAATCATTACAAACAAAGTGCGAAAAATCGCAAAACAATACAAAATGTCTTCAAGCAGTGAGCACGATTTAAATTTTGTCAGCTGAAGACCCAAGTTTGGTTTGAAGACAAAAAATGTACCAAGCACAATGTTCTCTCACCATTCCTGACTTCTAACACACACACAGAAACGAAAGCTTCTGCTCTCCGTGTGTTTTTCCATCATCTCTGGGTGCATACATTTGTAAATTGCGTGAGGTTATTTTTGTCCATTAGATTGAAGTATCTGAAAAATCCCATACATTTACCCACCCATACACCCTCCGCTCGAAGAAATCAGGACAGAAGTGGTTGAAAGTGGACAAAAGAGACAGATTAAAACACCAGGTGTAAACGGGTATGTGTCTCCCTTGTCCACTTGTGATCCTATCGACCAAAACACATCTTAATACCAGATGGAAACAGGGCCTGAGAGAGCGTGAGTGATTGAACTGAGGCAATGAGTATGTTAAAAGGTGGTTGATGCACGGAAACCGCTTAAGATGCAAAAAGTGGCGTTCACATTTTCCTGCACTGTTTGTATTGTAGTCTTAACCCTTTTATACACGCTGTTCTGTCTATAAGCACGTTTCCCCCCACCTTAGCTTATCCAGTCTTTCCATGCTATGCTAACCATGACTCCTGCCTTTATCAAGTCATTTATTTGTGTTTTCCAAGATGAGAAGTGCTCTAGCATGTCCATGTTTTTCCAGAAATGGTCAAAAGTATACTTCACCATACCTTGCCATGAAAGGTGAAAAAGTCCTTAATAGGCATAGGAAGAAAAAAAGAGTTTAGTAGCTTGTTTTCTGTGTTTTCAGTCTTAAAGGCACACTATGTAAGTTTTCACCGCCAGAGGTCGCATTTTCAAAACAATAACAAAGTCGAAGCTTGATGATGCTATGAAGGAGAGTGGAACAATGGGAGATGTCATTTTCACCATGCAGGAAAGTATGGAATTCACGAATCATGTTCACGGATGAGGTAATGAATTAGTTTTTGTATCATCTGTACATTTGATCACACTATTTTATGTCATCGTAATGAATTCGCTGCAAGGAACGTGAAATTTAATGCTATATTAGCCTGTTACTGATATGTGACTATTTGTTGAATTATTTGGTGGGTTAATGCTGTGCAGTTTTACGTGTTTAAAACAATCGTACTAAAAGTAAATTTGAACGAACCAACAGTATTTGTAAGTAATGGCTAATTATTTTTGTGCAACACATACTGTATTAAATTTCATGGCAATGTGATCACCAGACTTGATCAAAAGTATTACAAACAAAGTGCAATATAACTGCATGTGTAATTTCATCAACATAACCCATACATTTACATTTATGCATTTGGCAGACGCTTTTATCCAAAGCGACTTACATTGCATTATACTATATATTTGTATCGGAGTATGTGCAATCCCTGGGATCGAACCCATGACCTTGGCATTGCTAGTGCCATGCTCTAACCACTGGGCTACAGGAAAGCTCCATAGAATTATGTAATGTTCCAACTGGAAAATTGGAACATTATTTCAGTTTTATCATTTAGGTTTAAGTCCTGAAGTGACTAAAATGCTTCATGGTCCACTATTGGCTTTTTTGTGGCAATTAAAAATAGTTGGTTGGGAAGAATGAGTTAATGGTTTGCTGGACAATTTACCTGCAGAAGATTAAACTTAATTAAAGTTCCTGCCATTCTGTTTTTGTAAGTTAAATGCTGCACTGCACTTTTGCATCTGTATCCAATATCATGTTGATCTGAGATCAGTTGAGTCACATGCTTTGCTGTTCTTTTTGCTTTTAGCTAAACAATTACGTCTGTTTAACCAAACGTCGAGGCTGTGCTGTGCTGATCTTGTCAGTAAGCTATCCTGAATGAGTTCTGACAATTATTCATCTGATGTGTGACTTTGCATCAAAGCGTTTGGATCCTTAGTGGTTATCTCATTGCCAACCGCTGTAATTGAGTTCAGATTCCAGGCTCAGATATGATGAACAGCAGTGAGGGAGGCATTAACTTTACACAGCTCTCATTTATTCAGCTATGGATATACCAGGGTAATCTCAAATGACACCCCATAAATTCATTCACAGCAATACATTTTTATGTCTTATCCTGATCGGGAATCGTTTGTTTGGAAAGACCCATGCAGTGTCAGCCCTTTGCAGTGTTTGTCAGAAGAAGATAAAAGTCTATATTTTAAAAAGTTGCCAGCTACAGTTTATCAAAACAAGGGTAAGTGAAGGCCAGAGATAAGGGGCGTATAAGGGGGTGTTGTAGGTCTGACACAGTGTTTTAAGGTGGGTGTAGAGCAACTGAAGCGGCTGACATACACTGACACACACGCTTTTCACAAGATGTAATATAAGTCTCTGGTGTCCCCAGAATGTGTCTGAAGTTTCAGCTCAAAATGCCCAACAAATCATTTATTATAGCTTGTCAAATTTGCACCTATTTGGGTGTGAGCAAAAACACAGCATTTTTGTGTGTCCCTTTAAATGCAAATGAGCTTTCCAGAAGAAGGCAGAGTTTTAACAGCTCTCTCTTCGGTTGCTCAACAACAACAAAGCTGGAGAATCTCACGCAGCCAAAATGAGGATTGTCAGTAACGGTGTTCAGCCTTACATTGTTCAAACCGGAGTCGACACTGATGGAGAGACTCAGAAAGAAGTTACAACTTTTAGAATGAAACTGGATGTTTCTGAATGGATAGTGGATAAATTAATGTAGTTGCTGTGGAGTTGATTCAACTCATCGACTAGCATGTGCCATCATGTTAATCTCTTGTGCAAATCCAGCGTTGAATTGACCCTCGTTTGTGAAGCAGTCCGGCGTAAAATGACGGCATGGCAACAACACTCAACTACAACAACTCTTCCTCCTCTCTAAAGCAGCCCAACATGGCCTCACTGCCTTTGTTATGTGTTCTCGGGGGCAGGGTTTATGTAAAATTTGGGGTTTGTGATGTCACCAACCCAGGAAGAAGCTTGTTGTAGTCCCTACCAGTCATTTGTTGTAGTCCTTAAAAAGCGATTTCTGTAAAAAAAAAAAAAAGTCTCTCTTTGCATTGAACTTTGAGCGTCGTAACTTTGCAGATGTTGTTTATCCTCAAACAGCAACATTACACACAAACTAAAGTTAAATGTGAAATCATAATCAAGGTTCATAATCAAGTGTTTACATGTTAATATCAGTTTTTTGTTGCCATTTTTCCTCTTCTGTCAAAATGTAGTTTGTAATACAAAATGCAGTAGATCGTCAGTAGCTCAGTCATTCTTAAGAAGCTGCTGTCTTATGTTCTGTAACTTATTCTGTCATTCTCCTATGAATATTGACTGAGATCCTGATTGCAGGATCATAATAAATGTGTCTGTGCTGCATATAATCTGCCCAGGGCTTGATGTGATGGAGATGAATGTTTTGCTCTCAGCTGTTTTTCCTGCTTTGAAGCTATTTGCATTTTCCATATCTGGATGTTATGATGTGCCCTCACCTGGGCTTGCCTTCTCTTATCGTAATTCTCTCTCTCTCTCTCTCTCTCTGTCGTTCAGAGCATCACTCTGCTTCTATCTGGACCAGTTTCTCCCTCTTTGTCCTTCACAAGGTTCTTCTTTCCTTTAGTTCACCCCAAAATTTCTGACATTATTTACTCACAATTATGTGGTTCTATTTGCTGTGTGTGTTTGTAGAACAGAAAATAATCTGGATTTGAAAAGCTATTTTATGACATGTAAACTCGAAATATAGCACACAACTCATATAATTTTGATATTTTACTGTTCATAAACCTTGTATTTGTGTTTCAATAACAAAATACATCTGTAAGGGTAAGTAAATAATTATAGAATTTTACTTTTTGGTTAAATTATTTCTTTAATCTCTGCATACAACATGAGCTGCTGCACAGATCAGCCCATGTTCTTTAATTACTACTAACGAAACGCTGAATCTGCTCTGCTATGGACAATAATTCAAATATCATTGACACTGGAAGGTGAATGAATTCCTGGTTCTCCATTGACCTAACTATGACAGATTTCCCGACATGCGGCGAGTGTCTCTCTGTAGCCTGCACTCCTTTTCGTTTTGCCAGTTATTAGCGATGGCGGAGATTGCTTTAAGCAGTAATAGCTTCATTTGATTCAGTTTCATGTAATTGAAAGGTGCTCCGTTATAGGCTGAAACTATGCTTTTTTATTTGATGAAATTAAACAAGAACATTCTTAAATTGAGGTCTCAGCAAATTACCTTTTCTCTGTTCTTGACTAATATGCCATGACTCATAATAGCTCAGACTACATAGAGTTCACCATGACATCAAATATGATCCACAGAAGCCTCATCATTCCCTCTCAATGATCCAGTGGTTGAGAGAAGATCAAATAAACTAAGCTGCAAACACACTACAAAAACAATGGAAATACTATACTATATATTGTGTATATACACCAAACAGGCATAACATTATGAGCACTGACAGGTGAAGTGAATAACACTGATTATCTCTTCATCACGGCACCTGTTAGTGGGTATTAGGCAACAAGTGAACATTTTGTTCTCAAAGTTGATGTGTTAGAAGCTGGAAAAATGGGCAAGCATAAGGATTTGAGCGAGTTTGACAAGAGCCAAATTGTGATGGCTAGACGACTGGGTCAGAGCATCTCCAAAACTGCAGCTCTTGTGGGGTGTTCCCGGTCTGCAGTGGTCAGTATCTATCAAAAGTGCTCCAAGGAAGGGACAGTGGTGAACCGGTGACAGGGTCATGGGCGACCAAGGCTCATTGATGCACGTGGGGAGCGAAGGCCAGCCCGTGTGGTCCGATCCAACAGACGAGCTGCTGAAGCTCAAATTGCTCAAGAAGTTAATGCTGGTTCTGATAGAAAGGTGTCAGAATACACAGTGCATCACAGTTTGTTGCGTTTGGAGCTGCATAGCTGCAGACCAGTCCCATGCCGAAAGTGCCAACAGTGGACACATGAGCATCAGAACTGGACCACGGAGCAATGGAAGAAGGTGGCCTGGTCTGAGGAATCACGTTTTCTTTTACATAACGTGGATGGCTGGGTGCGTGTGCGTCGCTTACCTGGGGAACACATGGCACCAGGATGCATTATGGGAAGAAGGCAAGCCGGAGGAGGCAGTGTGATGCTTTGGGCAATGTTCTGCTGGGAAACCTTGGGTCCTGCCATCCATGTGGATGTTACTTTGACACGTACCACCTCCCTAAGCATTGTTGCAGACCATGTACACCCTTTCATGGAAACGGTATTCCCTGGTGGCTGTGGCCTCTTTCAGCAGGATAATGCGCTCTGCCACAAAGCAAAAATGGTTCAGGAATGGTTTAAGGAGCACAACAAAGAGTTTGAGGTGTTGACTTGGCCTCCAAATTCCCCAGATCTCAATCCAATCGAGTATCTGTGGGATGTGCTGAACAAACAAGTCTGATCCATGGAGGCTCCACCTCACAACTTACAGGACTTAAAGGATCTGCTGCTAACATCTTGGTGCAGACACCACAGCACACCTTCAGGGGTCTAGGAGTCCATGCCTCGACAGGTCAGGGCTGTTTTGGCAGCAAAAGGGGGACCAACACAATATTAGGAAGGTGGTCATAATGTTATGCCTGATCGGTGTATATGTATATATTTTAAAGTTACACTTTTATTTCAACATTCTATAGTTTGACACAACACAACACCTTGGTTTTGGAAGTGTTTTGCTCTTTCAAACAAACAAAGAAACCTCTGTACTTCCATTGGTTTACAATATCCACAAAGCAATGGGACTAAATTAAAAAGATAGATCATTCTGTCAAACTTTTTTTTTTTTCAGTGTGGTTTGAAATGTCTTCTTTTGTTTACCACAGTAGAAAGTAAGTCATCCAGGTTTAGAACAACACGAGGGAGGGTAAATGATGACAGAATGATAATTTTTGGATAAACTACACCTTTAATAGATCAATTACAAAAAAGAAAATCTGTTGACTTATTTTTGATTTCATTTTAGTTGAAATTTAGTTCAAATGAAGTTGAAATTACACTGACTTGTGTCTTCTACACAAGCAAACATTATCACTGAACGTCAGTCCTCTGTCTAGAAAGGATTGTTATTGCTTTATGAAGCAAGTAAGAAAGTGAATGTGATATAGATCTTATTAGTTCTAGATAGAACCCATATAAATAAACATGCAACTCTAATTCACTAAATCAGTGGTTAACTGTAATTCATCAAATGTCTGCATCAACTAGAGTAGTGCCCTAACAAGTGCTTTAGGTTAATTCCAGAGATTTTTCCCAACGCTCCACACAGTTACACTAGACTAGATGAACCGATCTGACTTTAAAAACACTGAGAGGTGTTGAGAGAGCTGGAGGTGGTGCAAAGAGAAACACTGGATGTTTGTCTTCTCACTGATTGAGCTGGCATCACTAACACAGGAACCTGCCAGCATCTTCTGGCCATGGATTGCAGTTAAAGTGGCTCCTCCAGCAGCATTAATAGAATCGTCAGGAATCATTAGGGTGTTTTAAGAGGATTTGAGGGTTGAGTTTCAGGAGGCTGGTTGCTCTGTTAAGCCTTTCCAAGGTGTCGCTGGCTATACGCCAAATCCCACCAGAGAATCAAGCTTGTGTTTTCTGTCATAAAGATGGCAGTACTAGAGAACAGTGCCATCTTGAGTTTTTATTGGGTCATTTATTTGTGATCATCTTGAAGGTGTAAGCTGGTTATTTTCTTTGTTATCCAATTGAGACTCGAATCATTTTTAGAATCATTGTGAAAAATCTAATGTGCATAAAGACTTATATAATAGCAGAACATGTCTGGATGCACTGTAGAGCCACAGACTAGCTTTTTATTTTACGTGATGAAAATCACATTTATATGGACTCCAATGACAGAAGCAGGTATTGATGTAATATTAATGTGTCATTGTCTCTCAGAACAGGATCATGTCTTTTCATGACTGCTGGAGAAAAAACCCATCCACAATCAAGGTCTGCTGACCATCTCTTCCGCTCTTTAGTTTATGTTCAAAAAAACAAATGTAGATGATTTAACAAATACGTAAATGTAGATTTTACATGATTATTGATTATTGCTCTCCAATGTCAATAATTCCATGCAGTCTTGTTCACTAAAAGTGGCTCTGATATATCGTCAATAGCACATCTATTGTATGTATGATATATAAGTAAAATATTAAATACAATACAGTTAGATCTAAATGTATTGTCATATAGCCCAGCCTTAAAACTGCTCTATGATCAATCATTAGGGCATTAAAGACATAATAGTAAAGTTGCTGTGAAACATTGTGAAAAGTGCCATTCAAATAAATCTAAAAGAAAGATGGAATTGACATTAAATGTCTATTTGATGTCTATTGCATTCATATGCTCAATATTTTTTGTATCCATTATGTGAGACAAAACTGATATAGGGGAAATAATGAGAACCAAGACTTCTGAGGGTTAAACATGTTAGGGTTATAACATGTTTAACATGTTTAATGTTATGTTTCACTCAGACTCAACACAGTTGCTCTCAGATGGAAATGCTCTGAAAAGTGTTTTCAAGCAAGTGCTAATGGATTCTGAGAATACTCCCATCACTGCTGGTGAAAGAGTGCTGGCGTCCGTGACGGCCAGTGAGTGATTGCTATTGTGAGGATCAAACCCTGTCTAAAAACATCTCAGAAACCGTTCAAAAGCCACTTAATATGTTCACCAGTGTGTTTTTACAATTGTAACTCTGATTATAGTGGAGCATCTCATTCATCTTTAGCTAGATATCAAGCATTTAGTGGCATTTGTGTCTTTTTGTGGCATACAAATATAAGCTGTCATTGGTGAAACTTGGTAGTTAAATACACTATATTCTCAGACCCAGATTTGAGTGATTATTCACTGAAAATCTTCCCCTTCGCTGCAGCAGCTCTGAAATCTTATTCATTTTCTCAAATATTCAGATATGCAGCATGAAGATGTGTTGTCCCAGGTTTGATGTCAATTCCACACACCATTGGTTTGGCAAGTTCCGCTATTCGTGTTCTTCATTAGTGCATTAACCCATGATGTAAAAAAAAAAAACATTCATGATCCTGCTTTCTTATTGCTGTATGATTAGGGTTTAGCTCAGATGATGCGATCAAGTTTTATACTCGTTTTATACATGCATTATGATAGATAAGCAGGAGTCACAGGTGCTAAACCTGGAGTATAAGCTCAGTTCATCAGAATATAGGAAATGTGACAGCCAAAACATTGTGTTTGAGGCTTAGTCATTTAACCACAGTATTTTACACTAATCGTATTCCTGGAAGACATCATCACAAGTGTCTTCACTCTTCTCAGGTGCTGCAGGTGCAGATCAAACAGCAGGTGATGATGATGTTGTTCTTTCTGACAGAGGAATATGGAGCCTGATGTTTTATGTGCCACTAGAATTGTTGTTACTCGGCAGAGAGTAACTGCGTGTGAGAGCAGATGTCTGATGTGAGAGCAGAGTCTGTTCAAAATATAATTCTTACTCTTTCATGCCACAAAGACTTTCTGTTCTTGTTTAAATGGGAAGGAGAAGTAGAGAGATGTCAAATATGACAAAAGCAAAGTCCTCTTATGCTTTTTTTGAAGAGATCTGTGACCTTAATATTTTAAAACTCTATACCACAGGTGTAAAATACTTGAGTAGATGTAATTAGTTACTGTACTTAAGTATCTTTTTGGCTACTTTGTAGTTGTACTGAGTATCAAAGATATTGGCAACTTTTACTCTCTACTTGACTAAATGTTTGAGCAAGTAAATGTACTTTTTACTCCACTACATTTGTGATGAGTAATGCAATTATCATTAAATTTTTCATGGCACCTACCTTTTTCTACAGCAGTTTTTTTCTGATATAAAGAAGCAATATCACATCTAAGGGCATTGAAGATAATATATCTTGTGCGTTTTGCCTTTACTCACCCAAAGGTTGTCAACAAGGCTACTTTACATGAATGTGAATCCATTAGCAGGTACGGTGGGTACGGAAAGTATTCAGACCCCCTTAAATTTTTCACTCTTTGTTATATTGCAGCCATTTGCTAAAATCATTTAAGTTCATTTTTTTTCCTCATTAATGTACACACAGCACCCCATATTGACAGAAAAACACAGATTTGTTGACATTTTTGCAGATTTATTCAAAAAGAAAAACTGAAATATCACATATTTCACATTTAGTAGAAGCACCCTTTTTGGGAAAGATGCAACAAGTTTTTCACACCTGGATTTGGGGATCCTCTGCCATTCCTCCTTGCAGATCCTCTCCAGTTCTGTCAGGTTGGATGGTAAACGTTGGTGGACAGCCATTTTTAGGTCTCTCCAGAGATGCTCAATTGGGTTTAAGTCAGGGCTCTGGCTGGGCCATTCAAGAACAGTCACGGAGTTGTTGTGAAGCCACTCCTTCGTTATTTTAGCTGTGTGCTTAGGGTCATTGTCTTGTTGGAAGGTAAACCTTCGGCCCAGTCTGAGGTCCTGAGCACTCTGGAGAAGGTTTTCGTCCAGGATATCCCTGTACTTGGCCGCATTCATCTTTCCCTCGATTGCAACCAGTCGTCCTGTCCCTGCAGCTGAAAAACACCCCCACAGCATGATGCTGCCACCACCATGCTTCACTGTTGGGACTGTATTGGACAGGTGATGAGCAGTGCCTGGTTTTCTCCACACATACCGCTTAGAATTAAGGCCAAAAAGTTCTATCTTGGTCTCATCAGACCAGAGAATCTTATTTCTCACCATCTTGGAGTCCTTCAGGTGTTTTTTAGCAAACTCCATGCGGGCTTTCATGTGTCTTGCACTGAGGAGAGGCTTCCGTCGGGCCACTCTGCCATAAAGCCCCGACTGGTGGAGGGCTGCAGTGATGGTTGACTTTCTACAACTTTCTCCCATCTCCCGACTGCATCTCTGGAGCTCAGCCACAGTGATCTTTGGGTTCTTCTTTACCTCTCTCACCAAGGCTCTTCTCCCCCGATAGCTCAGTTTGGCCGGACGGCCAGCTCTAGGAAGGGTTCTGGTCGTCCCAAACGTCTTCCATTTAAGGATTATGGAGGCCACTGTGCTCTTAGGAACCTTAAGTGCAGCAGAAATTTTTTTGTAACCTTGGCCAGATCTGTGCCTTGCCACAATTCTGTCTCTGAGCTCTTCAGGCAGTTCCTTTGACCTCATGATTCTAATTTGCTCTGACATGCACTGTGAGCTGTAAGGTCTTGTATAGACAGGTGTGTGGCTTTCCTAATTAAGTCCAATCAGTATTATCAAACACAGCTGGACTCAAATGAAGGTGTAGAACCATCTCAAGGATGGTCAGAAGAAATGGACAGCACCTGAGTTAAATATATGAGTGTCACAGCAAAGGGTCTGAATACTTAGGACCATGTGATATTTCAGTTTTTCTTTTTTAATAAATCTGCAAAAATGTCAACAATTCTGTGTTTTTCTGTCAATATGGGGTGCTGTGTTTACATTAATGAGGAAAAAAAATGTACTTAAATGATTTTAGCAAATGGCTGCAATATAACAAAGAGTGAAAAATTTAAGGGGGTCTGAATACTTTCCGTACCCACTGTAGTTGCTGATCGCAGGTGTTTGATTTATTAGATGAGGCAATGACTGCAGCTGGTGATGAGGCTTAAACCAGCACGTACAGTAGACTTTGACTATTTAATTGTACTTAACATTGCTTTATTTATCCTCTATATTGACAAGATCGTTTAGAAGGATACTGGTTTACTTATGGCCTTTTTGTGCACTTGAACTTAACTGAGACTTGAGAGGTTGTAGACGTTTAAAAGGTTGTTGTGTTGAACTTGATTTATTGCAGCATTGAGGTGTTCAGTTTTATTTGATTTTAGAAAATAAACTTGATTTCTCATCTTACAAATCAATTGTTTCTTATTTTCACCGGCATGTCTCTCAGGACTAGTACATCTCTGAGCCTACATTCAGCATGAGTAAAATACTTAAGTACTGTTAAAATCGGATACTTTAAGACTTTTACTCAGGTCGTATTCGAATTGGTTACTTGTAACTTTTAGTGGAATCATTTTCTCAAGTATGGTTTTCAGGTACTCTTTACACCTCTGCACAAGTTTCATAGTTTTGGAGTAAATTAAGAGAAAGTCCTATCATTCATAAATCTTAAACAAGTTGGTGGAACGATTAAAAGAACAGCTTCGGAGGAGCGGAGATCACACGTTGGGTTGTAGGAGGTTAAGTGCTCTGACAAATATTGAGGAGTCAAACCATGCAGAGCCTCGTAGGTAAGCCTGAGAATTTTAAAATCAGCACGAAATCTGACAGTGAACCAGTGCTAGGACTCCAAGATAGGAGTGATGTGAACCCCTGTCCTGGTCTTAGTCAGGATTCTAGCAGCTGAATTTTGCACAAACTGCAATTTATTTAGGGCAGCTCTTATCGGATGAGAACACTGAGCAGCAGACAAAGTGAATCACCTTTTCAAGGGTCGCTGATGTTGCTTTTTTCTTTGCTTGAGCACATGTAACTTATAAAAGAACATTTGTTTCTTTGACCTTCATTTCCGCTTGACTGTATTGCATTAACCTCCACGGCAGCCCTCATCAGATGCTTGCAGCTCCAATTATACTATATATGATTACTTATAGATTTACGTATTAGACTTGACACGTTTGAAGAACTATAGGCAATCAGTATGATCTGCCTCTTTTATTTTCTGCCTCAGCTCTCAATATTCCTGATTTTTTTCCCTCATATTTCAGCTGTATGATTTCTACTTGAGTATGTTCCTTGTCTGTTTCGCATGTAACTAAACTTATAAGAACCCATGAACAAGAGAAATTCACACAGAAGCCAGTTAGCAGTCTTCTGCAGTATGCACAAATTCAAGATCATTTGCGATTTTTAGATTTCACATCCTTAATAGAGGCGTGTACATACTTGTTTATTCTCTGAATCACACGTATGCACATTGGAGAAATGATCATAAGCTCAAATGTAGGATGATTTTTATGCAACATTTTATAACATAGCCACCATTAGCAATGCTGCTGTGTGCTGTCAACATTTTTATTAAAAATTAAGATAAACAATGACATCACTGAATGCGCTGTTTGAGTTGATTCCTAATTGCCTGTTTTCTTCTTAAAATCAAATGTATAACCTATTAATTTCTCTTTTTACAGCGGGTGAACATTTCCCCGACAGTATTCTATATCAAAACAATCAGATTGCCTTCATATCGCTAGTTTTAGTTTCCCCAAACATCCGCTACTAGCCCGTTAGCATTAGTAACTTGTGTTGTTTATACTCTTACTCTCTAAGTATTGGTCAATGTGGATAAAGCATTGTTGGAGATTTAACATTCACATAGACAAATGATGCGTCAGGGGTTGTGTTTACAGATTTACTAAACTCCTTTTGGGTCAAGCAAAATGTCACTGGACCCACTCATTGTTTTAATCATACATTAGATTTAATTATATTGCATGAAACCAATCCTACTGATTTTGTACCACAAAGTGACGATGTTATTGATCACTACCTTGTTTATCTCTAGGTCATGTCCCAAGACCATTCAAGCTGGCAGTATTAAATCTCTCATTAAGAAACCACAATTAGATCTAAATGAATTGGCAAATTACAGATTCAAATTATGTCTAAAATACTAAAAAAGTTGTCCGTTCAATTGTGCTCGTTCTTGCAAAAACATTATATATATAAAAAATTTCAGTCTGGATTCAGCCGTCATCATAGCACAGAAACTGCACTCGTTAAAATTACAAACAACTTACTAGCTTCTGAGTTTTACTTGATCTCAGTGCTGCGTTCGACACTATAGATCATAAAACATTCTTAACCAGACTACAAAATTACACTGGTATTCAGAGACAGGCATTAATGTGATTTAGATCATACCTATCAGACATTATCATTTTGTCAATTTAAATGGGGAAATATCTAAGATAACATCAGTACATTATGGAGTGCCGCAATCTGTGTTAGGCTCTCAGCTATTTTCAATATATATGCTGCCACTTGGTAATAATATAAGAAAGCATGGAATTAGTTTTCACCGCTATGCCGATGATACTCAGTTATGTATTTCATCACGAGCAGATGAAATCTCTAAATTATCCAATCTGACAGAGTGTATTAAAGATATAAAATATTGGATGCCCAGTAATTTTCTTCTATTAAATTCAGATAAGACTGAAGTATTACTTATTGGACCAAAAACCTGTACACAGAATCTCTTGGAATACAATTTGCTTTTAGAAGGAGGTACTGTTACTTCATCCTCTACAGTTAAAGACCTGGGTGTTATATTAGACTGCAACTTGTCTTTTGAAAATCATATTTCGTATGTTACAAAAACTGCCTTCTTCCACCTCAGAAACATCGCTAAGCTACGGTAAATGTTTCTGATGCAGAAAAGTTAGTTCATGCATTCATGACCTCTAGACTAGATTACTGTGATGCATTACAAAATTATCAGCCAATGGGGTAAGAACAATAATCTTGTTTCTGTTTGAAATCATATTTCTTGTTTCTGTCCCAAACAAAAACATGATTATTTTTCTTACCCGATTGGCAAATAATTTTGCTTGTTTTAAGCAAAAACTCACTTCATTTTGATTTTTTCCCCCCAGAAATCAAGAAAAAATAACTTCATTTTCATTATCTAGTACAAACATCTGGATTTAAGAATTTTTAGATATTTAGACTGGAAACAAGACAAAAATACTACGTAAGAAAAGCATTTTTGTCCTGCATCCTCAATAAATAAGCTCAGATAGTCCAAAATGCAGCTGCTAGAGTTCTTACCAGGTCAAGAAAATACGATCATACAGGACCAATTTTATCGTCTCTACACTGGTTATCTATTAAGTCCATTATAAAGTATTGCTACTGCCCTATAAGGCCCTGAACGGTTTAGCTCCTGTGTATTTAACAGATCTTCTATTGCCTTATAATCCATCACACGATTTAAGCTCACAAAACTCTATGGGCTTGTACCTAGGCTATCTAAGTCCACTAAAGGAGGGAAAGCGTTTTCATATTTGGCTCCTAAACTCTGGAATAGCCTTCCTGATCATGTTCGGGGCTCAACCCTCAATCTCCCAGTTTAAATCTAGATTAAAGACGCATCTCTTTAGCCAAGCATTCATATAATGCATCTCATAACTTTGTACTCCAGTTATATCAGATCAAATGCACATGATTATCTTTGCTTAATGTTATGAACAGCAGCTACGCTTATAATTTCCATTTGCTTTTCTGTTTTATCTCAGGATGCCTATCCTGAGGTAACTAGAGAGTATGTCAGCTAAAGTTTGGATCAAGCCTTTTATGAAGACTTCTGATGCCCAACAACTGTGAAGAGACGGCGCCAACTCCTGCGAGGACTTCAGATGAAGCAAACTCTGGATCAACATGCACCAGTGATAAATTCTCTATCCTAATAATTTGTTAACACATCATTGCTTCAATGAGCTCATTGTTTCTGCCTTAAATTAATACTTTGTTTAAATTAATGCATTGTTAGCTAACTGCATGATTTAAATATGTACATTTCTGAAATACAAAATTTGGACACAGTCACCTCTGATAACAGACCACTCTAAATTGTAATGTAGACAGATGCATTTTCTGTAAAGCTGCTTTGAAACGATAAGTATTGTGAAAAGCGCTATACAAATAAATGTGAATTGAATTGAATTGAATATGTTGTAAATAGACATCTTTGACGCTCTTCACCAAGCACTTACACAGATACGTGAGCGTTTGAACGCTCCCGTGTGTATCCGTGTAAGCACTGTGTAAGATGTCTATTTACAACATGATTTGAAGTGTTGATTATTGTAGCCAATCACAGATATCTGTTGAGTGTGTGAACACAATGGCCAATCAGAGGTGTTTAAGAATCCGTTCAACCGCACTCAAAATGCTAGGGCGAAATAGTGGTATCAACACATTTTTAAAATTTCAGTACCGACTCGGTACCGAAGTCAGTCCCAATATGACAGCACTAATAAATAACGGTACATTTTTCTTTGAATATTAAAGAAGGCCAAGCAACCCTTTTGTATAGTTTGTATAGTGTGTTTTTAAATTTATAATTAGTTATAAATCTCAGAGCACCATGGTACAAAGCATACAGAGAGGCGAGAAGGTAAGAGGGCGCATCCCCTTAATCAAAAACCGATAAAGTAGTTTTTCCTCACACTGAATGAAAAGCAAGACTTATTTCTAAAATCCTAACTTTTTCTTATGTTTTTGACACAAATAATTACCATGTGAATTATTACGTAATGTGTTATAAATAATAATACCAAGGTATTTGTACTCCGACACTGATGTAATCAGACTTCCCTGAGAAGTCAAAAGAGCGATAGAATTTTTGGAAGAAATTTTAGAGTTTGAGAATATTATGCATTTAGTTTTTTTCATCATTTAAAGGGGTTAGTTCACCCAAAGATGAAAATTCTGTCATTTATTACTTATCCTCATGCCGTTTCACACCCGTAAGACCTTCGTTAATCTTCGGAACACAAATTAGGATATTTTAGTTGAAATCGGATGGCTCCGTGAGGCCTACATAGGGAGCAATGACATTTCCTCTCTCAAGATCCATAAAGGTACTAAAAACACATCTAAATCAGTTCATGTGAGTACAGTGGTTCAATATTAATATTATAAAGCATTGGAGCATACTAAATCAGTGTGTCGAATCAGCGGTTCGGAGTGCCAAAGTTACGTGATTTCAGCCGTTTGGCAGTTTGACACGCGATCTGAATCATAATTTGATACACTGATTCATTTATGCTCCAATGCTTCCTGAAGCAGTGTTTTGAAATTGGCCATCACTATAAAAGTCGTTATTTAATTTTTTTTGCCGCACCAAAAATATTCTCGTCGCTTTATAATATTAATATTAATATTAAATATTAACCCTTTAATAGTCAATATTATGACTGTTTCCATATCAATTAAGTTACTCACCAACTAGATTTTCCAGAAGTTTCAAGTGAGTACAAAGCTTATATATGGTCTATAATTATCCATTAAAGAAGGATCACCCCCTTATGACAGAGGAACTACAAATGCTGACTTCCAGATCGTGGAATTTTATTAGTTAATAAAGAAAGATTAAACAAATACATCAGGAGGAGAAATAAAATCAGCTGCTAATTTAAAAACAACAGAGCAATATGATCAGGACCTTGTGATTTATTCACATCTAGGCCTAGTTCTTTTAAAGCAGAACAAAAGGAGGAAATATTTATTCAAAAGCTAAATCTCATGTCCATAGATTGCATTCTGCTTCAAGGGATTCTAAGTTCGAAATTATATTATTATTTGTTTGAAATAAAGATGCGATAAAATAACTGTTAAAACTATTAAGCCTTTGCTTTTTATCTACAATTTTAATAGAATCTTTCATTATACAAGGGGGAAGCTCTGTAGTTCTTTTGTTGCTAGATAAAAGCTTAATATTCCTTCAGAAATTCCTAAAGTTTGTTGAATTTTTGTAGTTTTATCAATAAAATAATCTGATTTAGCCTTTCGCAACTGTGTATTCATTACGAAGCTGCCTAAAATGCAGTCAATCATAGTTAAAAATTGTTTGTCTAGCCTGAGCTCATGCTGCTTCCCGCTCTTGAGTATCACGTGACATGAGGCGGTCGAGAACCACAGATTATCCTGGCATTTAGATATTTTCCTCCATAGGTTTGTGCTTTTTTTTCTGTAAAGCTGCCTTGAAACGATATGTATAGTGAAAATGTATATGTATAGTGGGGCAGTCGTGGCCTAATGGATAGAGAGTCGGACTTGTAACCCAAAGGTCATGGGTTCGAGTCTCAGGTCCGGCAGGGATTGTCGGTGAGGGGAGTGAATGTCCAGCGCTCTCCCCACCCTCAATACCATGACTGAGGTGAGACCCTTGAGCAAGGCACCGTACCCCCAACTGCTCCCCGGGCGCCGCAGCAATGGCTGCCCACTGCTCCGGGTGTGTGTTCACGGTGTGTGTGTTCACTGCTGTGTGTGTGCGCACTTGGATGGGTTAAATGCAGAGCACAAATTCCGAGTATGGGTCACCATACTTGGCCACGTCACTTCACTTCACTTCAAAAGCGATATAAATGTGAATTAACCCTCTACAGCACAGCGTTGCCCTTAGGCAACGGAAAGTTTTCTTAAGTTTAGTAAATTTTTCTTTAAATGATTACAACCAATTAGAAAGGTCGAGAAAGTACCAAAGAACAGTTCAGTAAGGTGTTGGAGTCAATATCAAGCACCATTTAAAGGTGGGACGTCCTGTTCTGACACATGGTCACAGGAGCACATGGTGTGAGAAGAAGGCAAGATTATATGCTTTAGTAATCTTATTTAAAATGACATGAACTGTACATAAAAAAATATGTGTGTGTGTAAGAAGGTGTAGAGAAGCCTTTTGTCAGGGTTTATGAAGTTTTTTTTATTTTGCATGTTCAGAAATTCAGTTTTTCTTTTCGTTGCCCTGTTGTGCGATAAGGGGTACTTTTCGAGGATGTTTTGGACAATACCTCACATTGGCAACAATGTATTATAAGAAGGGAAGATGCAGGGTGTGCAGGAACACCCAAAGTGATGTGAAGAAATTGTAACATACACTATGTCACAGCAGAGAAGAAGTGCTATTTGAAGTTTTCGTACGGAATGAAATCTTATTACATGAAGTACATTATATTGCATAGCACACTACATGATACAGACCTATGCATGTATCAAATTCAATATATCAATGTCTTTCAAGTGTTTTTCCCTTTTTACTTAATGATTTCTTGTTTTTTTTATCAATAAAATGTTCCCAAATGAACCAAAAAATTATGTGGAATATTTTTTTTTCATGTGCCATCAACATGTGTGCAGTAGAGGGTTAATAATAATTAACATGACTATCATAAAAATATTCCCAAGCGCAGTCAACATCTGGGTTTAAAGCAATTTGATCTCAATCAAACTGAGCATGATCGTATAAGATGTTTGATGTTTGCTTTTTAACATACCTCGAGTTTGTACAGAACTGGGGAAAACTGCTTTTTCATATTATGCACCCTGGGCATGGAATTATGTGCAAAAAGATCTAAAACTAGATAAATTTGTGTCTATTGGTGAATTTAAATGCATTACAAAGAGAGTGGTATTGGAAGCTTGTGATTGTTTTTGTTGAGAGGATGTGTTTAAATATTGTTGTAATGTGTAGGCCTACTTGTTGTATTTTATCTAGAAATTAACTTATTGTTTGGCTGTTACCTTGGCCAGGTCTCTCTTGTAAAAGAGATTTTAAATCTCAATGAGACTTCCTGGTTAAATAAAGGTAAAATAAAAAAAATAAGAAAGCTTGTTCATTAAAATATTTGTGCTTGTAGCAAACATTAGTAATGAAAAGATTTATCTTGAACTCTGTCATGGAAACTAGCATGTATAAACCGTAATTAAAAATTGTAATAATCAATTAAAAAGGAATATACGCAGTGCTGTAGTCAAATTGAACCGGCGGTTGTGGAAAAGCTGCGGGCGCCATCTTCAGGTCAGACGCGGGAATTCATTCGACGCATTATGGGTACTCTCTAGCCGTTGAGAGTACATCAGCTGTACACTCGTTATTACGGTGCGTTGTACTACATTCTACTACAAATGTCTGTCCCTTGAAATAGTGCCCTATTCAAGAGTATATGGGGAGATTTGGGACACAGCCACAGCACTGCCGTTCTCAGAGCCGTCAAAATAAAAGTCCGGCGCGCCGTCAAAATAAAAGTCCCTCTTTTACGAGGACATAAAAGACCGCGATCTCTATTTTTCGCTTGAAAAGTAGATCGTGGACGTCTTCAAGATCGATCACGATATAATATCGTCAGATCGCCCACCCCTATACAATAGTCTAGTTTGAACCAATGTAAGATTCATTAACTTAAAATTAGGGCTGTCAACAGATTAATCGCGATTAATCGCATCCAAAATAAAAGTTTGTGTATACATAATATATGTGTGTGTACTGTGTATAATTATTATGTATATATATAAATACACACACAATAATGTATATATTTAAGAAAAATCTGTTATATCTATATATAAAATATTTTTATTTATATATAATATAAACTATATAAATATATATACATCCAAATATTTCTTAAATATATACATGAATGTGCATGTATTATATATATACATAATAATTGTACACAGTACACACACATATATTATGTATACACAAACTTTTATTTTGGATGCGATTAATCGCAATTAATCTTTTGACAGCCATACTTAAAATTAATTTTACACTCCTATGGCCAACTTTCTTTATAAAAAAGGTAACACTTTACAATTAGTTTTAATTTTGTTAGCATTAGTTAATTAATGATCAATACTTCTACCGGATTTATTAATCTAAATGTTAATTTCAACATTTTAAGATCTTTAAAATGTATCCATTGCAAGATAAAATGTGCAATGGATAAATAAAATAAAATAGCCTCCGCACGGACAATAAGGAAATTATTTTAATCAAAACATATTGATGAAAATAATACGAGAACAATAAAAATTCTAGTTAATAAGAACACATCAATATTTTTGAAAAAAAAATAAACATTTTTAATATTACTGACCGTTTTTAAATGACATAATTGCTGCGCGCGCTGAAGCTGAAGACCTGAAGCGCTTTGTTAGAAAGTTAACACAGATATTTAAACAAAATAAATATATACTAAATGTATTATACATATTTCGTCTGAAATAATATATATTGTCTAACATAAGCTCCAGTATCAGGTGATTGATTCAGATAATACGACACCGCGTGCAGGCGCATGTGCAGTAAATAGTCTGTCCAGCAGGTGGCACTAAACTTGTTCCCACTTTGGAAAGTATATTTAGTAGGTAAACAATGACATTAACAAACAAATTTAGGCATTAGCAATACATAGTACAAAAATAANCAAAAGTAAAATGTCTAATGAAATTATATAATTATAATTTATAAATTAATATATTATTTGTTTATGTTTATTGGAATGTTAACAGCATGTTATAAAATGCATTGAATTGGAAGATATAATAATTTTTAACAATTATACTCCATAATAATACATAAAAAATAGGCAAATTCGTCTTTAAATGTCCAAACGCATCGTGGCTCTCATGTCGCGTCTTTCTAACGGCTGTTCTGATTGGTTTAATCAAGTGTCAGTCAAAGTGTTGGTCACGTCCCCTTTCTGGACATCAAACCACAGAGGAAAAACTGCAACAGGGGATAAACAGAGGAGGAAAAGTGTTACGAATCGTCTTTTTGAATCGGAAGTTGAAAATAATACCCCATTTTCTTGCTTTTCGACAACTTTTTTTCACTGTTTGGTGCGGCCGTGTGGGGATGGATGAGATGCGGCCTAGCAGCGGAGCAGCAGCGCACCTCGGCCTCGCCTCGCTCTTTCCCCCGGGATTGCAGGCCATTTATGGGGAATGCAGGCGCCTGTATCCCGATCAGGCGAACCCGCTGCAAGTCACAGCCATTGTGAAGTATTGGTGAGACGCATGAAACATTCCAGTTTTGTGTTGTTGCTTGATACGCACACATAAAAATCAACTAAAACAAAACATAATTTTGCTTGAAGAATAGTTTTAACTTTATACTAAATTATGATCTTTATACAAACATAAACAAGTTTCAGTCAGCAGAAGCATTACTAATACGCAAATAAACTTTTTCATTTCTATCTCTCACTTTTTCCTCTCATAATCCTCTTTTTCAGGTTAGGGGGTCCAGATCCTCTGGATTACATTAGTATGTACAGAAACATGGGATGTCCTGGACAAGATGTACCGGAGCATTGGCACTATGTTAGCCTGGGTCTCAGTGACTTGTATGGGGACAACAGAGTTCATGAGTAAGAATGACAGATTATGTGATGTTTACAACCGTTTCATGACATGATAATGTTGTTACAGCAGATGAGCAATTGTGTTCATATTTACCTGATGTATTTAGTTAATGTTTCAGGGTCATTCTGTGTCAACTCAACCAGAGGTCCCTGGCTAAAAACATTGATTTAGATCTTTTTTCTTCTGGTGAAAGAAATGCATAAATTAAAGAGCCAAAATATTAAATGTCATGGATGAATTTGTTTACTGAGTAATCTAGTATTTTGTAGAGCGAGGTGAAATGTCGATTTTCACCTGAGATTTGGAGCCTAATGTGAGGGAGGTATAAATGATTTTAGAAAGATGGCAGCATCATTATTATTTTATTTTTACACCGAGATTGGCAGGTCTATTAGTAAAAGCTGTTGACTTTTGCAATCATTGTTGCATTATATGCCAAACTTGTGTTTTTTGCCCAAAGTTTGCATGCCTGTAAAGTATTAAAGATATCTTCATATCCTTCTAGATTTTCATTCTTAATCATCTTTTTTTTTTGTCATCTTAATTTTTAAAGCCTTATATGATTTTTATTGAAATTTTTATTGAGTTTTACCCATTTTTCAATGGTCAAACCAAATGTGGCTAACTTTTCAAACAGCTGATACTTAACCTAATGTATTTAAAGAAGAATGTCTGAAGAACAAATTAATGTTTTATCTTGTTTCCCTCTGTCAAAACATTTGCATGCAAAATACCTCTCTGAGTGCAACATTTTTCCCCCAAAGTTTGCATGTCTGTAGCTCAAAAAGTATTAAAGATATCTTAATATTCCTTATATATCTTAATATTATGAAATTTTCTTTTGGAATCCTCATTTTTAAGGCCCTATATGATTTTTATTGAATTTTACCCATTTTTCAATGGTCAAACCAAATGTGGCTAACTTTTCAAACAGCTGATACTTAGCCTAATGTGTTTAAAGAAGAATGTCTGAAGAACAAATAATATTTTATCTTGTTTCCCTCTGTCAAAACATTTGCATGCAAAATACCTCTTTTGTTTCCCCAAAGTTTGCATGTCTGTAGCTCAAAAAGTATTAAAGATATCTTAATATTCCTTATATATCTTAATATTATGAAATCTTTCTTTTGGAATCCTCATTTTTATGGACCTATATGATTCAATCCCAGAGATAACGGGATGTCAATGTGGTAACATAGTTATGATACTGTGTATTTCAACTCTTTGTTAAAATGAACAAAATCCCATCTTCTAAATATCCCTGAAACTGATTCAAATATAGATTCTTATAAATACACTTTTGAGAGCAAGTTAATGTGCCTCAATCTGGCAATTTCAGTGTATTTTTGGCAGTCAGGGAGGTATGCAGTTGTATTTGATAGAAAAATATTCTAGTTTCAACATTTATTCTTCAGACATTCCCCTTTAAATACAATAAGTATCAGCTGTATGCAAATTGACACATATTTGGTTTTCAACCATTGAAAATGGGTTGAATTGGGTAAAAAAAAACAAAAAAACATGTAGCTGCATTGAGATCCTCATATATCTATGGTATTGAAATGAAGATTTCAAAAGAAAAGTTTAAGAACCAGAATCTCAAATCATATCAAGATATCTTTAATACTTTTTTTAGTTACAGGCACACAAACTTAAAAAAAAATATATATATTATATTTTTAAGAAAAATAATATTTATGGTACACAGACAGGTATGTTCTATGCAATTGATTTGTTAGAAAAAAAGAGATGCATTTCTAGTTTCTAATTTGTTCTTCAGCTGTTCCTCTTTGAAATAAAAAAGTATCAGCTGTATGCAAAGTGACCTACATTTTGTTTTTGACCCCTGAAAATGTGTACAATTTAATAATTTACTATTGGACTCACATTGAGATCCCAACATCTCTGGGATTGAACCATATAGAGCCTTAAAAATATGGATACCAACCAAACCAAAAGAAAAGTTTAAGAACCAGGGGCCGGATTCACAAAATCTTCTTAAGAAAGAAGTTAAGAAAATTCCCAAGATAAATTCTAAGAAGTTTGTAAGAATGTTTCTAAGTGCAATTCTTGAAAAATTCTTAAATTCTCAGATATTTTCTCAAGAACATCTTATTTTTTTCTTAAGAAGGCGGCTTTGGAATTATGTTGCTTTCTATGGGGGATTAAAAAAAACAAAAACTCGGATTTCATCAAAAGTATCTTAATTTGTGTTCCGAAGATGAACGAAGGTCTTATGGGTGTGGAACGACATGAGGGTGAGTAATTAATGACCCATCATTTTTGTGTGAGCTAACCCTTTAACAAAATCAAAAATTTAAGCCGGGGAAGCTTCTGAGATTCGGTTGAATTGACACTGAATGATCCTTTAGCTATTGAAAGAGTCTGATGTTTAGTTATACGTGAAGAGGTGTGTTGACGTAGGTTGATTGTGCTTGAGTTACAGCTGTATTTTGCTTCTTTATAGATTCACAGGTCAAGAGGGCCCAAGTGGGTTTGGTTTTGAGCTCACGTTTCGCCTGAAGAGAGAAGCAGGAGAGACGGCACCCCCTACCTGGCCAGCTGAGCTCATGCAAGGCCTGGCTCGATATGTGTTTCAATCAGGTACTGTACCTACACTCTATCTGAAGGGGTTGGAGTCTAAATTCATGGAAGCATTTCTTATGTAACTGCAAAACAATTTAGGAGCTGTGGTTTTCATGTTGTTTTCAGGTTTAACAGATTTAACAGATTTAAAAGGTTAGTTCACCAAAAATTAAATTCTGTCATTACTCCTTTTTATGTTGTTTCAAGCCCATAAAACTTTTGTTAGTCTTTGAAACACAAATGAAGATATATTTAATTAAATCTGAGAGCTTTCTGTCTTTCCTTTGAAAGTCTATTCATTTAAAACTCCATATGATACATCCATATGATTTGAGTTGTTTAATCCAAGTCTTCTGAAGGCACATGTTTTGTATGATCTTTATATGATGAACAGATTTAATTTAGCTTTTTATTCACATATAAACACTGATCAATGAACATTCATGGAGAACTAAATTATGGTAAATGAAAGCTCAACCATACTTCCTTGACTGCTTGATTCATATGGATTTCTTTTGCGATCTCTTTATCAACGTTTTGAAACATCAAAGTTTTGGGTGAATAGAGTTTCAGTGGAGCGACATAAATCTCTCAGATTTCGTAAAAAATATCCATTTGTGCTCCAAAAGTTGAGCGAAAGACTTAAGGGTTTGNTATTTCATATAATGCACTTAAGGCACAATTCACCCAGAAATGAAAATTCTGTTATCATTTACTCACCATTTATGTCATATTATATATTATAATTTTCATTTTTGGGCAAACTAACCCTTTAAAGGCATTTAAAATAATTGATCTAAATGGGCTCCCCTAAAGGGATCCTAATGTTAGTCATCAGTCATTTCTTTTGCCAAAAACAGCCATAATTTAGTTTTTCATTTCTCAGCCTCTGTCTTTGTCTACACCAATACTGTCTCAAAGTCGTAATAATCAATCTTGAGTGATATTTGCAAACTTAAAATAAAGCCTTGGAATAAAGTTTGGTTGCATCTATATGTTACTATAACAGGGGTGAGGCTATTCACTGTAGAGCCAATTGGTGGAGCGTAACGTCCAGTTCCCCCTCTCTGGAGGTATTCTGGGTATAATGGTGGAGCTAGAATGTCCAACCACACCCTAACCCTACACGTAACCATATACCTCCACATATTATATCCACAGAGGTCAAGCTCCACCCATGACGGGTGAGAGGTGGAGCTTGATGTCATATGGCGCCGCAGTGAGCACCACACACTATATTAAAAATAGAGTCATCAAACTAAAATAAACTTTAACATATTACTCTCTTGAATGTTTGCAAACCAAATTAGACAAGATGTTTTTTCTGTAACAGAAAACACTTTCTGTAGCGGCGATCACATTTCGTGGCACAGTCCGTTGGACAACAGCGAGTCTAGAATCCAACATATGCTTCTCACGGAGGATCCGCAGATGCAGCCAGTGCAGACCCCCTTTGGTCTCGTCAGCTTCCTTCAGGTGAGGCACAACATGCTAGCAGTTTCAACAAGACTGTTGACTGTAGGCTAACGTAATTTCCTCAGTAATTTAGTTTCTCTCTTTTTTTTCTTCTTTAGCCCTTGAGATTGGTTCAGGATATGTTCATATAGCTGTCTAGGTTCAGTTTTGTATGCTACATTCATTAACCTTGTCTTCCTATGCATATATCTCCTTGAGATCAGTGTAAATTAAGTTTTTCCTTCTGTGCTCATCAGATTGTGGGTGTTTGCACAGAGGAGCTGCAGGCAGCGCAGCAGTGGAACGGTCAAGGCATTCTGGACCTGCTGAGAGGAGTGCACATGTGAGTAATTCCACAGCCAGCCACGAGACAGGCCAAGGACACACTCGTGCTCAATTGGTGGGAAAACTGTGTTAAAGAAACTGCAGGACTGATTTAACCAGCTGAGAAACTAAATTAATTCCCTTGATGTATTACTTTGTCTCTCTCTTCTTGATGAAAAGCATTTGTAGATGGGTTAATTTGTATGTCTGTACATTTACCTACAAGCAAATGTGAGAATATGTTTGTCGTGTTACTTAATGCTGTTTCTTTTCCACTCTCGGCATTGAGGCATTGTGAGCATTGTAGATAAGAGCACTGTACTTTGAATGCTGTAACTCTATAGTAAGTGGGTCAGGAGCTTTCATTTGTTCTGAGATGCTTTGCGCTGTTCTTGTTTTTCATTAATTCTGAAATGTTGTTTGTCTCTTTTGTTGTTTTGTTTGCAGTGCTGGGGGTCCATGGTTAATCACTGACATGAGAAGAGGGGAAACCATATTTGACATTGATCCACACTTGCAAGTAAGGTTTTCTGTAGTGTGCATGGTTCACCCACAAGTGAAAATGCTTTTATTTATTCATCCTAATGTTGTTTATAAAATGCTTGTTATTTTTTCTGTGGAACACAAAAGGAGATTAAAGAATGTACATGTTCCTCTTTAGCAGTGGTTCTCAATTCTGGCCCTGGTGCGGCAGGATATATATATATA